>JAMXBB010000001.1:91930683-92409629 GCA_024138015.1 Lumnitzera littorea | reverse complement strand
CCCCCCCCCCCCCCCCCCCCTTACCCTTTATTTTTCAAAATAGGTCATAGAGTCCTAAATTAAAAAAAAAATAGAAAAATAAGAAAACCAAAAAATATGAAGTTTGGAAAAATACCAAAAAAAAGGAAAATAGGAAAAAGCACAAAAAATAAGAAATTTGGAAAAAAATACAAAATACAAAAAAATGGAAAATTTTGAAAAGTCACAAAAAAATAGAAAAAAAATTAAAAAAATAGGGATTTATAAAATAATCATTTTTTTTTAGTTTGAATAGAATAGATTTTTTTAATAAAGGAACGTTGGGCCTAGATTTAGATTTGAATTTAGCTCAAGTTGACCTAGTCTATATGTGCAATTTAATTATACATACAGATAAAATACAGACCAACGACCTAATGGATCAACTTATAGACATGACATTGAGGTTTAGTTTAAGGTCAGGGGTTTGAGACTCATTGGAGGCATGATAATTATTTTTTATCTTCTTTCTTTCTCAAGCTCTACACATGGCCACATGTCAGGTTGTCATTAGGTCACGTGTCTAATTGTGATATGTGGTACTTTAGGATTGGCTACGACAATAAATTTTCCTTCCCCCCATTTTCTTCTCCCCTTTCCTTTTCTTCCCTTCACTTTCTTTTTAAATGAACAGATAAATAATTAAAAAAGGCAGGGACATTCAAAGCACGTACAGGGGGATTTGTTTTTTAAAAAAAAGTCCATTAACACACACACAAAATGGTGGGGGAATTGGATTTTTCAAAAAAAAAAAAAAAAACACACACACATACAACACGCAAGGGGTCTACTGGGAAAAGGACACTTAGATCTCTCTCTCCTCTCTCACTCAGCTGCTCTCTCTCTCTCCCATATGGCTCACCCTTTCTAGCGACTAATTGACCTTCTTTCTCTCTCTCTCTCTCTCTTTCTACTCTTGTTCTCCTTCAGCCAAACATACATACGCCTACTATACAGTAACCTGACCAACCCTCAGCTACTCTCACACACACGACACCACACAGCTACCGCATCTCCTCTCCCTCATTCACAGCTACTACCGAGCTACAACACCACTTGCCCACTACTCTATGCATGGCTAACCCACTCTCTCACCACGGCAACTACGTACGTCACCTAAACTTAGCTTGATTGTAGTCCTAAACAAACACATGACATCTGACTCTCTCAACCACTCACCAAACACCCAAACTCAAAGGCACTACCTAACAGCAAATCAACAATACATAATAACAACCTCAATCTCTCTCTTTTCGACCACTACGACCACTTACTGTCTAACATTGAACCACTGCCTACGACCGCACTTGAGTCCAATTCAAATAGTACACGAGCACTAATTGAGCACTCTACACTCATCACACCAACCTACTTTCAATCCATCATCACCGCCTAAGGGCCAACTACTGTAAACCACTATCTTAGGCCACGACGCTTGGGCAAACCGTCAATCCTCAATGAATTAGCCACAAAAGTGGTCTTTCTCCTTCAATTTGGTGCTCAAAACAACCTTTTCGGAGCTGTTTCTCTCTTGCTCACTTGACTTGACCCACAATTAAGTTTGATTCGAGATCCAACCCACATCTGTAACTCGATTTGTGCTCAACTGCTCCAACCTAACTCAACAACAGTGCTCAGTCCAACCTTATTCCCATCTGATCCATTTGTTTTGTTTTTTTTTTTTTTTTTTTTCTATTTTGTAATTTTTTTATTTTATTTATTCCCATTGTAAATGTAATAAATAAAAAAATAGAATAAAAAAAAGGAAAAAAGAAAAAGAAGTAAAAAGAAAAAAAGAAAATAAAAAGTAGTCTACCGATTTATTTATTTATTTAGTTTAGTAAAATAGAAAATAAAAATAATAGTAATAAAAAATAAGAATAACAAATAGATGGTAAAGTTGTTTAATAACTTAGAAAAATTAGCTTTTTCCAAAAAATAAAAATAATCGATTCTCTTTTCAAATTAGTGCATTTTAGAATTTCTCATAAACCTCGATTTAAGACCTTTTAGGAAATTTTTTTCAAATAAATCAAAATAGGTAAAAACGTAAACCTAGTTGTTTTTTCAAAATTAAAATTAAATCAACCCACTATGTTTTTGGTAAATGAACTACGGAAGTTTAATTCCAAATAATGGGTACATAGGTACTCGTATGTTAGTATGGGACGACTTAAAATACGAAAAATTTTATTTTTTTTTTCCATTTTTAGATATTCATGTAAATTGATTAGTTTTAGTTGCATGTAATATGATTAGCCATTTAGAAACTAAAAAAGTGTATATTTGAAAAGCAAAGTTAAATTTGGGAAGTTAAAAAGTGGTACCTGTTTAGGGTTTAATAAATTAGTCTCCGGACCTAGATCTCTGGTTTTTTAAAAACTATTTTATAAATTGGTTTTTTTAATTGATAGACCGATAGCTAAGTTATAACCAATCCACTCAATTGGTTATAACTTAACTCTTTTTCTTAACTCCGGTTAAGTGGCGACTCCAATACCGTTTCAAGTTGAAAAAAATGGTTTTTTTTTTTTAAAACTCTAGTCGATGATTGGTATTAAATGGATAGGGTTTAATATTGATCGGTTTAAAGAAAATTTAATTTTATAAAAGAACTTGGGGAGGGACGAAAACTAAGCTTGACAGTAGGTCCTTAGAAGTTCCCTATTGCATCATATCCTTGAAGTTGTTTGCAAGTTTATTTGTTTTACTTTTCCTGTTGTTTTCGTGCAATTCCACTTTGTTCTTCAAGCTTTCTACAAGCTTGGATCTATCCTTACAACTGGCCTTGTCTATCCTTAGACTTAGTTTATATCATCTTGGTATCAAAGCAGATGTGTTTGAGCTTTCTTGTGAGTAGTGATTGTTGTGGTAGTGTATTGTAGTTGCCTAGAAGTTAACTATTAGGGTTTGAGTAAGTAGAAGGAGTAGTAGCTTGTTTTGGTTATATACTCTGTTTTGCCCTATTTTAAGTATACGAAAATAGAGCAAGCTTCATTTTGGTAGTTGATCTTGGAAGTGGATGTTGTGTTTACAATATACTAAACTTTCGAGTGAAAGAAGTGTTTGAGTATGTGTTTATGTTGTTTGGCATAAAGAATTGCAATTGTTGCTTCTTGGATTCTAAGTTTTATCACTAACTTTTTGATGAGAGAATGATAGACTCGAGTGTTAATGCTGGTATTAGAGACGACAATAGTGATGTTGTTCACCATGGCTAACAGCACTAGGGCACTCCTAGAAGTATAGACAAACGACTAGATGAGGTAGCTAACTTCATAGTCAACTCGACTAAATTTGTTCATGCAATGGCTTATAGAGTTACTGAGGCCGTATAGAACACTTTATAAGTTACTCAACCTGTAAGCTCCATAACTAATCACTCAAGGTTTTGATCGGCTGAAAGATTCAATTAAGCTTAAATTATAAGTAAAGCTAGAAACACTAGTAAAAATGATCCCGTTAGTTTGAATTTAAGAAAATAAGCAATAAAATAAAAGGATATAAAAATTCCAAATTTTAAGTATATAACTCGTCATTTATCGAAAATGCGTAAAATACATTTCGATAATTAACGAATCACTAGAGATAAATTATATGTATACTAAAAATCATAAAATGACCTAAATAATATTTAGGAATATTTATTTGTACTATATATGAATTTATATATATGTAGAAATACGCGTAATTACTTAAAATATGCGAAATGTACTAAAATAATAAGAAATAATTAAAGAAAATTCATAATTAATTAAGGAAAAATCAAGAAAAATGAGGAAAGGTCCAGAAGTGGGGCATGGCAATTTGATATTGAAGAAAAAAAATCAACCAATTAAAATGCAATAAATAGAAAGTGGAAAAGAAAAGAGATAAGGCAATTGTCTTGTCTCATTAATGCACAATAAATTTCCTGAAGCTCTATAAATACTCCAAATTTTTCAAAAGCTCATTTGGGTGGTTTAGAGAGTGAGAAAAATAGGGAGAGGTGAAATTGAGAGAAAAATTAGGGTTAGGAAAAAAATAAGAAAAAACTATGCAATTAGGGTCATAAAGGGAAACCTACATCAAATGAGCAGCTGGGAGTAGACAGGCCGATAAGGCCACGGTGGCCAGAGCCACCTAGACCGGTGAGTCTAATTTCCAGCTCGATTTTGTCTAATTTTGTAAAAAATAGTAAATATTCTTAGAAAATTATAAATTTTGTTATTCTGGAATATTTTTTTATGTAGTTTTTAGGAAAAATATTATCTTGATGAAAATATGTCCTGTGATATATGGTCCTTAAGAAATCGTGCAAAACCGAGCATATTTCGGTTTAGAAATAAATGACCTTAGGAGTGTAGTTTTGAACCCAAAATTTTTTTGTAGATTACTTAGATGATATAGAACAGTGCTATAAAGCCCATTTTCAAAAATTAATTTTCGAAAATTTTAGATAATTTTTAGGCCTTAAAATGAGGCATAAAATGGGTAATTTAGGGTTAATTAAGTAATTAAATGGTTAATTACTGATTTAGTGAATAATTATATGTTTTAAATGTTGAAATCTAATCAAGTATGATACTTGTAGTATTTAAAGTGTTAGATGTAATTATTAGGTTAATTATGTAGTAAATGATTAATAGGGAAAAATAGTAAATTTTAAGTTAATTTTGTAAATTAGGGTAATTAGTAGTAAAACTTGATTTAGGATGAATTTAGACATTTTGAAATGATAATTGATGTTGGGAGATAGTAATTAGAGTGATAAAAATATTAGATGTGTATTATGTACATAATAAGTAATGGTACATAATACACAATTATTAGAAAGATAATAAATAGAAAATATTAGAATAAAAATTGATATTATGATAATAATAAAAATATACAATAAATCTGATAGGAAACTTGAATTATGTAATTATATAAAATATAAAAATTTTTCACATCAAGAGTAAATTCGGTACACTAATAAAGATTTAAGTATACCGGGTGGAATAAAATACTAATTAGAGATAATTATGGTATTTAGGAGATCGGGAAGTAATGTGATTAATTTCACATTATGAGTTGAAATGAATTTCTAGGATTCGAGTATAAAACAATATTTAGAAATTGAACTAGAACCTAATTTAGAAATCAATGCGGAAACCGAACCCGAACCTAACCCTAAACCTAGAATAATTGTAAAAGACTTAAGACCTAGATAATTAGGCATATTAAACCTTAAACAAAACATAACAATAAGCGTTATATGATAAAACAAACCTATAATAGTTATATGAAAAAATGAAACCACGTTTGTGTTATAGGGATGATCGGCGATGGCTTGAGCAAGTCGGACCTCGAGTGAGTGAGTGAGGAGTCGAGGTAAGTTGGGATTAATACGTTGTTGTATTTTGGAGGCTTGAGATTATACTTGGTTGTGCTTGTTAGATAGTTGGTTATGTGCATGTGCTTGATTATGAGTGATGTTATGATTCTGTTTGTTGTTCTGGCATGTATTGTATAATTTGTATGAAATGAATGATCACCCTAAATTGGACCTAATCAAATATACAACTTATAATCATAATCGGACTTGCATGATAACCCATTAAGGGAAACCTAGGATTCTCCGGCTAAATATCGACCCCTTCGAAAGGGATAGCGCATGATTGCAAAGGGTCCCTTCTTCATCCTTAGTCGAACTAAGTGACAAGTGAGGAGGTCACGGCGAGGGTGAAGTCAATGGTTCGAAGGTAGTCGTGGGAGGAGCAAGGTCCCTATTGCACAAGCTTGGGTTTGGTCGTGAGTTGTTGCATTAATAGCAACTCCTCAACCTGTATTAGAGCGGGCACAATTTCTCTAATCTCACGACGGGTCAGACAACGTCGTGCGATGGCATTTGCTTGAACATGCATTGCACCTAATAAGTTGATTGATAACCTTATTGTGTTTATGGTATAGTTTTAAGTCCTCTATCCTAACTTACTAAGCTGTGGTTGCTCACATTTCTATAGATGTCGTGTAGGTGCTGGCTAAGAAACGGCATACAACTACTCTGAAGCTAGCAACTGCTGGATCTTGGGGAGTGAGGAAAAACATTTGAAGAATAAACACACATTTTTAAGGTCTAAGCTTTTACTTTAGAGTTTTTCATTTATGAATAATGTAATAATTAGGAAATATATTATGAAGAAATATTATAAACTTCAATTGTAATAACTGAATTATAGTGTATATATATATATATATATATTTCCTCACTTTCTTAGGTAAATGATTTATTTAAATTATAAACTGTTTACTTCAAAGCGGGTTAGTCGTGGACGCCTTGTGTAGATCAAGTCTAGGATAGTGGTTGTAAGGCCAACTTCTATCTTAGAATGGTTTATACGGCGGGGCTGTTATGACTCTGCCACTTCGGGCCGTAACATAACTTGTTAGAGGATTGAACTCAACTTGACAACTTCGAGCTAGAGGAGTAAAAGACGAGTTTAAAGAATGATTGATTTAGGTGATATGGACGATGAAGAAGAAGAAGAGTATAATGAAAAAGATGAGCAAACAAGAGTACCCTGAGCAATTGACCATGTGAAACTTCAAATTTCGAGCTTCAATGGTTTTGAGAGTACAGATGATTATTTGGATTGAGAGAAGAAGGTTGAGCGTGTTTTTGATTATTACTAGTATGAGGAATGAGAGAAGGTGAAGACTGCTACTATTGGGTTCTTGGGTTACGTTGTAATGTGGTGAAAGAACTTCCAAATCATGAGAAGACAAGAAGGATATAGAGAGGTGAATACTTGGCTTGAGATGAAGAGGATCCTTAGAAATAGGTTTGTGTTAGATACCTATTTGTAAGACACTTTTGCTTAGCTTCAAGAATTAAGGCAAGGAGGCTAAACTGTTGATGAATATATTTAAGAATTCCATATACTTATGATTCGTTGTGAAGTAGATGAGCCATCGGCCCGAATAGTATCCAGATTTCTTACTGGATTAAGAAATGACATTCGAGATATTGTGGAACTTTAGTAGTTCACCACATTGGATGAGGCTATACTAAGAGCCTAGCAAGTGGAGAGGTAGAGAAGAAACAAGCTGGCCTAACCCCTGATGAAATGACCTGGTTAGTTAAGCTAACCTGCCTAGGGAAGTTACTGAGCTTAACCAGGTACCAAGTCGATTAGAAGGGTAGATGTTAGGGCTAAATAGAAGGACCAACTTAATGGTGACATGCTGAAAAGAACATATGAGAAGGGACAAGGATTTGCGAGGAAAACGAGCTAGATCAAGTGTTTTAAGTGTCAAGGGTTTGGGCACATGGCTGCTCATTGTTCAAACCGACGAACTATGATCATCAAGGGGAATGTCTCAAAGATTGAAGTGGATAGTACTAATGAGGAACTCGAAGAGGAGGTTATTCTTGAGAAGGAAACCACTCAAGAGGATGAACTAGTTAAAGAGGATGTGTTCTTCGAAGACTTAGATAAGCTAACCTTAGTTGTTCGACAAGCGATGAGTATAGAACCATTTGTCAAGGAGGAGCAAAGAGAGAATTTGTTCCATATTACTTACAAGGTAAATGAGTAGGTCTATGTACTCATAGTGGATAGTGGAAGTTATACTAATGTAGCATTTGTCAACTTGATTAAGAAGCTTAAGCTGCTGACCATTCTACATCCGAAGACATATAAGTTACATTGGCTGAATAAGAAGAGAGCATTACATGATAGGGATCAAGGAACGATTATGTGCTCCTGAGCTCGAGGACTATTTTAGGTGGTTCGCCAATCTGTCCAAGGTGAGTTAAGCACTGAGGAGCAGTGCTTGCCCCAGTCCAATCTACTAAGTTACTTTGCTCTCTACATAATTTAAGATGTTATCGAGGTGACCAGTTGACATACTGAACTGAACCCTTCGCTTTACACTAGTCCAAGCACTAAATCTGAATACTGCAATCTCCACTATACGGAGGTTGAGTTGACAGTGATCAGGAGTTGACCATCCGAGACCGACCTTAAAAATAAGTTGCACTTAAGCCAACCCACCCAGTCTAATACCAATTATACGAGCTACTGAACTGCCGACATCGAACTAAATTGATAGAGATTCACCCTTGTTTGGCTCTCAATGTTATTGGGACCACAGATAGTAAAGCGTGCACACTATCCTTTTCTGACATCAATACTATCCTTTTTTATAGTGAATATTCTTTTGCATGATTATGTGTTTTCCCTTGTCAATTATTCTCCTTTTCTTAGTAGCTAGGAATCCATTTATGTAATTTTCTATTATTTAGGACTTACCATAACTAGGTACTATAAATACTCGCATAATGTAATTGCCACATCATGATACACTGAGAATACACTAAACTTTTACTCTCTCGAGCTCATTGAGAGTGGACTAATGGCGAGTGATCTTCAGCTATACTTGTATGTTATATCAAGTGTGACCTGAGTTCGTGTGAGGCGTTGGTTTGTTATATTCTTCGTTGGTGTACGGGAACCTCTACTCAACCTTTGACTACTATTTACTCATCGAGCCATCTCGTGGCTTAGACCCACCCTGTTGGTTATAGGTGATATTAGCTCCTTGTGTTCATCCATGACAGTCCATATCATTTTGGTATCAAGGCGCCAGGCTACGTTCGAATATTGCATATTAGATATTAGATAGAATATGCCATCTAGCAACATCATAACATGGATAGTTACTCTTGTTAGAATATACACCTTTACGACTTGAGGGGAAGTTAAACCCAGACATCATATAGAGCTGCAAATAATAAGAAAAGAAATTCATTATTTAATACTCGTGATATGTAACTATTAATTACATTTGTATACATGATATTATGGATGGTAGATTTTTAGAGATTGGACTACTACTACCACTACTATATGTTTAAATATGATTAATAATCATACACCATATGTACATAGACATGACATGTATTACGGAATGAATCATTTCATATACAATATTTAATTAGAAAATAATACAAAATAGATGTTGCTTAGTTCCTCCTTATATGACAAAGAACATCGCCATGACCTATTTTGGTGTTGTCTTGTAAGTGGTTGAAAATTACTCTTGGAATAGGCCAAAATCTAGTCTACCTTTTAGGCTTTTATACGAGAAAAATTGCTACTTAGGTTGGAATTCAAATAGAAGATGAAAGGTTCTAATAGTAAAAAAAAAAAAGAGATGAATGTTATTAATGTGGTGAAAATTAAAGCATTTCCATTATTCATCGCTGATACAAAACTTTAGATGTTATAACTATAATGGATGCTGATATTATAGTATCATATTAGCAACATGTAATGGAATTGTAACCATCTTCGTACATATCGATAGAGTTTGAGACAATGATTTCAAAGCCTTGATAAGATTGCGACTCGGTTTAAATAGAGGGTCGCTGCTCCATGCCTGTTCCAATTATTATTCCTAAAATAAACCGACTCTAGGGAGTCTCATTAGACTTCCAGCATCCACTTTCCACCGAATTCCAACAAAGATTTGTCATTTTATTTGGAATCCCCACGGCCTTCCAAGTAAAACACTTTCACGTGGCAAGTGTAGCACACTTTGCTTTGATGTAAAAAAGAACATGAAATAAACCTTAACGTACCACATGCATTTAAGCGTATGGTTTTGATAAAGATTTAGGTAAATTACTTCGATAACTTATACAAACTTTTGAAGTTATATTGTCATCTATAATTATTTTTTTAACTATGCACTTACGTCCCTTTGATACGAATTAAGTTCTTCCATATGAAAGTTTTCAGGAGATATTTATACAATTATGAAACTTATGCAGGGCGTATGTATCTTTGAAACTTAATAGGAATTTCGATGCTATATCACAGGAGTATAAGTGTACAATTAAAAAAATACGGTAATCAATTTAATTTTAAAAAAAAATTAGAAGTAATTAACGTAATTTCTCTTGAAGATTTATATAGGATTTGTTTCTTGCTTTCATGTATGTAATTGGTGTCAAGATTAATTCCCATATTTAGTGTCCTATAATAATAGAGAAATATTATTCTTAAAAATCATACGAACATTATTGAATATGGACTTCCATGAAGTTTTCAAATTAGATGTTCATCGAAGAATTAATTAGGCAAAATATCGTAAAGTACCCTCTGAGTATTTTATAAGTACCTTATGTAATTTCCTTTTATGTATGAGCTTGCTTGAATTCACAACCGTTGCATAGTGTACTACTATCGCTTCATCCTCTCATTAGTGATATATGTAAGTATCCACCAAATTTTATCTGCTAGAAAAATGGGATCATGTTCACAATTTCTTCGGTTTTCCAATATCCTCATTTCATCACAACTGTGATACTTGGTCTAAAAGTAACCATAATTATTATGATGTTCGGAACATTATGAACAAAGATATGAAAAGAACTAAGGAGAGAGAGAAAAAAAAAATTGAGAAAATTAAACTAGGGAACATATGTTTTGATGCAAGTATGAAAATATACTTAATGTTGTTAGCGGTACAAATAAATTATGAACGTAACATTCAATGATGAAAAATAAGATATATATTTTCAGTTATACAATGATGAGTGTTATATGGAGTATTTCATTTTGGTTATGTAAATAATATCAAATCAACATGTTCATAGACCACTTTATATA
Source organism: Lumnitzera littorea (assembly GCA_024138015.1). Classification (NCBI taxonomy): domain Eukaryota; kingdom Viridiplantae; phylum Streptophyta; class Magnoliopsida; order Myrtales; family Combretaceae; genus Lumnitzera; species Lumnitzera littorea. The sequence goes on along the minus strand of JAMXBB010000001.1, from coordinate 92,398,968 downwards.
AGGTTTATCATTTATTTTCACCATCAGTCTGTCGTGGGTAGTTAATTATCGCAAGATAAAAACAAACATGCTTTTTCAATCATTAATGACCAGATCATGTCATTTTTGAGAAGGTGGCAAATATGGAATCGACATTCTTTTCGGTAGTGTTGGTTATTGTCAACTACGTTGAGAAAATTGCACAATCATTTGCTCGTAAGAGATCTGATTTCTGAGAATGTTGTGTGGTAGCTTTCGAGGAAGCACGATAATGAAGTGATAAGAGCATGTTCACTAAAAGCATATATGAGACAATAGAATATTTAAGGATAGAAAACAAAATGATGAAAAGAGGTAAAACCAAATGAACTTTTTTTGTCGTCCTATGTAATATGAAGATTTAGAAACTTAACGCAGTATCTTCCAATAGGGCCCATGTATTTTAGCTACCTTCAAATATTTTTATGTAATTATGCAGTACTACTAGCTAGCTTTATACTTGGCATGATCACTCTATTGGCTTGTGTGTCTCCTATGGAAGCTCACGTTAGTCATTTGAGGGTTGCCTTTGGGGGTGTTAAGGGGGGTGAAGTGAAGCCATTTCTTAGTGTCTCGTCATATCATCACTAAAGAAGGAGTTGCCTCTTATCCGAAGAAGGTGGAAGCCATAGTGAGCTCGTCAGTTCCTAAAACTTGGAGGCAATTGAGGTGGATCCTAAACGTGATTTTTACATGGTTGTGTTGTGAAGCACTAGCAAGAAAACTTAAAAAATGGATCAACTTGTGTGGAGTACTAAAGCCACAAGCCTTTGACAAGCTTAAAGTTGCATTAACAATTTGGGTATGTTCACTTTCCTTTGGTTTCCGGTCCCCCTGTTCCTCCCAATCATACCTCCCTTATCTTCTAAAGAAGGGCATCTTTTGGATTGCTTATTGCTAGGCTACCCTACTTGAAAAGAGAAACTGGCCAAATATAAGCAATTAGACTAACCTGTCCTATCAAGACAGACAGAAAAGAAAGGCATGAAAGGATGATAACTGAAAATTCCTTTTAGGGAAAGCGTGAAAGATCAATCTCATCTTTTCATATTTTTCATAAAAAAAAAAAAATTACAAGAATTGAAGGCTGCACAAGAATGGATATATGCATCGAGTCGAGTCCTCTGTTTGCATGAATCCATAGCAGCAGATGTTTTCATGAAAAGCAGGCTCCATGATGTGGATCATTGGCCTTCGCAAGAAGGACTTTGTGGAGCAAAGTAAAGTTTAGGCTGTCCCTTACCGCCTATTCCATTTGAAGATATATTGTTATTACATAACTAGACTGTTTGAAAGAGCATAGTTGATTTTACCTTAGTTAGCCTATTCTACTCTATTACTTATGAATCGAAATTAATTTTATCTCTTATTATATAGTTGATTAACAAATGAGGTGCATTTTTTTATAATAAAGTATACTTGAAAAGTAAAATATTAATTTAAATGCAAATATAATAAAATATACCAAAATGTATCCAGGAAAGGCACAATAAAATAAAAATATATATAATTAAAGAAACAAATAGCTAAGCTAAAATTAAAACAAATCGAATCTTTTCAAAGTGGTTTGTTTTATATCTCCTCGAACCGATTAAACCAGATCGGATCAAAAGAGGATGGCAAACTAAATCATAAATGCAGTTTGATTTTAGTCTTGCTTCGGAGCAAAACCAAACCGCATTTTATGCACATTGAACGATGTATAAAGACAAAATTGAGAGAGAGAGAGAGAGAGAGAGAGAGGGGGAGAGAGTTACGATGGCAATAATAAAGAAATCCTGAAACACTGATCAAGTAGAATTTCAGTAGGCATTAAATTCACAAGCAAAATGGGCCGACAGGAGTCAATACCCGAACCACCACCCTTCGCTGACTGGTCAGGCCACCATCACATTTAACACATAATAACACCCGCATGACCATAATTACCGATTAGACTATTTTACCCTTCTCTCCACTGGACATTTACCATTTTCCCCAGAAACCAATCTGACCAAATTATTCGGCAAAACCAAAAAAGGGTCTCATCTGGTGCGCTCTTGACTCCATCTAACACCCATCAAACACCACATATTTTCTTCATCATCGTATTGTCTCGATACCCCACAACGACTTCAGTTTCATAATAATAAGCTGAATAATTTAGGGAAAAAAAAAACATTAAAAATTATAACAAATTACTACAAGTACTAAATTCATCCCTTGCTTGATTCTTCATCATCACATAAATTCATATTTTAACCAGCTTCCTCCAAATTACTCATAACCTCCCCTCTCTTCTCAATTGGTTATACCTAACGCACGAAAGATAGGTGTATCAGACACGTGACATAACTTTAAATTATATGGAATCCACGTATCTTGTAAAGTCATAAACCTAGAAACCATATGTTGGTGAATTCCAATGATATGGACGATCAGATGTCTGATGAACCTATCTTTCGTTTTCCCAAAAAAAAAAAATAAAAAGAAGAAAGAAGGGCTTGTAAGAGGATGTTGGGTACATGATTTCCTGGAGGAGAGGATAGATGGGGGGAGATTTTTGGTAATGAGGGAATTTGGAAGCTGATTAAAACCACCAATATGTCTTTCTATTGCTTGCTGGGTGAACCAGCAGCAGGCTCAGGACATGAGCCAACCGCAGTTCCATTATCAGTGCACACGTTGGTGTTGTTTCCAAGAGCAGCGTTGATTTGGTGCACCGTGTTGCATAAGTGGCTGTTGATGGCTGCTACATTTGATAGGTTGAGCTTAGCAGTTGGAATTGCACTTGCGACAACTTGGAGTCCTACCGTTAGTAGACATCCTGGGGTTGCTACGTTAGTTTTATCCTCGGATGGAACTTCCGAGGTGTCGATGCCGGCGTTGGTGTTGGTTGATGTGGCAGGGACGACGACAAAACCAATTGGGAGAAGTGGAATGCGGGATGGATCCTCCCCGCTCATAGCAAGCTGGACCGAATCGACATCGATGTTGCTGTAGACTACAAGGCTGCCGGATTGATCAGTGCAGCTCTCCTGCAGCATCAGCTCAACGTGCTGGGAAGAGTTGCTTGCAACCTGCATTGCATCACCAAATATCATGCATTCGCTAAGTAAACCAGTCGAGCTTGAGTCAACCCTTTTGCACCTTCAGGAGGGTTGATGTAACTTACATTGATGCGAAGAAGAGAAATGCAGTTTCCCGGATGCGATCCATTCGCGATATGAGCAACCTCTTGCAGTGAATTCCCACTTGAAAGAACATCCAGCTAAAGAATTCAAATGGAAAATCAATCGAACACCAGTACAAATATCTAATACCACAATAAAAACATGCAAAATACTAAAAAGGAACAGAACTTGTCTTAAAAAACACTACCTGACATCTGCGACGATCATCCTTCAAGAGATCAAACACTTGGTTGTGAGGATAAGGCAACCAAGTAGTGGAAATAGCAGCAAGAATCACTCCGTTGGGTTGTCCGGGCTCCGTAATCTTCCTCGTAGTGATCCGAACGGTGTTGTCCGAGGATTCAGACAGAGCAGTCCAGGATTGACCATTACTGGTGCTCATGTTGACGCTAAATGTTCTAATCATTCTTTGTGCTACCCTCATCAGATTCTTACGTGCCTCTGGAGATGGTATTACTGCAAACAACAAAATAGAACAACAGATCGATTCATAGTAACAAGTTCTATCGAGTGTTGTAAAAAAAAAAAAAAAGAAAAAGTTACTATTTATGTTTTAGGTTCAAACAAAGAAAAAATCAATTACGATAATAGAAAACAATGGTGATTACCGCCAAGATCAGAAATATTCCTAGCCATCAGACTCGCAACCCTTTCGCATTGTCGTTGCAGGATTGCCAGCCAGCGATGAGCTCCAAATGCAGCTCCACTATTCACATAGTCACTAAACAATGGATGAACTGTTTTGTCCTCAATCTCTCCATGTTCCACCCAAGTAACCTGCCAAGAAGCACAACTATTCAAATGTAAACAGTAGAATGTTCGATTGGAGTTTACAACAAAAAGAGAAAGACCAAATTCACCTTCTTGGGAAAAATAAACTCGGGTCAGAAAATAGGAAAAAAATTCTATTATGGACCGAGTTTTTATAGATCAGCTGAGTGTAAAAGTATGCATATCTTCCATACGGTATTACCTATATTGTTCCCAAGGAAATAAAGTACTATAGAGAGAAATATTCTATATGTAATTAAAGCATCATTGCATACTTACCCTTGAGTAGCCATTAGGCATATCTTGAATGACACAACCAGAAGGCTTTCTTCTGTATCTTGGAAGGGAAGCAGGCACATTGTCATGGAAGCTATCAATAGGAAAATCAACTATGACCCAGCATCCCTCTTCTGCGTTTTGTTGGCAGTATCGAAGGAAGTACATCTCTCGTGTCGGTACTAGAGGAGATATAACTTGTAATTCTGCATGCATCTGATCACACAAAAGGACAAAATGTAACCAATCATTAATTTGTATGAAATAACTAATTTTACAAACATTCTTATAATCCAAGTGATTTTTATGTAATTTCTTCAATTTATTATTAATAAAAGTGAAAGGTTAAGCTGGAGGTAATATCTTCCCACTTTTAATTAAAATCTTATTGGTACTCACATGATACTTATCAATTTACTTAATTTGTTAGTATTATTGAAACTTTTCTCGAAAGTTATATATATCAAAGTTTTAGCTACCACATCTATCTCTCTCCCAAACATAATTAATTAGCATGGTACTCTTATTTTTATTTTTATTTTTATTTTTTTACTAACATAGTGGCTTTATTGACGGTTATAAGGCATTATTTATTGACCAGGGTGTACGATGTTATATGTTTGATATAGAAACCCTAACCTACAAAATGAGAATTTGTATTAGGTTTGATCCTAAACATTTTAAATAAATTATACAAGTCTAGACACATGCAAAAAGGTTCTGCGAAGCAGGCATCTGAAGACCCTCTATCACGGTACTTATGCAGGAGTTAATTTAACTTTTAGAACATCTAGTTATTCCAAATTTTTACTTTCATAAATAATTAATGTACCCATAGGGAGAAATGTTTGACAAGAAATCATAATAATATTGAACAAGCCTACACGTACCAGATGAAGACAGCCGCTTGGATGGCCAGAGATGTCGGATGCTATGACTTGAATGGTTTTTGCTCTTGACACAATGGAAGGAAATAGCTCCATCCATTTATTCTAAGAAATAGAAATTCAAGATTTAATCAATAAAAAGTTCCAAAAGACACAAACAAATAGTAAACAACATAAGTGAAGTTAAAGTTGATGATGACAAACAACTTAATCTAGGAGAAACATTACTAAGGTATGAAGAGAAATCAACCATCAATGATAGCGTATTAATCTTTGAAGACGGTTTAAGTGTATGTACATATTCTCAAGATAGGTCGTTGGAGGTAAAAGTATATTCGAAGGGCTTAGAATATCTATCCACACTTAATTAAGGATTGATGTGAATAACTCAAAAATTCACTTGAAGAAATTATACAGGAGACTTACAACGTCGAGAAAGGCATCTACTAAAGTAACGCCATTCATAATAACAACGGCATTGTCTCTAGTAGCTTCTTTACTAAATTCGCTACTGTCTTCTTTATGGCTGTTTAATGGCCATGGGAACAACCTAGCATGCTCTTCCACATTAAGTACTTCCTTCCCATTATCATTGTTCCGAATCCAAAGGGGCTCATTTGTCTGGCACATCTTGATGAGTTCAGCCATGGAGGATTGAGCTAGGGTTAGGGCAATAGATTTTTCATCTTCCATCAACATGACTCCGGCATCGGGAAAATTCGATGCGTCAGGAAAGATGGGGAGTGCCATTATATCAGGGCAGACCGTGTCCATTGGGTCTTGAAAGTGCCTTGGGAAGATGTTCATGTCTAAATCGAGTGAGGTTGTTATGAGCGAATGTGGAGGCTGTATTACTTGACCGGTTTGGCCACTGTATCTTGACGCAAGGCAACATACACGCTCCAGCTGGTGCAAGGTAAAGTAAAATTATAAAAATTAGTGAAGCATAAGTATCATAATTTTGATAATTGCAAAGACTAGAATTATTATGTATATATAAAGGAAAATGTTTACGTGGCCAAAGAATTTACACTTAAAAAAAATTCAGAATTCTCTTATTTCCCTCTGGACCTGATTAGTATCACTATAATATCCTTATAAGCACTATGATACTTTGAATTTGATGAAACCATAGTGTGAGGTGATTGTATCACTCTAATTTTTGAATAAAGTTATAAATAAGAAATAATTATGATAATTGTATTCGAATATCCATTGCAATTCATCAGGAGCTTATTTTAGTGCTAAAATGTTGTATTTAAATAAAACCCTTAGATATCTTACTACAGTAAATTTTATTATTTTTTTTCCTGAAAAAATTGTTTCATTGAGAAAGGTTACATTTTAATATTACTTAAGAGTACTAAAAGTGTGAATAACTTTATTTCAAGTTTTTTTTTTTTTTAGTTATTATATCGGAATTTGGATAAGTTGTCTTGTTATCTTATATTGTCAAATAGATTATAATAAACTTATTAATAAAATGTAAATAAGTATTTTATGAGAACCCAAAACCAAAATTACACCCCAAATTCAAGTATATTTATACATAATAGTGCAAAAATTGACAGATTATGCTTTTAAAGAAGTTATTGAGTACCGATTTGATATTACGTACCATTTTGATCAGCCGATAAGTAAAAATTATCGTTTGCCAAGTCATCCCAAAGTGGAAAAATATCTCTACTTATATAGCATGTGGCAAAACAAAAATGTCAAATCCAAATTAAACTAGCAAATTATTTTATTTCTAAAATTCGGTATTTAACCAAAAACGACTATAGCTTTAAAGGGAAAATAATATGATATCTCTTTAGAGTGTATATATATATAAATGGTTACCCAAAAAAGGTGCCTAGGAAGTATTAATTAAATAAAGAAAGTAAGAGATAAGATATTAATGTCATACTTCCTCCTTAAGACGAGCATTTTCAAGGCGAAGTTCATCAAAGCCTGCCTCCCCTAATATAGCAGGGCCTCCACAATTAGGGCAAACTATGTTCCTAATTGCTGCTTGTAACCTGTAATTCTCATTCCTCAAATTCTCATTCTCCGCTCTCAGGATCACATTATCCGACCGATCTTGTTGAGCCTAACCCGTGCCAAAAGGGGGAAAAAAAAAAAAAGAAATCGTAATGAGACAACGAATATACACACGCAATATAAGATTTGTTTGTCGATTAATCTCTATATCTATATGCTTAAAACATGTATTTGGAATTAAAAATCAATAATCTGAACGATTTGACGAAAAGGTGCCAGCAGATAACATTTATGATGGGGATATCATTACGGAACATATGCACTTAATGCACTTAAAGGAGACTATATGTGGTGGTGACCCATAAGTTTCTTGAGCTTTTAATTTTTAGGGTATTACTAATATTTCAAAGTGAAAACGTACCTAATTTCTTGCCTCGGACTTTGCGTTACATGGTACGTTTAATCTATGTTATAATAACTGTCCATTTTTGTTGATCGAGCTGCCCATTAATGAAAGGATTCGGGATATCAAGAGAATTATGTCTAAATATTTTCATCTTAGATATACTTTGTAATGCAATTACATGTTTATGCTTTTGAAATTCGAAATATCATCTAACCTTTTTTTTTTTTTTTGGGTAAACACTATGATGGTGGAAATGTATGAACTAAGTTATTACCTTCATTTGAGTTCGACGATTCTGGAACCAAAACTTAACCTGTCGGGGTTTAAGCCCCAATTCCTGGCTGAGTTTCAATCTTTGTTTGTCGTCTGGATGCGGACACTCTTTAAACAAACTATACATCAAAAGAAAACAAAATTAAAAATGCATATGCTTGCATGTTATAAAATGAAAAATGCTAATGTATGAGACATAAAATGTCGAAAAGTTTAAAAAAAAAAAGAAAACATACGCTTCCATTTCCTGGATCTGGCGGGCAGTGTGGCGATGGTAACGCTTCTTTTTCGGCGGTTGCTCACCTTCTTGCTCCGTCACCGACTTCTCTTCCAGCTGCTCGCTTCCGGTGCCGGAGCCACCGCTGTCCATTATCTCCTCCTTACCTTCTCTTATTAAAAGTCCATTATTCTCCTCTTTCTGTTATTAAATATTACATTTCTTAATTTATTTTACAGCGTATGTATATCAAACCAAAAAGGGAGAAGAAAAGAAAGAAAAGAGAAAATCATATGAAATGTTAACAAAATGAAAAATGTATATTTTTTCTTGGCTTACCGGGACAATTGGAGCAAAAGCATTAAATGGCAGGTTGGGCAGGAAGTCGAAATTAGGGTTTCTGATCGGAGACGGAAATAGGGAATCGGAAGAAATACTGTTTCCTCCCATTGACGACATGACTTGGCAATCTCCAAACATATTTCTTCTCCAGAAAAGAAAAAAATATGTAAAATCAACGAACAAGAAGACGTACCTAATGAACTGAACCCTAACAAGTTAGGGTTTCTGCAATATGGCTCAAAACCTGACCAAGACAGATGAAACAAAGTGCTTCAGAATGTACACATTGTTACGCCCCAAGATTTAATAATAATGATTTTGATCTATATTATACATATTTATCTATATGCAAAGTACAATGGAAAAGAGACTAAAAATAAAACGTATGGTCAATGGGGTTACTTTTTTTCCATTTGAGCTAGTCAAAACAAATAAAAAGGTAAGACTAGGAGATTCCATAATAGTTTATCTTGAAGATGATGTTGGAGACCATATTTCCATACCCAGAGAAGAAGAAGACTGAGTAGTGTTAGTGTAGTTTGTGCTTTTTTGACACAACAATGCAATTAAATCATATTGCAAACCCTTGTTTGGTTCAACTGTTTGACAAGTACTAAGACCATTTTCCATGAAACAATGAAAATTTAATGCATGCAAGGATAAGAGAGAGAGAGAGAGAGAGAAGTCAAAAGAGTGTTAGCAAAAATGTTACCCTAGCAATAATACAGCACCAATGGTGTAGTGTCGGTGTTTTTTTTGAAAACAGAGAATTATAAAAGGGTAGTTGAGAGAGTGTGATTAAATGAACATGAAAGGATTAAAAGAATTCTGTAATTCTTCTCCCTCTTTTTTAACTTGGGTTTGATTTCTTGTTGTGCTTCCTTTACGTACTGTGTGGAGGACTCGAATTCAATTCAATTCCATTCACTGAATTCTGTTGTCGCAATAAATACGGTGATTTAATGAATTGAATTCCTTTTAACCGGACGGTAAATGTGATATATACAAGTTACAGTCGTGAGTCATATAGATTCCTTGTAATATAAAAAATGGTACATCCAATGCTTAATAATATTGCTGAGATAATGTATTACAATTAGTATTAATAAATCTGAATTCATCTCTATGGTATAATCCCATTCTATCTGATCGGATCATGAAACTAACCTGATTGAATTCCAATTTAACTCTCGATTGAAGCCTATTCGTCTTTTTAATTTTTAATCTTCTAACATATTATAACTAATTAATCATACTGGATTTGACAATACTAGTAATAATATATATATATATATAATTTTCACGGATTCATTAGATTTGAGATAGTATATATAAAGCTTAGTAATATATAAAATTGAATAAAAATTTAACATTGTATCTACTATAATAGGAAAGCTATCACACGAATAGCTATAGAAACATTCGAATATCAAATTTTTACCAATTCGGATCTGTTATTAAATAATTCGCATGATATATATCATTTTTAGTAAAGTCTTTCAAGTCGAGATGTGCATATTTACCCGTGAAGTCCTACTCATGTAAAAGAATGGACACTATTACGGTTTTTACATGAGAAAAGAAGAGGGAAAGATGCTATTATTGCAATAAATTGCATGACTTTTACCTTAAGCGCGGACGTTACCAAATGCTAAGCGAACGTTTTTATATCTAAACGCACAAGTCAAACGTTCCCACTGTATTCCTTTTGTTTTTTCAAACTTCCCTGTCTTGTTTCTGTAATAAATTACGATGCCTCTTGACCGCATAGTGAAACCACGTATAAATTTAGAGATACAGAAAATCCTTTTGTTTTTATTTTTATTGTAAAGTAGAGATGGACAGGTTGACTATGCGTAAGGTATGGAGTTTTATCCCTATTATAATATATAGGTATAAATTTCTAAACCTTTGGAATTAGAACACTCACTCTGTAACATCATAGAATCATTATGTATTTTGTATCCGATGATTTTTATGGTACAAGGTATAAGATACTTTATGGAATATGTGATTTTTTTTTTAATTTTTCTTATAAATCCAACATAGAACATTTTTAATAGTGGAACCTTTATGGAAATGAAGAACAAACTCATAGAAAAGAAATATTAATAAATACTATTTTTCTTTTCACAAATGGTACATTGAAAAATAAATTTACCCTTTCTAGTGATAGATTTCGCTTTTTCCTCAATAAAATTTCTTGTTAGTAATACCAAAACACTATACATATTTGACCTTTTTTAATAAATTTATCAAACAATAATAAAGAGTATGCACAACTCAATGTATAAGTTAGTAAAAGACCTAACCTTTTAAGGCTAAAAAAATTGCAATAGAATTTTTTCATGCATTAATATTATTTAATTAATATTACAAGGTACTTATATGATATTTTGAAACCTATACCCTATATACTTTAAGATACAAGTTTTAGAATGAGTATAAGTTATCCTAACTTTATAATCATGCTCTAACCAATGGTAATCAGTTCCGAGAAATTGTTATTTAGAATCTATCTTATAACTTTGAATACTAACTTGAAAGGTTGGAATCTATCTCGTCGAATAAGGTCCAAGTGGATATCTTAAAAGATTGGGCTACTCACTTACCCTTATTATTTAGTATCCGGAAAAGAATTTATATATATACTAAATTGGTAGTTACACTAAAAATCTAATTTCACTATTACTTTTGCAAGGGAATTTGTATAAAAGTATGACATATATAGAATAATAAATAGCTATTTTACATAAAAAAAAATTAAAATTAAATTTACCTAAAGGTACGAATGTAGCTATAAATGCCAAATAAACCTTGTGTCATAATAGTCCTTTTAATAATTATAATATTAAAAAAAATTCAAGTAATATCTTTAGTTTGGTAAAAGACAAAAAAAAAAAAAAAATTATCGAAGATAAACATAAACATAGTTTAATAAATTTCCTATAATAACGGTTCTATTATAAAGGATTCTAAAGGAAACCCTGAAATTTCTAAATATGATAAACATATGTGTATTATGAGAGAAAGTACGTAACTTTACAGTTTTAACATATTTCAATCTAAGTGAAGTCAGTGTTTAAATCAAGATAGTGGCTTTACTTAGAAAAAAAGGAGGGCATTTATAGTATGAGACATTCCAATGTTTTGGAACTTATAATCCTCAAAATCAGCATTCCATTTTTTGGACCATCTTTATCCTTAAGGAATTCGTGTCATATTTTTAGATGTTGTATTAATATTTTAAAAAACTCTCTTATTAAAGAATTCAATATTTTATCCTGAAGTTACTTTATAAAAATTTCTTTACATTAATTTTTCAATTTTTATAAGCCCAATTACTACCTTTAACTAATAAAAAACTAAAAACAAAAAATAAAAAAGAGATGGGGACGTCCTCTATTAGAAAAACGTCCCAACAATAAGGGACGTGGTTCATAGCTTGGAGATAGGGCTGCTTTCCTCCACGTCGAGTAAGAGACGACGAGTAAAGATGGTCTTATGCATATATATTTGGGAATATTCCTTCCATTCTCTCACAATTATATATCAAATCTTAGCAATTTTTATAACACATGGGACTATATTCCATGTGAGCAATAATTTATATTTTTTTTTCTCATAGTAACAGTAATCTTGTTCTAAAAGTTACAAAAATATGTTTATAACAAAACTATAATTGACGTGCATTTCAATATATTAATAATAATATCCTCAAAAGGTAGGATCTTCAAACCCACATTGGATATATAAGATTACATTTATATCTTTATTTAGTACCGCTACTTAGGATTAAGTGGTTTCGACAAGTTAATTATTTGCTTCAATTGGTTTAAAGAACAAAATAAAATGTGTATATCCAACATACCGTGGCATTTTCCCATTCCCTAGCCCAAAGGTCTAATCTTTTAAGGCCGGGATCTCTACTTTACATTAGGTAGTATTTGATTGAAATTATTTTTATATTAGATTGGACAATAAATTTTGTTTCATATTTGTTTTATAACTTTACTTAATTACTGGACAAAAAATTGAGTTAATGAATTGAACAAGAGGCCCAAATTTTGTCCTTCAAAAATAAAATTCACTAGATAAAAGAAAAAATACCTTGCATTCTCAAAAATGTCCATTCATGTTATAATATTGAGTTAATTAATATTATTTTTATTAAATATTACAAAAAATTATTTATTTTCTAGTACAAATAATTAATTTTTTAATAGCTGAAAAATCTACAGTTTTTATTTAATATTACATGTAATTTGCTTAGTTATATGTATTGAATAATCTATTCAAATCGTATTTTAAATAATATAAAAATATATATTTAACAATGTTAATGGTATAAATGTCAAAATATACGAATAAGTCCAATATTCACGTATATCAAACAAGGAAGACTATAAAATTTTATGTTTAGTATTGTACAACTAAATATAGTATAGTACAACTAAATATAGTATAATAAACTTTTATTTTTTAGTCCTTTTTGTACTTATCCTACCTAATCTTTTTTGTTCAGTCTAATTCTTACAATCAAACACTACCTTAGAATTGTATGAGTTTGTGTGAGTCTTTATTAGATGGTTGAAATTCAGTTGAAATTGTGTTTCATTGTTATCCATCCATTTTATGCTAAGAATGAATGAATATATATGGTGGTATGCGCTAATGATATGATTTATATAAGGGAGAAATATACATTTAGTTCTTAATGTTGACTTTTTTTCTATTTGAATCATTAATATTCTCTCTCTCTCTCTCTCTCTCTCTCTCTCTCTCTCTCTCCTATTTAAGTCCTCATCATTTTCAAACTTCTATAAAAATAGAACTTTCATCAAATCTTTTTAATTTTTTTCCCATTTGTTAATACGTATCGTCTTCTAATTAGTTCATAATAATTAATCAAATAAAGTAATAATATTACATATATTTGATTACATAATATAATAAAAAATTCAAAAATTAAAAATATGAAGAATAAGAGAAAATGGTTGCAAAAAAAATTTATAGACTAGTTCAACCACTTTTAAGGTCAATTAGAAGTTAATACATATAAAAAATTGGCAAAAAATTTAACAAAGATAATAGAAATCCTATTTTTGTTAAGGTAAAAGAACACTAAAGTTCAAATAGAAAAATGAAAAGGTTGAGTCAAATAAGAAAAGTAAGCAAATCTTAAGGACTAAACGTGCATTTTTCCTTTATGTAATGATATTAATAATATTTAACTACTATGGACAAAATTTAGGTTGCTAATTGAGTAATATCATGCTATATAATACAATAATAATGTTGCGATTCCTAAGATACTGTTGTCTTAAAAACCCACTATAAGTACTATCGAGGAGAGAAGACTCAACCTTTAGTGTCTTAATTTTATTGACTACTTATGGAGTGTCTACATTGCAAATGTGAAATTGATGAGATACTTAAAGTTAAAAAATACTAAACTTCATAATTAAATCTAGGTCTTTAGGTAAATAGCATAAATCTCAAAGAGTTCGCTAAATAACTATTCGAAAGAAGCATCTAATTAGGTAGCCAACTAAATTGAATGCATCAAAAGTAGCCTTATAGATATGTCATAGTAATAGGGACCTAAAATATGAATAATTTTATAAGAGTATAAGCAAAACCACAACTTAGTGAAGTGGTGTATTCTCAATCACATCTCAACATATAAATAAAAAAAATATCAAGCAATTTACCAACCATATGTCCACATAAACAAGCATACACAATACAACATCATACATTGTCTTTCGGTAAATTAAGGATATAAGCCCCTTCCTAACAGGGATTAAGGGCTCACTCCCACCATTAGCACCTAAGCTTCTAACAAAACTAGATTTGGTGCACATACAAGTATAATACTCTAAAGTTTGAAGCATCTTTAGTTCAATAAATATAATAAAGCAAAGACATTTTTTTACATTTTTGTTTAAAATGTAAATTTACATTGAGTTTATACAAAAAGCTTATAAAAAAATTCAAATATTTGATTACAACTAATACTATAAATTGGATTGGATCACTCAAAAGGCCTTGTTGACTCCAAAAGCAAAAAAGAAGAAAAGAAAGATCTTACTCCATTTATTCCTTACTCTAACCCCTTTTTCTTGCTGGTCTTCTTTACGCTAAAGGGTTAATTGATCATGGTGAATATTTACGAGAACCTACATAAAGATCTATGAGGATGTAAACAATCGCTCAATAAGGGGACGGAAACAAAAGTATATATGGTACGACAAAGCAAATAGGGTTGTTAATCAATTTAGTTAAATATAATGCAACAAAACATATATCATTGTATAATGTCATCCGATTCATCGTAAAATTAGAGAAATTGTGCCTATTTTAGTCTAGGTTAAGGAGTTTCCAATGCAATGAAGCGACTCATGGACAAATTTAGGCTTATGCAATGGAAACTTGCTCGTCTAAGACCTTTTCTGAATCAATACTATCAACTTCACCTGGCCTCTTCTCTTGTCTCTTAATTCGATAGGAAACACCATTTTAGCTATCTCTTCGAAGTGATAGCGTTGGCCGAAGAATCCTAACTATTCCTTAGTGGTTTGCATTGCATGCCTGATTAAGATTGACATCTATGTTTAGCTCAGTCCATTTTAGGGGCAACTAACTAATTAAAAACAATCCAATCATAAAGCATAAGACAACAAAGTAGTTACAATGTGTAACTTAGCTAGCATATGACACATTAGAGCCAGAAACCAAACATACTCATCACATGTAAACATCCAACTACGTACAACCACAATTAAGGATATTCCTCAACCTCAAGTACTTATATGTAGTACTTTGAAATGCGATAAATTATTTATTATACTTACCTAAATTCATGGTTACTTGAGAGAATCCATGACATCAATCTTCACATTGTCTGTGAAACCTATATTAGGACTTATGCTTCAGTTCTTGTATAAATTATGGAAATGATAGCGAATGTACTATTATTCTTTTGATTAGGCTTATTATTAATTATTCCTTAGTTAATAGTGTATATCTATATTTAAGTTTGGTAATAGAAGAAAAATTATCAAACACAAACATAAACACAATTTCATAAATTTCCTGTAATAACGATTTTTTTTTAGAAAGGATTTTAAAGGAAATCCTTAAATTTCTAGATTTGATAAACAAATATATGTATGTATAAGAGAAAGAACACAATGAAGAACAAACTACCTTTCAGTTTTAATATATTTAAAGCCACAATGAAATCAATTTTTGAATCAAGATGATGGCTTTGTCTAAAGAAAAGGGGTATTTATATTATGAATATTCTTATAGTTTGGAACTTATAATCCCCAAAATGAGCATTCCATTTCTAATGCGTATAAAATTGTATGTCCTGTCCATTCTCTTACAATTATATATCAAATTTTAGCAAGTTTTATAGCATGTAGGACTATATTCCATGTGAGTAATATTTTATATATTTTTTCATAGTTACAAATCTTGTTCTAAAAATTACTGAAATATATTTATACTAAATTTATAATTGCATGCATTTCAATGTGTTAATCATAATATCCTTTAAAGGTAGGAACTTTAAACCCACATTGGAATTGTAAAATTACATCTTACCTTTAATTATTACAACTTCTTGTAAAGTGGTTTCGACAATTTAATTATTTGCTTCAATTCGCTTAAAGAGAAAATATTTTATTATGTGTATCTAATGCATCATGGCATTTTGCCATGCCTTAGCCCATAAGCCCTAT
This sequence comes from Lumnitzera littorea, assembly GCA_024138015.1. Taxonomy (NCBI): domain Eukaryota; kingdom Viridiplantae; phylum Streptophyta; class Magnoliopsida; order Myrtales; family Combretaceae; genus Lumnitzera; species Lumnitzera littorea. The sequence continues at coordinate 92,382,871 of JAMXBB010000001.1, read as the reverse complement.
CTTTTAGGGTTGAGATCTCTACACTACATTAGTGTCATGTGAGCCTATGTGAGTCATGGTTGAGATTAAGTTTCGTTATAACTTATTCATTTCAGTTACGCTTAGAACGAATGAAATATGGTGATTCATAATTAGCGAGTTAGTTATATGATTTATATAAGGGAGAAATAAACATTTAGTTCTCAACGTCTACTTATTTTCTTTGAGTCCGCAACATATTTTTTCTTGTATTTAAGTGTTCAACATTTTCAAACCTTTATAAAAATAAAACTTTCATAAAATCTTTTTAATTTATTATCCATCCTTAATATGTATCAGCTTCTAATTAGTCCATAATAATTAATTAAATAAAATAGTAATATTAGATATATTTGTTTACATAATATAACAAAACATTTATAATTTAAAAAATAAGAAAAACAAAGGGAAAATAGGTTGCAAAAAATGCTACAAATCCCTATGCATACTTCAAGGCTAATTAGAAGCTAATACATGTCAAAGAATAATAGAAAATTTAATGAAGATAATAGAAATCCTATTTTCGTTAAAGTAAAAGAACATTGAGCTCAAATAGAAAAATAAGAAGATTGAGGAGTTCAATGAGTACTTTTCCCTATATGTAACGATATTAATAAAATTTAATTGCTATGGGTAAGATTTCATTACTAATCAATTAATACTATGGTGCATAAATAACTAATAATGTTGTGATCTCTAGGGTACTGTAGTCGTAAACACTTACTATAAGTACTACCAAGGAGAGAAGATTCCATCTTTGGCTTTTGTTGATTACTTATGTAGCATCTAAACTGCAAGTATAAAATAGATGAGATACTTGAAGTTGAAAAATATTAAACTTCATAAATTAAATTTAGGTATTTAACCTCATAACAAGAATCTTAAAGAGTTTGCTCAACAACTTTCAAGAGGATGATTTGATTTAGGTAGCTAACTAATCTCTTCTTGCATCTTCTCATCTTAGACCTAGGGTTAACAAAGAACTTACTGAAGGCAACCTCCTTATCGTGTTGTAGTAATATGGACTTGAAATACGAATAATGTTATAAAAGTGTGAACAAAATGATGACTTAGTGAAGTGATACACTCTTAAACACATCATCTACACATACATAGAACATATTAAGTAACTACCAAGCATATGCTACGTGTTACAGTCCGGGGCCTTCTCTAGTATACAAACGGACCATACGATACTTACTATCCTACCTCTACAAAATAGTAAGCAAGTTTGACTCGCATGCAACGCTGGCCAATAAAGCTTAAACTTGTGAGCAACACGAATAAGAAAGAAAGCTAACAGTAATATAAGGGATACAACACGAATAGAAAAATGAATAGTACATTTTTATTAATTCTGACAGTATTACAATGCTACAATGTGTGTACATAAAGGCGTGAGTACTCTTCTGGATTGAAGCTCTTACTCAATACGTTAGGTAATATGCATGTAATAGGTGCCATTAGTTGTAATCAATTAATGTAGTGAGTAAGAGTTTTAATCTAAAAGAGTACTCCTATCCCTGTGCACACACAATGTAGCCTTATAATATTATCGGAATTTATAAAAGTGTGTTATTCATTTTTCCATTCATACCCGTGTCCTTTATATTACTATTGGTTTTCTTTCTTGTTCGTGTTGCTCACAGATTTAGGCCTTGTTGGTTAATGTTGTGTGCGAGTTAGACTTGCTTACTACTGTAGAGGCAGGACAGTAAATGCCATACGGTCTGTTTGTGTGCTAGAGAAGGCCTCGGATCGTGACACTACGCCTGAACAAGTGTAAACAATACAACGCCACACATTTTATTTGGCAATCAACACAAAATTAAGGATATAAACTCCTCCTTAACTAGGGTTAAAGGCTCCTTCCCACTATTAGTGCCTAGTCTTTTAGCAAAACTTTAGCACATAGTTATAGTGTAATTCGTAACCAAATACCTTAAAATAAACACATAAAAATCCTTAACCAATTTCCCTAAATGTGCAAAAAAATCAAATACACAATAGTAAAGTAGGACTATAGGCTCCATTAAAAATGCAATAATTTATGCATACTTTGTTTACATATGGTGGAGCATAATTCTTTTAAACCCTTCAGTCTATCTTGTAACAATGATGACCTTTAAGTATAATGCAATATCCCATGTAATGTATATAGAACTTTATTTAGAGCTTAAGTTCTCAATTAATTCATTACGAGGTAACCAACTAATATAAATGAAACAAACACTCCCACAACAATGGAAGAGTTTACAAACAATTATGTTAAGTAAAATATAATCAATAACATGAACAATTATCTCATTTGCCATAGTAAGCTTCATTCAATTCATTAACAATACATCCACTATTATAGTAACTTAATTTTGTAAATTGTAGCCAACATGGTATTACTTTAGATTTCAATTGTTTGATTAGTCATAACTTGATAATATGGGGTGTAATTGTACTATTCATGTATATGTTGGGATATAATTTTTTATGCATATTTCCCTTTATTATACTCAACAACGACTCAACGTAGAGCATAGAGAGTTGAATGGTTTGGATCTTCTTAGGAATGGTCCAAACTACAACCATAAGCAGCGACAAACACAACTTGATTGGAATATTTTGAAGTACCTCATTCCTCTACTCATTTTTCATTGACAAAAGGGAGTGGTTTATACTACTTCATTATACTCATTTTTCATTATAGGGGGAATGGTTTATACTAGTTTTGAAGCAGCATGAACCATTCTTTATGAACATAAATTTGCAAAATAGGGTGAATAGAACTTTGATGTTTTGTTAATCAACTCATAAAACATTCATATACTTGTTCAATGATTTATAACACATTCTTACATTGATAAAAATTATATTGTCATCATCTTATCAACTAGTGATGATCATAATTCGCATTAACATCGCCACATGTCAAATAAACATAAAAATATTTCTCTTAAATTTTCCATTCACCTTGGTCTCATAGCTATTAATTTGTAGTAATCTGAGGTCAAATTTGTAAGAAACACCTAGGTACAGTAGTATCACATTAACAACTTGATTACACAAAGCTTAATTCTAACTTTATAGATTCTTGCTCCATTATACTTATGATTTTCATAAGCTTTGTAGTTTTTTTTTTTCTTTTTATTTTTGTTATCATATCGATGTACTTTATACTCATCTATGGTCAGCTTTAATGCATTAAATGATAGATATATGAAGTTTATTCAAGTTCAATTATTTTGCAGTTTTTGTAAGGAAAAAAGCTTTTAATGGAGTTTAAATGCCAATGACATATGTTGTGAGATAAATTGAAGTCAAGGTTTAGCAAATTTGACAAATGACCATGTTGAAAGCATCTTAGAAGCAATAAAAGACAAAAATAAGGGCTAAAAGGGAAGATATGATTTTGAAACTTAGTAGCATGAACTATCTTTTGTACTTAATACTAAAATTTTAGAAGTGTGCAAACTTACCAAATGAACAACTTTGTGATGATTTTTGATAAAATAGTAGCCTTAGAATGATGATGGTGGTGCTTATAATATATATAATTTTTAGGGATTCACTAGATCTAAGACATAAGATCAAATATTTAAGTACCAATTCTACATTATTAGAAAAACAATCACTTAATAGTTACAAAACCATCAATTGCCATAATTTATTAATTATCATCAATCATTAAACAATTTACATGATGTATAACTTCTAGTGTCTAGATGTGCATATCTAGTAATGGAGTTATTCTCATGCTGTTGATAGGCAATTTTGGATCGTGGGCTCACCATGGCCCGACCTACTCCAGCTTATATGACCGATCTGTAGCAGTTTAGAACTTAGCTTTAGAAGACCGCTTATCAAATGATCAACCTCTACCGTCCCCAAACTTCTTGATGGTCAATACGATATCTCGATCCTTATACTTTGGTTAAGCCCATGGTATGTACACCATGGGGACCTCGGATCTCGGCGATCCATCTAAGAAGCTTGTTTCTTGGATACTTAAGAATACCATAAAAGCTCTACTCTGTGGGAATAACTAAGGGTACTACATCACCTCTAAGAATCTCATATTGTATTTATTTAAAAGATACACTTACCTAATTAGGCAAGATGCAAATATATCTAGATTCCTTTCTCAAACCCTATATATAGGGATCAAACCCTACAGATAAGATACTTTATGCACTTACGTACAAGTCTTCTTGTTCTCTCTTTCATTCAATCTCATAGTTGTTGAGATAAGTATCAAATTAATCACACTAGACAACCTCTTAATACTCATTAACCACATTTTCTCTTATAGACATAGGCTTTCTTCCCTCGATCTCTTTGTCGGGCCACTATCTTGGCTAATTGTTCGGTAACCTTCCTGTGTAGTTTTTGAAATTCCTTGACGCATTGAAGGCTGGTCTAATTGTCTCCTCTGAGGGTTAAGCTTTAACCATGTCTAGTGATAAGCTGGGGTTAATGCCATAGACAATCTCAAAGGGAGATTTACCTATGGAGATGTGGGTCATGTGATTGTAAGTGAATTCGATGATTGGTAGACATAAATCGCAATCTTGAAGATTCTTCCCAACTGTGGCTCAAAGTAAACTTCCAATAGTTCTGTTCACAACCTCTATTTGGTCATCTATTTGTGGATGGCAAGAAGTACTAAACATAAGTTTAGTGTCTAGTTTCTTCCATAGTGTTTGCTAGAAGAAGGTCGTGAACTTTGAGTCACAGTTTGAGACAATACTCCTTGGAAAGCCATGTAGCCACACAATCTCTTGTAAAAAGATGTTAGCGACAAATAAAGCATCATTAGTTTTGTGGTGAAGGATGAAGTGACTCATTTTGCTGAACCAATCAACCACCACCATAATAAAATCATGTTTCTAAGGTGTTCTGGGTAGGCCAAGAATGAAATCCATGCTTAAATCAGTCTATAACCGCTTAAGTATGGGCAGAGGTATATATTCTCCATATGGCTCCTTTCTTCCCTTGGTTCACTTGTATACCTCATAGTGTTCAAGAATTTTGCACACATCCTTTATCATCCTTGGACAATAGAAGTGTTCTTTCAATAGCTTGGCAGTTCTCTTCTTGCCAAAATAGATGGCTAATCCCCTAGCATGAGCCTCCTGTATAAGTAATTCCTTCGTAGATCTACTTGGCACATACATTTGTTTTCCCTTTATCAAGAACCCTTAGCTCAAGTAGAATCCATCCATTATTCCTCCAACATTGTATTTGGCTACTAAAGGTCTAAAGTATGGATCGTGTTTATACTGATCAAGTAGAGTACCAAACCTAAGTACCCTAACTTACAAAGACGTAATAAGAATATGCCAATGAGAAAGGGCATCGACTACAGTATTTGCACTTCTCTTCTTATACTTGATGACATAGTCAAAGGTTTCCAGGAATTCCATCCATTTAGCATATTGTAGAGAGAGTTTTTGCTGTCTTCTGAGATGCTTGACAGATTCATGGTTTGTGTAGATAATGAACTCCCTCGGTAGTAGGTAATGTTGCCAATTCTAAAGTGCTTGGATAAGGGCATAGAACTCCTTATCATATGTCGAGTAATTTAAGGTGGTACCTTTGAGCTTCTCACTAAAATATGTAATTGGTCATCGCTCTTGCATGAGAAAAGCTCTAATTCCCACTACAAATGCTATCACACTCTACTTCAAAAATTTTACTAAAGTCAGGCAGTACTAGCATTGGGGCAGAAGTCAACTTGGACTTGATTTTGTCAAAACTCTTCTAAGCTTTCTTTAACCATTTGAATTTAGAGTTCTTCCTAGTCAGCTCGATCAATAAGGCATTAGGGACCTAAAGTTTCGAATGAATCTTTAATAAAACAAGGCTAGAGAAACTCTTAACTTTGACAGCACTGGTTGGTGTTGGCCATTCAAGAATAGCTTAGACTTTCTTATCATCAACTATGATACCTCTTTAAAGACAACACATCCAAAGAATACCACCTTACTCTGACAAAATACACACTTCTTTAAATTGCCGAATAATTGCTCGATACGGAGGATATCAAATATAGACCTCAAGTGCGTAACATGAGAAATGAGTTTAGCACTATATACCAAAATATCATTAAAGTAAACAATAACACATTTACCAATTGAGGGTCTTAGAGCATGGTTCATTAACCACATAAAGGTGTTCAATGCGTTGGTAAGTCCAAATAGCATAACTAACCACTCGAATAGATTATCCTTCGTTTTGAAAGTAGTTTTCCTCTCATTTCTAATTCTCATTTTGATCTGGTAGTAGCCATTCTTCTAATCAAACCTTCGAGAATATCCACTTTCCATGTAACTCATCTAGCATATCATTTAATTATAGGATTAGATACTGGTATTTGACAGTTATCTCATTGATAACTCAACTATCAATACACATTCTCTATGAGCCATCCTTCTTCGGTACTAAGATCGTTGATATGGCATAGAGGCTAATGCTTTCTTTAACATACCCATGTTCAATCAACTCAACTTACCTCTTCAACTTGACTGTCTACTCGAGATTAAGCCTATAGGTCATTTGGTTAAGTAGAGCAGCTCTAAGCTGGAAGTTGATGCAATGCTCTATACCTTTCACAAGGGGTAAACCTCTTGACAGGATATAGGTCGGCATAATCTTGGAGTAAGGTTTGCACCTTGGTTGGTAATGTTCTGGCCTCTTTAAGCTCAAGTAATCTTCTGACCAATAAGAGTACAAACTCCTCCTTCTTAACATCCTTAGAAAACTACGCTCGAGAAATCACAAAGGACTTCTTCTATAAGGATTTGGAAACCTTGACTTAAGATTCCTAAACTTCTCTCGGGCTTATAAGAGTCGGTACAACCTTCTTCCCATCCTTTTGGAACATATAAGTGTTCCTATATCCATCGTCAAGCACTTTCAAATCAAATAGCCAAGGTTGTCTAAGTAGTATGTGCAAAGCACACATTGGTAAGATGTCACATAGCAACTCATCCTTATATCTGTCACCAATAGTGATCAATACTTTAACTTGCTCGAAAACAATCAGACCTCCCTTCTCATTAAGCCAATGCATCTTATAGGGCTTAGGGTAAGGACAAGTTGGCAACTTCAAGGCCTTCACTACTTCCTGTGCTATGACATTGATATAACTCCTTACGTCAATGATCAAAGCACATAGATTGTTATTCACTCGGCAGTTTGTATAGAAGAGATTCCCTTTATATTTATTCTCATCAGAGATAAAGGTAGTGAGATATCTTTGGATAACCATATAGTATTCTCCTATTTCAGGTTGGATTTAGGCATCCGAATCTTCCTAAAACTCTTTGAACAAATGATTAACATCCATTTCTTCTTCCTATGCTGCACTAGCACTTTCCACTTCGAATTGGTGTTTCTTTCCTTTAATGGTCACGATACGCTGATTCTAACATCGACTAGCTACGTATCTAAAACCAAGGTATTTGAAACACTTTAACTCTTTAGTCTTCCTACTAAAGCTCTTACCTTGATCCTTTCTAACCTTAAGCTCCTCAACCTTAGTATTTTCTTGGCCATTATCAAGTCTGGTTAGCGTTGACCTTAGCGATCAACCTCGAAATTATATTAAGCTCAATCATATCCGAGTCAGCTTGCTATACCAATTTTGCTCAACAAGCTAAGTCAGCTACTCTATGCTCGGTTAAGCTAGTTTCGCCTCTACCTTTCAACTTTTTATACTACTCAGATGGTCTCATCCATATTCCTAAGCCTTTGCACCTCTACTACATTACCCAATCTTAGATCTTATTCTAAAAATGAACTTGACTACTATCTGCACTTCCAACTCATTAACATCACAGCAAATCATCAACGATTAGAACTCTCAAACATATTCATCCATAAATTGGCTACCTTACTTGAGTTCCTAAAGATGTCGGAAGGTGTCTTGCTCATAATGTTTTGGCACAAATATACTCCTCAGAACTCTCTTCATCTCATTCTAGGTTTAGATTTCTCGTTGGGCTCACTAGAGTTTATTTTGCAATTTCTTTAACCATATTGTTACATACCCAAAAAATTCTAAAGCAGCTATTTGTATACGTACTAAGTCTTCATAATTGTAGAAGTCAAATATCTTCTCTTCCTAGTCCAAGTAATCATCAGCACTACTAAACCCATTGAAGCTCAAATCTAAACTTTCAGATGTTCAACTTCTCTAGGAGTGTGAAGCTCATGCTCTTCGAATCCATAATAGTACTCTTCCTCCTAATACTCTTCAACTTCATCTGACTTAAGTCTCCTTCTTGTAAACCTCGAAACACGTCAGGGTAGAGCTAGGTTCATATTAACAGCTTCTAGTGCTCTATGCCCAGTTACTTGTCTTCTCGGATTGTCTCTCAAATCTCAGCCTCGTTCATCATCTCTCTCTTGAGGCCTAGTCTTTATTACCCTTTATACAGATATAGCTAAGTTGGCTACAATAACAGCAAGGTCTTGTAATTGCTGGTTAGTAGTTTGCAAGGTCTATTGGGTAACATAACTGCAACCATAAGCATTATTCCCAACATCATTAATCTTTCCTTGAACATTGGGGTTCGACATTCTTATAGTAAAGCTCAATAAGTGCTTTTGTCAATATAAAAACCCACTCACTCTACTAAACAGTATGCAACACGGTACTTCAAAGACTTGCTTTGTTTTCGAAATAGGAAAACAGAGTATAACAGAGTACAGGAACTAAAATAGCCAATACAATACTTAGCTATCGATTGTAACCTTAAACTCTGATACCAAGATTATATGATGTGCTTAAAAGCTCAGTTAATCACTATAGCTTACCATAGGAGATAGTAACCAAGTGGATCCTTTGAGATATTGAAGAAAGAGGAAGTAGATTGGCAAACACAATAGCTTTCATGAAGTTGCTCTCCAAATATGACTCATTGAGAAACACTACACGACTTAGTATTTCACTTGATATGACGCATAAACTGATACTAGGGTCCACTCGCCATTAATCTCGAGTTGCTCGATAAGATTAGATAAGAGTGTGAAAAGGATGTACTCGAAGAATGGTGTCTCATAAGAACAAGAATATTCATTTACAATGATGTGTAAGATAATTGTAGATACTATGAAAAGGATTATTTATAATAAATCCTTTAGGGAAACAATACAATAATGGAAAATTGCATAAAGGATAATGTAAAAAGAAAATTCCTAATATAAGCAAAAGGGTAAATATGACAAAAGATAAAAAGAAATATAGTATAAAGGTAAAAAAAGTAGGGGATAGGTGGCATGCCATGATCAGATGCACATGTTAGGATTCTCAATGCAAGGTAACTAGGTCGATCTAGTGTTGAAGTTGTTGCTACTGTACTGTACTGAAGGTTACCGAGGTGATCGAGTATGGTGTTAGCTTAGTAGAGTGAGATAGGAGAGCTTAGCTTCTACGAGCCTTAACTTCAGCACTTAGTAGGTAAGCAACTAGACAAGAGTCTGAGTAGAGTAGAGTGTACCCAAGCTAGGGCCTTAGAGGGTTCTTCCATAACTCTTTCATGTACTAGAGCTTGTCCTTGGTAGGTTGAGAAGATAAGATTCTCCTTATGAGAGAATGTAAGCATCAGAGGTAGGCTCATGTGAGAGGTTTAGAGGTCAACACTCCATCACTATCTATCTAGTTTACAATTGAATTCTTTAAAGATATTAAATATCCCAATTAAATTGTTTTGAAAATTAGTTTTTAGAATTTAATTATTTAATGAATCTTTGATTTTATTCACCTAGATTTAAATGGGACTAATACTACTTAAAGTTAGTGAGTATTCCCTATGGGTTTGACTTGGTTCTCATTAGTTTTTTACTGTATATGCAACCTAGTACACTTACTAGTAAAATACGCTTTTGGTATAAAAAGTTGAGTTAAGTTGAGCATATCAATACGTAATGGTGTATAGACATTATCTTGAAGATTTGTCTTCTTTGGTTGTTAGGTGTCTGGATGCCATGCCCTGTACCCTATGCTCCTATTTCCTTGTGCTTCCTAAGTAGTTTGGGGTAGCATATGCATGCTAATCCCATAGACTTGCAAATTTAATAAAAATCAATTAATTTTTTTTCCTAATCAAGCAAACTTATTCAATTAGCAAAAAACTTAATTGTACACTTATCTTAATTCATTATATGCAATTCCTTTACAAATTTATATGATTGAGCTCGATTTTCATGACAATCTCATGTATGTGAGAACTACTTATGATAAGTGTGGGCAAATCTATACTCATCATACAAGTGGCTTAGAGGTTAGACTCTCACCATAAGTGCTCCTAATTAGCAAGAAACTCTTGATGTTTGAGCCGTACGATGGGTTTACTGACTCAAAAGACCACTTAATGCACTTTTAGACTCTAATGGACTTGTACAACCTCGATAATGGAGTGAGATGCAAGTCCTTCTCAATCACTCTCTGGAAGGTTACATGTATATGGTTTAATCACTTGCTTTGATGAGTTTGCTGAAAGGTTTATCTCCATTTTAAGTAAGCTTACGCAAAAGGACAACTCTTCTATATACCTTATCCAACAACGGAAGGGAGAGTCCTTCGACTATCTAGACACTGATCTAATAAGGTGATAGTAGAAATATCATAGTTGAATCAATGGGTCGTTGTCCATACAGCAACCTTGGGGGTCAATGCCGATGGTAATTTCTTGAAGTCCATAATGAAGAGCAAGCCAACTACCCTAGCCGAGTTTTGGAGGAAGGCTTGGAGGTACATTGATCAAGAAGATAACATCTATGCTTGCTGTGAAGCTGGCTTAGGATAAATGGATAAGGGAAAAGAAAATGAAAGAAGCTTGATAAAGGATCACTTAGGTCCTAGAGTAAATGATTGAGGCTTGAAGGATTGAAAGCGATTTGATCCAATACCAAGCTTCAGTCAATATAACCCCCCTTATCAAGCCAATAAGGGACATTTTCATGGAGGTACATAATCTCGGGTTGCTACCAAATCTTGAGAGGATGAGACCAGGTCCAAAAGCCATGAAAACAATAAATGTTATGACTTTCACTAAGCCATCGAGTACAATATGGATGAATTTTGCCAACTAAAGAACATATTAGAACATGTTATCTAATGCGGGTACTTGCATGAGTATATTATCGACCCGAAAAATAAAGTGGAACGACCTCTTCAAAGGAGAAGAACTGAGGAAGACCGCTAAGGTAGTGAAGATCGCAACGACTAACATCAAAATAAGCCCCCTAATTGTAAACCCTACTTTTTAGCAGATTTGTGAATCAACTAAGAGTACTTCCTGAACGTTCTTAAGGATCAACTAAACTAAGAATTTAAGTTTATATTTAAAAACAAATTTAGTTTTCCAATTTGAAACTTTTTTATCGATAAAACTCAAATATAAGAACTACGGACCCTAAGTCACCCAAAACCCAAAACCCTAAAATAATTAAGGACTTGTAACCCTAAGCGATTGAGAATTTAATTTGAATAATTTTATTCAACTCTAGAAAATTTCATAATTTATAAGAATTAAATTATAACTTACAAATCAATTTAAGAAGCAAACTCTAAAATAATTTCATATAAGACAATGTCCTTATTCTCATACATAAGCCTTGTGTATATGAATAAATAAACCAACTAATCACGCTAAATAATTTATCAATTAAGAGTTGAAATTATTTATCAATTGATAACTTATCAAAAGTTAGTAATAAGACACTTTCTTTATATTAGCATAACTTATACTACATATGAACAAGTTATCACATTATTTTATGTATTCAACCTTTAATTAAGAAACAAGACAACACCATGCCCAAAAAGAAGGCCTACATGGTCGATTGTAAGAGGCTAGGAGAGGGGGGCACATGCCTTGTCATTCATCCATCAATCAACTTATCTTACACAACTATAATTTACCCTTTAATGCTTACATCATCTAGTCTTGTCAAAAGTTGACATTTATGCATGCTAAAAGACAACGAATTAAACTTTCTTAAACACACTTTTTTCCCCATTCAAACTAGCCACTCTCTCTCTCTCTTTACTCTCACTTTCACTTTCATTTTCACTTCCTTTTCTCTCACTTAAACACAAAACAAAAGAAGAAGTGCAACCTCAGAAAATCTCAACATTGCCACCACCTTTTTCTCCCCCACTCATAGCTCAAAACTTCACTTTGTTACCCTTTGTTTGTTAACCTCAAAAGCCACTTTTAGAAACTTTAGAATATCCACAAAACCCTACTCTAAAAGTCAAGACTCAAGTTTCCAAAAGAACTTACAAGAAGAGGAAAGAAAAATAAGGAGCATAAGAGGACACTTAGTACACAACCACCTTGTTTATGCTTTAGAACAAGCTTTAGGACAAGTAAGTTGTTTCCTTATTTAAGTAACTTAGTATGCCATGTTAGGAGACTATGTTTTTATAAAGATATTAGTATGATCCTAAGATGATAAAAATAGACCAACTTAAGAAGTAAGCTTATGAACCCCTTACATGAAAGTTGAGATATGAGCATGCTAAGTTGGTGTTATATAAGGATATATGTTTAATACTTGAATGAAAGATTTTAAGTTAAGAAAATCACTAAATGTGTACATCAAAGAGGGGATGTCATGCTGGACGTCGAGTATATGTAGGTCATTTAGATGTTATTTCCATTTCTATTAAGTTAAACATGCTTAAATTTAGCCTTAGGTAAAGGAAAATCCATTATATGAAGCTTTTATGAGGAAACCAACTTTGTAAAATATGAACTACGGTATGAAAGTTATGATAAGTATGAGATCTATTATTTTCACGTAAAGTACAAGCTACATAATCATCTCATGGAAGAGAAGTTAACTCAAGATTGGAATATAAGTAGTATAGGTTTATAATGTAACCCCTAAAATGATAAAACAAGTTGAAAAATCAAGTGAGTACCCCTTGGATTCACCACGGCCAGATCTAGAACCATAATAAAATTCACTTAAAAATATGATAAAACCAAGTAAACAAAGTGAAAAGACCAACCAAGGCAAGTACGATAAGTGTATAAAGCTTAAAACTCTAAACTAAGCCTAAAACTTTCAAAACAACCCTCAAACTCCAAGATTGGCCTTCATTTATTTTCTGACCAACAACTTAATCTACCTATAGAAGTTATTTTGAGCCCTTTAAGAAACCCACATAACACTCCCAAAGCCTAACAAAGTGACTATCCTTGATTTGAATAAACAACAAGTCTATTTGACAACTTAAGCTTACAAAAAAGCCTAAGAAGTTGTTGTTAGCACCAAGAGTGTAAATCAAAGTTGAAAATCTGACCTTAAGGAGTATTTTAAGCTTAGAATGAAATCTTAAACCTAAGCCCAAAAGATTTCCTAAGAGATAAAAAAGCCCAATAATCGAACAAAGTCCAAAAGTACACCAAATCATGAGAATCGCTACTGTTCTGACCTATAGATAGATTTTCATGCCTCATCTCAAAAATATAACCTTACTACATTAAAGTACGCTCGAAAATGATGAAGATCGACTATAAGATTATAAAAATTAGATTTAAAACGAGAAAATTATACGCGATTAAACTTTTAAGTAAAACCGAGAAAAATACGATACCTAGTTAAAAGTATAACTTAAAGGGTTTTAACTTAGTTTTCTAAATTCTATTTCAAATCCTTATAGTATCATATTTGCGATGTCTAGGGGACCTGGCTTTTGGAGACAACTTGCCTTTAGATTACTGCGACTAATCCATATGGCTAAGTGAGTGATTCCTAATGACTCCATACTTGATTTTGCTTGTAGTGTAGATGCACTTAAACTTATATAAGGAACTTGGATGTTTGTGGGATATGAGAAATACATATGTGTGATATTATGATTGAATATTATGACTTGTTAATCAGATAATAATGAGAATTGTTTGTGATGTTATCTATGTGTAGTTGTATGGAGTGAAATTGTTTGATCCTTATGAAAACTAAATTAAGTACTTATTTGATATAGAAATTCAATGAATCATGCATTTCTCACAATCGCATCATACTATACCAACTGCCACCTCACGCAAAATATGCGAAGGGACTCATAAGAGGAGGGCTTTCTGCAAGATTAGACACTAGCTACGCCATCGTTGTATAATTAAGTCTTTGTCTTAAGCTAACAAGCTAACAAGCTTATTAGGTGCCAGGGGATGCTAACCATTAGCAAAAGGCCGTGTTTTGTGGCTTCTACTTAAGGCGTGTGATTGTGAATTGTGGAGGCTACCACATCATTAGACTTGAAAATTTTGGTTTAAAGTAAGAGATGTAAAAAGATAGAGTACTTTCTGTATAAAAGTCGTATATATTATACGTATATATATGATTTTGTTTTAACTTGAGCACAATAGTGCAATTGGTATAAAAACCCAGGTGCTAGGACCCGATTGTGGTTTGTGTCGGTTAATCATCTCCAACCCTGACTACAGGGGGCATAATTCTGAATTACATGCAATTCCTAGGTTGTTGATTGTTCATGCATTCATATATTTGTGCATTAAATAAAATTGTTATGTGATATTGGTAAAGGGATTTAATTCACTAAGTATAAGCTTACACCTCGATAGATTTCTTTTGATGCAGAATCACCTCTTCGTCTATCCGGGTTGAGGAATATTCGTGGTGAGTCTCATGCTAGTATTTTGTAGATATTTGTTCATCTTATTCAATTTGCATTTTAGTTAGAAATCCCTAATACAGATTCTTATAAAAACTGCATTCATGTTGTAATATTCTTTTTGGTGTGGAATTCTACGAATCCATACTTTCACTCTATTATTTCATATAGAAAGGGTAAATTTTAATTAAATTGCTTGATATTGCATATTTATGGACTTGGTGGTAACGTATAGTGGAAGAAATCTTATATGTCGTATGAAAGACCTACGATCAATAAGGGGAGTTGATTGTAAATCTTTATGCAGTACACGTCGATCTACCATGACAATAATACTGTTAGGTCATGATATTAACGTAATCATTAATACCATAATGGGAGGTCTAAACACCGAAAGCAGATCAAATTCCTCAAGCTTAGGGTTTACCTTGAATGATAAGAAAGTTTATAAGGTGAAGGGGAAGAGGCAAAAGATCAACAACTCTATCTCCTTCACAAATGATGACCTTCAAGGGATTGAAACCCCGTACTAAGATGTCTTAGTGATTGATACCTACATTGCCAGCTTTGAAGTCTAGAAGATTAGGATGGACACCAGAAGCTTGGTAGACATCATCTTTAAGCTTGCCTATGATTGAATGAGAGAAAAACTCTTGACCCAAATGAAGCCCTATCACCATAGTCTGATTAACTTCAACAACAAAGTTGTACACCCTAAAGGCATAATTATGCTCAACATGGAGCTTCGAGAAGATGATAATGTAGCTGCTCACTGGATGGAATTTTGTAGTAATGGACTATAAGTTCCCCTTTAATGGGATCCTAAGGTAGCCGAGCATAAATGCTTTCAGAATGATTATCTCATCTTTACATCAAAAGGTAATCTTCTAACCCCTTAGGAGTTGTCATATGCTAGGGCAACTAGACTTTATTTCGAGAATTTTACACTAAAGCCTTGAAAGGGGGTAGTGTTCTATCCCTAGAAACTAAGCCGCAGCAAAAGCCAAATAGGAAAAGGTTGTGTTTAGGTAAAGGAACCGAAGAGATCCAGCTCGACGAAGATGCCAAATAGACCACTCATATTGACAAAGACTTACTAAAGGACTTGAAACAGAGGCTTATTGATCTCCTTTAAGCTAATTCGAATAGGTTTGCACAGTCATTGTCTAATATATTAAGGATTGACTTGAAGATCGCAAAGCATCAACTTAAAATCGATCTAAAAGCTAAGCTAGTTAAGTAGAAGAAGAGATGTTTTGCCTTAGAGAAGTAAGTAGCAATCAAAGAAGAGGCACAAAAGTTACTAAAAGCTGGGTTCATTTGAGAAGAGAAATACCTAACCTAGCTAACCAATGTAGTTATGAAGAAGGTCAACAAAAAGTGGTGAATGTATGTCAACTATACTAATCTCAACAAAACTTATCCAAAGGATTGCTTTCTACTACCCAAGGATCGACCAATTGGTTAAGTCAACCTCAACACACGTCCTTCTAAGCTTTATGGACGCTTTCTTTAGTTATAATTGGTAAAACCCCAAAAAAGTTGGACAAGATATTCTTAAGAAAATTCTATAAGATCATTGATTAGCAATATGACTTTATGTTCTATTTTATTAAAACCCTAATTAGAAATATGAATTGCCGATAAAAAGAATTAATAGAATAATGTGATATGAAGTACAATAGCAATACTAATGGTTGATTAATTATAAGTTAGTTTCTACAAATATTCAGTAATACTAGAAACATTATTGATATACATAAATGTAGTAGTAAACTCCACTTCAAAAAACTCCCTTATAAAAAAAATTAGAATTGAATTAAAGTGTCTAAATAAAAGAACTAATAAATTAAAATATCAACGATGTATAAGAAAGTACAACAGCCAATATAAGCTTAACTCAATTCCTTAAAAAAAGCACAGAGGAACGTACATACATAATGAGGATAGTTAATCAATAAACTTGTGATACTATTATTTCAACATACATAACTAGCAATATAATTTAATTAAAGCCCAATGATGATGATGATGATGATAAAACCACCAAAACAATACACATACACTGGCACTTGTAAATGGGTTATATGGTAAACATGAAAAGCTTTAGAAATAACTATATTCTTGTACATAAGATCGTATTTGTAGGTTATTCGTAAATTTTAACCTATTGGATATTAAAATACAACACATGATATACATTGCTCTAAGATTTAAAATTATCAATTCTTTATTAATAATGGCACTTAGACAATAACAACCAATATAAAATGAATAATAATAGTTATAAATGGCAAACGCCAACAACTATTAATAACTCTTCAAGTGACAGAATAATATAAGCTAAATATCACTACTATTATATATATAAATAACGATTCAGTTTATAACTATATTTCTATGATTGACAATAAGTACTTGAAAGAGCTCAAATAAGTATACATACTATTATATATATAAATAACGATTCAGTTTATAACTATATTTCTATGGTTGACAATAAGTACTTGAAAGAGCTCAAATAAGTATACATAAACATTTACTTATGAATAGAAATGACAAATATGTTATATGGAGATATGATATATATATATATATATATATATATAGATGTGACAATTGCAAATTTTAAGAGAGACAATTAATAGATATTTAGTTGTTTATAATATTAAGCTAAGAAAGACTAACAAGGATTACACAGCTAGTATTGAAACATTAGAAATGATTAAAAGAGATTGCACATATAAATGGTAAATGAACCTTAAATTAGACATGATAATTAAATGAATTTAAGGGAGAAATCAAGTAAGCTCAAAGGTTATAATTTTATATATATATCTGTGTGTACATGTACCCACATCAACCTTAGAAGAATATAATGTAACTTTCATCAATCTTATTTTATTCTACTAGTTGTAGATCCACTAGAAGTCAATTGCAAAAGAAGGAAAATTAAAGACAAGGCTAGCCCATTAAAATCATGGCCGTGAAGGAACTAAAGAGCCAGGGCCGACAATTTTTATTTTGTCCGATCAAATTCTATAGGATCCAAAATAAAACCCAATACGCCCAAATCCCTTCCCAGACCGCAACTTCTTCAACCCAAAACACTTGGCAATTCTGACTAAATTGTTTGACAGCAACAACTAAGCAAATCCTTCCCATAACTCTTAAACTCTCGCCAACTCTTAAATGGTGCCACCTATGTCCTTTTTCTAAACCTAACAGTCCAACTATCTTGTAAAGTACAATAATAATCTGCCTAAAAGCTTAAACAAACCTCTCGCATTAACAAAAGCCAACTATCTTAACCACTCTTCATCAACACCAAATCATACATAGACACATCCCCGTAACGCCATCTTTATCTTTTAAGGACAAATCAATTCTCATCATCCATTCCCTCTGATTTAGGATGCCGCATTGTTCTTCCCGTAGTCTTCCTTGTTGTTTTGTGCTGTCATTCCCTGTTCTACTGGGCACAAAACAGGGCAGCAAGCAACGTGAGTAGGAGTTGTTCGTAATTTGTTGTCCTGCGCTCTGACGACGCAGCTTAGACAAGGTAGATATCCATTCCAAACACTAATTGATCGCGACTTCTTGAACCAATAGATTAACCATGCTTTTCCTCTTCTTTTTCCTTCCTTCTTCCTCTCAGCTGATCATCCCCTGTTCCATGGACGCAAAAACAAGACAGCAAGTTCTTCCACAAGAACTTCACTCAAGCTTCTCGTCTCCTCGTACAAGCATTTTTACAGTACGATTTCAAAACAAGCTAAGCTTTGACTCGCAGTTCGCACCGATTCGTGCTTCTTTAAAATAAGAACCTAACTTCATTATCTTTCCTTTCTATGTCCGCATTGTGATCGTATACTGCTTAAGAGCCAAGAGACCAAAGCAAACGATGTGTTACGATCAACCTGCATCGTCCTTTGAGAGCAAATAAGCACGCACATCACTTCAAGTAAACATAACTACTGCATACTCTTAATATGATTTGAGTGCCTTTTCAATAATTTTGCTCTTTATTAAGAACAAAGTTAGACCATCAAGAGTAAGAAAACGAACAAATCAGGATGATAGGACAATAGATAAACAGATGGTAGTTTTGTTCGTTGTAGGCTGATGAAAAGTTTTAAAAATGGCTGTATGTTACGCGACCTAAAGAAGTTTTAAAATATTAACATGTTTGCATATATATATATATATAAAAGAGAATACTAGTGGTGTCGCTGATAATGAGAGCATGTTCACTTCACCACATGGAATAGACATGTGATAGAATTGGGATTCATTAGTGATTAAATAAACTCGTAATCCGTATTATGTTATTCTCAAGGAAAAAAAGGCACATGAGTAATAGATATATAATAAAATCAAAATGTATATTTTACCTTTGTCTTCAATTTACATCATATTTTCACCATGAAGAGTCATGAGTAACCAACTCAAAACTTTTGATGGAAAAAGAAAAATAAACAAACCCTAATTTCTCATGATCAACCAATCAATTGAACTAAATTTAGGAAAGGATATCAGCCTTTATGTTATACAGATTAACACTGGCCTTGGGGAGTATGTTCGGTGACAATGGTGTAGCCAATGAAGATAATTAATTCCTTTGTGTTGTACAATCAAAATTCCTGATGGTGGTGCAAAAGAAAGGTCTTTCTTTGTATATAGGTAAGATCA
The DNA here is from genome assembly GCA_024138015.1 of Lumnitzera littorea. Lineage (NCBI taxonomy): Eukaryota > Viridiplantae > Streptophyta > Magnoliopsida > Myrtales > Combretaceae > Lumnitzera > Lumnitzera littorea. The sequence goes on along the minus strand of JAMXBB010000001.1, from coordinate 92,363,511 downwards.
AATTGTTTGTTCAACAATGATATGTAGGGACATTCATCGGTATCAAAGTTATGCATGTTGTTAGGAGTTATTCTTCAAGTGAAGTTGTAATTGGGTCACCAATTTGTGAAGGTAGTTGGTAATAGTGGTGGGTTGGTGGTGTCTATGCATGGTGGTGGTGCTTGTGGTGGTGATGGTGATAGATGATGGTGGTTTATGATAAGGGAAGAGAGACTATAATGGTGATAGGTGACAAGGGCATGGAATGTCCTTTTTTTGCCGAAACCCAATTCTTCACTTCGAGGAAGGAATCCTATTACTTAAAATCAAATGATATGGATTCCTACCGAATTACTTTAATGACAAAATACGAACTAAACAACGTAATAAGGAATAAGGAGGGAGTGAAATAACAATTCGCTCCAAGTGAACAAGCAGTAAGTGTATTCCATATTTTAGAGTCCCTATATTATTGTTAAAACTTCCTAAGTATAGTAGAATGGGGAAGAGAATGCTTTATATTATATGTACAAGTTAAATCACCCACTACATCAATTAGATTTAACGACTGTAAGAGTTGGCCTATTCTAACTCTAGTCTTGAACTTGCAATCAAAATAAAATGAAAGTGTAAAATCTAGAGCCTAAAAATACTAATGGGGCCAAACTTGAATATTTGACCTTGAAACTAATTTAAATGAATAATCCCTAATATAAAAAGTTATGTCGAAATTATAAAATCAATTAATTCAATCAACCACTTTAATTAATAAATGGACCCAATACATGAAATATTCTTAAAAGAGATTAACCCTTTAAGATAGTTATTTATTTGCAAGAGATTAAAGCTAAAACAAGTATACTACACTTAAGTAAAAATTAGGGTTCAAATCGCGAAATGAGCAACAATAAATTCAGTTTAAACTTAATTATAGTTTCAAATACCTCATACACTTATTTAGTGATATCTTAGGCAATAATGACCTTATGGGATTCCCTATCAGCTATCTATCTAACAACTATTATAATTAGTTACCTTGAATAGGTGAGTGACTCTTAATGATTATCATATTTGCTTAGTGATAGGAATCAACTCCTTGGACCGATTACATACAACCGAGCTAGAGGACTACAAGGACTCACATGAAAAATATTAGCTCAAAACCCAATTAAGGACAAAGATTCCTATCCCGATCTCCATATTTTACACTTCTACTAAGCTCTTATAAGTACCAACACAGTTTCCAAGCTACTAAGTAGTTATGCTAACCTGTTATGTTAACCTGTTAAGCCTACATAATGATTTGCTGAGTAGCCATACCTATTGTTGAGCTCTTACCATGATCTAAGCAGCATCTAAGCCAGTCCGCTTCAGACATCTAACAGAGCTAAGCTACCACAACATCTGACCTAAAGAGTTGCCAAGACATCTAACTTAGAGAACTGCCCTAGACTCACAATATCTCTTAATGTCTAAGCCTTAACTTGAACAAGACTAGATCTGCCTAATTCTCAGGTCCAAATGTCCCTTAAGTTTACTTCTATAACTACAGGATTAGTCCAGATTCTACATCAACAAGACTAACTTCTATACATAATGCCAATCACCTATTAACACATGTCTTCTAGTATGTTGTTCTAAAATGATTCTTTACTTTTCCGTATAGTATATTATTTGCAATTTTTACCCTTTTAAGAATATTTTAGGAATCTTTTGTACATTATTCCTTTTGTGTTTTCCTTGTTTAGTGTAACCCTAGTTAAGGTCATATAAATACCTTACGTCCTTATACACAAACATGATACCTCATTATTAAACATTGATATTCCCCTTTTTGAGAGCACTTAACCATGTTTTCTCTCTATTCATTTGGCTCTTATCTAGCTCTTTTAGTAAGAGTTAGTGACAAGCGACCCTAATACTACATTTGTATGTCATATTGAATATTAAGATTAGGCTGAGTGGATCTACTATTGTGTCATATCCAGTTGGTAGCCATTCGGATTTGACAAACCCCTTTTATTTTTTTGTTTCTGTTTGTTATGGTGCGGCCTCCATGTGTATGACCCTGGAGACGCATTAGCTTCATTGGTATCAAAGCACGGTTCCAAGAGGGAGTATGTAAAGTAAGTGGAGTTTTGTTTGTATTGCTATTAGTAGCTATTATGTTCCTTTCATAGTTGTTGCAGTGTGTTCAAGTGAAGTAAGTTTTAAAATTGTGATTTGTGTAATGGTGGTTTATGGAGTGGTAAGTGTCATTCCTATTGCTGCTTTGTTTTTTCACTATGAAAATAGAGTAAGTTCTTTTCTATGGTATTTGTGTATGTATTAAGTGTTGAAGTTGTTAGAGTATATTAGTAAGATTTTGGGTAGTAAGTAAGAGTGTTTGTTAGGTGTTGTATTGTTAACTTTCTAAGGAAAGTATTACATAATGTCGGATTCAAATGTTCATGGCATTATTAGTGACCATAATAGTGTTGAACATCCTGGCTGAGGCTAAAACAATAGTAATACCCCTAGGTCAGTCGATGATAAGCTAAATAGACTCACCAATCTTGTTGAGAATCTGGTTATTGCGATGCAAGCCAACAGGCAACAACCACAAGGTGTACCTCACCATAGTCAAGTTAAGAACAACCTTAAGAGATGATATAGTTAAGGTAGCCGAGCTAATCGCCTAGTTCGACCCTACTAAGTTGGAGGAGTAGCAGACGGAGTTGTTAGGCAAAGACTGGAGCTAAAAAAGATTGAAGAGGATGATGAGAAGGTAGATGTAAAGGAAGAAGTAGGGGTGGAATATTGTGAAGCACCAGAACGAAGATGTCGAGCTCATTAAGGACTTAACAAATATCAAGGTCTAAATCTTACCCTTTAATGGAAGTAGAGATATAGATGAGTACTCAAAATGGGAAGAGAAAGTAGAGAAAGTGTTTGGCTATTATGAGTATACTGATGTAGTTAAGGTTCGACTTACTGCACTTGAATTTTTTGGATATGCTTTCATGTGGTAGAAAAATTTAAATGCGGTTAGAGCAAGAGATAGAAGACAAGGTATAAGGACTTGAGAAGAGATGAAGGGATTATTAAGGAGAAGATTTGAACTCGAGACCTACCTATAAGACACATTTGCAAAGTTGTAAGAACTTTACCAAAAAAACCGATCCGTTGATGACTATGTGAGAGAATTTTAGATGCTGATGATCTAAGCAGACATAGTTAAACCTAAGGCTCGCATGGTGTCTAGATTTATTTTTAGACTTAAATATGAGATACGCAACATTGTGGAAGTATAAAGGTTCCATACACTGGAGGAGGCCATTAAAGTAGCACAGAAGTTTAAGAAGTTTTTCCTAAGCCCTTACTTCGTGCTGACTTACTCATGCTAAGTCGAGGAGGCCAACCCGAACCAAAGAGAGGTACGACCAACTTGATGATAGCCAAGTAGGAAAGAAGAGTCGAGTTGAAGATAGGCCAACCTTAAGGACATATGAGAAAGGACAAACCTTTGGATAGAAGACGAGTGAGGTGAAATGTTTCAAATGCTTAGGCTTTAAACATATGACTACTGGGTGTCCAAACCAACGTGCCATGGTATTCCAAGGAGATATAGTGGATAGCACCAATGAAAGCAAGCCAGAGGAGAAGAAGAATATAGGGAAAGTTGAAGCCGAGGAGGAAGAAGAGACTTGTGTCTATGTCAACCAACAAGAAGTGATGATACTAGTATTGAGTTCCTTGTTGAGGAAGACCAAAGAGAAAATTTGTTCTATACCAAATGTACCATCAAGGGACAGTTGTGCACCATCATTATAGATGGAGGGAGCTAGACCAATGTCGTTACATTGTCCATCATGCAAAAGTTAGGCTGCCAACCTTTAAGCATACCCAACCTTACAAGCTACGTTGGCTTTATAATAAGGGTGCTATGCACATCACTGAACAAGTATCTATACCTTTTAGTATTGGGAATGTGTATAAGGACGAGGTCGTGTATGATGTTGTCCCTAAAGGAGCTTCATATGTGTTACTTGGAAGACCTTGGTTGTTTGATCAATGTGTTACTCACGATGAATATAAGAACACCTACGCCTTTGTCAAGGATGGAAGGGTGATTGTGTTGTAACCTATGACACTAACCTAAATGAATGAGACCTATAACCAACTCACTCGAGCTAATAAGAAGAAAGCCTTAGTTATGAGCCAAAGAGAGTTTTAAGCTACTAAGAAGGCCTGCGAGCCTATGTTCTTATTAATAAGAAGATTGCTAGAGATGAGAAATCTGGAAGAAGTGCCTGATGAGATCCAAAGATCGATTGATGAATTTTCTAACCTGTTCCCTAAAGAGTTGCCTAAGGGATTACCCCTAATATAAGGCATAGAATACTGTATTGATCTATAACCAGGCGCAACATTGCTAAACCAACCTACCTACAAAATGAATCTTAAGTAGGTTGCTGAGCCAAAAAGGAAAGTGGATGAGTTGATAGAGCGAGGATATGTAAAGGAGAGCATGAGTCCTTATGTTGTACTAGCTCTGCTCATCCCAAAAAATCATGGTTCATGGTGCATATGCATTAACAGCCAAGCTATCAACCGAATTACTATCAAGTATAGATACCCAATATTGAGGCTCAATGATATATTAGATGAGTTTCATGTTGCCAAGATATTTTAGAATATTGACTTGCGAAGTAGCTATCACCAAATTCGCATAAGGCTTAGTAATGAACGGAAGATTGCCTTCAAGACTAAGCATGGTCTCTATAAGTGGTTAGTTATGGCATTTGGATTTACAAATGCGCTAAGCACATTTATGCAACTTATAAACCATTGATGCATCTACTGATCGAAAGATGTGTGGTCGTATACTTTTATACTTTGACGACATATTAATGTATAGTACCGACCTAAAAAATCATGTTCAACATCTCTAAACTATTTTTGACATTCTATATGCTGAGAAGTTGTATGGAACTTGAAGAAGTGTATGTTTTGTCAAGGAGAAGTTGTCTTTCTTAGGTATGTAGTATTTAGAGATAGAATTCGAGTAGATGAGGAAAAGGTCTGAGTTGTCTTGAAATGGCCGACGTCGAAAATTGTCACTGAAGTACGAAGTTTTTATGGCCTTGCTTCTTTCTACAGGTGATTCATTAAAAACTTTAGTACAATTGCAGCTCCCTTAACTAAGCTAACGAAAAAGAGTGATGGATTCTGATGGAATAATTGAGTTGAGTAGAGCCTCAAGGAAATCAATGAAAAGCTCACTACTGCCCTTGTCTTAGCTCTGCTAGATTTTGACAAACCGTTTAAATTAGAATGCGATGCGTTAAGGGTTGGCATTAGTGTAGTCTTGATGTAAAAATGTCAACTAGTTGCTTACAACAAAGAGAAGCTCAACGGTGCAGTACTGAATTACTCTGTGTATGAGAAAGAGTTATACTCTCTTTTTCGAGCTCTTATTATTTGACAACACTATCTGTTACCATAGGAGTTTGTAATTTATATGGAACATAAGTCCTTAAAACATCTTGGACATCAAAATAAACTTTTAAAAAGGTAAGCAAAGAGGTTAAAATTTACGGGAAGTTTTTCTTATGTAATTTGGCACAAGAAGGATAGTCCCAACATAGAGGTAGATGCCTTATCACGTCGACAAACCTTATCAATAACCTTGCAGATGAACCCTTATCACCAAGTAATATGCTCGCGACCCACATTTTGGTCCTATTCTTAAGCAGTGCATGGAAAGAGTTACTGTTAGAAGATATTACCTAAAGGATGGTTACCTGTTCAAAGAGAAAAGGCCATGCATATTAAGCAATTCCACACATAAGCTATTGGTTAAAGAAGCTCATAGTAGTGGATTATTTAGTCATATTGGAGAGATGAAAATAATCGAGTTGTTGAAAGAAAATTTTTGCTGCCTTGGTCTGGCCAAGAATGTCCATAAGGTAGTCATAGTTGCGAACAGCATAAGAAGGCTAAGTAGAAGAGAGAGCTATATTGATAGTATATGCCCTTACTTATACTGACCTCACCTTGAGCCGAACTCAACATAGACTTTATCCTAAGGTTGTCTTAGACATCCATGGGAAAAGATTCAATCTTTGTTATAGCGAACCACTTTAGCAAAATGGAACAATTCATCCCGTACCATCAAACTAACGATACTTTATATATTTTTTATTTGTTTTTGTGGAAAGTTGTTCGACTACATGGAAGGCTAAAGACCATTGTCTCAAATTGCAACATAAAATTCTTAAGCTAATTTTAAAAGACATTTTGGAGAAGACTTGGAACTAAACTTATGTTTAACTCTAATAGCCATCTTCAAACTGATGGCCAAACTGAAGTGGTGAACAGGATGCTAAGCAATTTACTTCGAGTTATCGTAGGAAAGAATTTAAAAGATTGGGATTTGTGTCTACTAATTGTAGAGTTTGCAATCAACCAACTATCCATAATATCACTGAAAAGACTCCTTTTGAGGTTGTTTATGGCCTCAATCCCACTATTTCCCTGAATCTGATCGATATGCTCATAATTGCTAAAGAGAGCTAATTTGGAGTTGCTTGAGCCTAAGAATTACAAGAACTGCACTAGTCCATGGTAAGGAAAATTGTCAAGTTCGATCAGAAACAGCAAGAAATCGATAGTCGCCGCACTATTCCTTTCAAACAAGTGACTTAGTATGGATTCACCTTAGGTGAGAAAAATTTATGTACCTAAGATAGAGCAATTATCTCTACAAGCTGATGGTCCCTTCAAAGTCCTAAGTAAGATCAACTACAACACCTACCAAATTGAATTGCATGAGAACTATGGTGTTTCTTTTACCTTCAATGTATTCGACTTGATTCCTTATAAATCAAAAGAAGACTTAGCAAATGCTAGAGTAAGACAAGTGCAAGAAACCCTTTCAGATTTGAGGACAAATCCTTATAACCCTCAGGTAAATGATAAGAATCAACCCCTCAAACTAGTCACATGCAGCCAAGTTAGAGGATTACAAAGACTTATATGAAGAATATTAGCTCAAAAACCCATTTAGGATGAGGATTCCTATCTTGATCTCCATCTTTTACACTTTTGCTAACTTTAGTGCTGAGCTCTCATAAGTACTAACATAATTTTTGAGCTACCAAGTAATCATGCTAACCTACCAAGTCTGCATGCCGATCTGCTGAGTAACTATATGTATTACCAAGCTCTTACCATGATCCATGCAACGTCTGAGCCAACCTACTTCGAACATTCGATCTAGAGAGCTATTAAGACATTTGATTAGAAGAGCTACCCTAGATTCAGAATATCTCCAGTTTCCAAGCCTTAACTTGAATAGGATCAAATCTGCCCAATTCTCAGGTCCTCTCCTAACATCCCTTGAGTTTACTTCTACATCCGCAGGACTGCCCTAGACTCTGTATCAACAAGACTAACTTTTGTACGTAATGCCAATCACCTATTGACATGTATCTTCTAGCACGTTGTTCTATAATGATTTTTCCTTTTTCATACAGTGTATTATTTTCCATTTGTACCCTTTTAAGAATTTTTTAGGAATCTTTTGTACATTAGTCCTTTTGTCTTTTCCTCGTTTAATGTAATTTTAGCCAAGGTTATATAAATATCTCACTTCCTTGTACACAGACATGATAACTCATTATTGAATATCAATATGCCCCTTTTTAAGAGCACTTAGACGTGTTTCCTCTCCATTCATTTAGCTTTTATCTAGCTCATTTAGCAAGAGTTAGTGGCAAGCAACCTTAATTCTATATTTGTATATCATATCAAGTGTTAGGAATAGGTCGACTAGGATCTATTCGTGTGTCATATCCAGTTGGTAGCTATTTAGATTTGCTAAACCCCTTTTATTTTCTTGTTTATGTTCATTGTGGTGCAACCTCCATATGTACGACCCTAAAGACGCATAACTCGTACTTGTAGTGTAGTTGTACTTTAATTAATATATGATATGAAATTGAATTACTTAAGGATGTAAGGAATGAATGTGCTTGATATTACATACTACGTTATGTAAAAATACTCTAAATATATGAAACTGAAAATTGGATGTTAGGTTTATTAATTACATTCTTGGTGTTAAGTGTTTGCCTCATTTATTTGATCACATCGTAATGAATGTAACAACTATTCGGCTTAAAATTTAAACTGGACATGCATTGCTGCACGAAGAAGGCTATCAACATCATGTGGGTGCATGAGGAGGCCGTACGAAGGTGATGCTTCGTCTGATGTAACCTCACCCCGACGTTTAAAAACTACTTTAATCAGGCAATGTTGTCCTTTAATAAGGGCTCCACTCGCAAAAGCAACCGCTTAAGGCTAACCACACTCTTAAGGATATATGTATTATCATATTATTATTTTAATATTAAAGTAAACGTTACTTGAGTTGAGCTTGTGGTATTTTGATATATTAATTAATAAGACATTAAGTCAAAGGCAATTTTCCTCGGAGTGGTAGCGCTTAGAGTTGACGTATTGGTACTTATTCCCTAACCCTTGGTGAAAGTAAGGCGTAAATCTAGGCTGTGCATAGTTTTTTGATGATTGTGTATACTGTTGCATTCAGATAATTGTACATGCATTGCACGCTAATGGTTTATATCTTACTTACTAATTGTTTGATATATGGTATGAAGGATTATCTCACTGATGGTTGAAAACTGCCCAATAGTCTTTCTTGTAGGTTATATCAAAATTAGGAATAGGCTAGGAGCTAAGTGACTAGTATACAAGACTCAAATTGTGAAGGACAAGTATAGGATAGAATGTTATTTAGACTAAATTTAGATTGTGTGAGGAAGAATATTAAAACAATTGTTCTTCTATTTTCAAAATATCTACCCCTTTAGACTTATTTTAGTTTAATACAAGGTTTTGACTGCCCAATGTTATTATTTAGTAGGGGATTTCAATTTTTTGCGGTTTTGATGAACTATGAAATATCGGTTTTTCAATTATTTTCATAACTAATTAAATGTATGACTAAAAGTGATGAGAGATCAATTAGTTAGAGTCTCGTGACATTTGACTTACAAGGTGGTCTTCATATTGCAGACACACATGTAATATGACGACTTTAAGGTAGTTCCACTAGGCCATTTTAAGGGTTGTTACATAATCACATTATGATGGCATTAGAGGACAAAGTATACACATCCTTCATCATTAACTTAAGCATGTATTGCCACAAGGTGATTCCCTTCAACCCAAAAAATGCTAGGACTATGTATCAAAGGATGGTGACCAAGCTCATCAAGTCTTAACTTAGACGAAACATGGAGGTCTATGTGGACGACATGATCGTCAAGAGCAAGAAGCCCAAGAACCATCTCTAAGACTTGTAAGAGGCCTTTGACTGGATAAGCAATCATGGAATGAAGTTGAACCCTAAAAAATGTATCTCTGGGACAATACCTGATAAATTCCTTGGGTACCTAGTAACACCAGTAAAGTGATATATAAACGGTAATGTCGCATTTTGAAAACTTGATATAAATACAAATAAAATATCAACATAATAGTAGTATTTTGATAATTTTGTTTATAATTTGTAATTGCGTAATTTTTCTTAAGGTCGGTAGACACGTATTGCACTTGAGATAATGCATCTCCTTGCACTTTCAATCGTAAAGCAATCACAAAAGGGTCCCTCCCTATTTAAAATCATTATAATGGCCTATTTGATGGCCCTTTAATATATTACCTTTTGAAATGTTATAATGATACACTTAAAATAATTGTTATATTTTTTCTATTGCTTCATTTCTCTCTATCCACTCCTAAATTTGTTAATCTCTTATCTGTGTTTTTATTAAAAAAAGACAGAGAATTTGGCAATGAGGTATACATTTTGTGCTTTGACGTCATTGATGACTTCCCGGCTCTCGTCCTTTTGAAAATTACCATTGGGCTATTTATTAACTTTTAAAACAAATTCATACTTTTTCATTGTCATATTTGTTTTATTTTTCAACTGTATTATCCTTACCATTGCATGTGTCTCTAGTAACAGATGCACATTACCTTTTGGAATTAAGGTTTTGGAAGTAAGGTTACAGTCTATTGATTTCTCTTAATACATTAAAGTTTATTTTTACATTTCATTAAATCATTTTATATTAATTCATGTTTTATTATAGTGATGTGATTTTCCTAATGTTTGATGTATAATTTTATTCTCTATTTTGATCATTCTTTTTCTTTAATTTTAGCTATTTTTTCATATAGTTGATTTGTAGATTTCTATTCCAAAGAAAAAAAGTGTTCCTTTTAATCATTGTGACACTTTGTTTCATGAAGTATAAAAATGATGATGAGATGGATTGGGTAGTAGACACACTAGGGACAAAAAAAATATTTTGAAGTTTACTATTTATCTTTCTTTTTCAATTGTTTGTATTGGAGATGAACTCTTTTTATTTTTTGTTTTTCCAAATTTTCATGTAGTATTTTCCAATGGTTGTTTAAGTAATTTTCTTTTCTATGTTGAATTGTTATAATTGAATGAAAGAATGCAACAAAATGTTTTTGATGAACTCTTTACATTTGTTTATTGTGTTAAAACAAATGAAATATATTATTATTAATTATTATAGACTTGATATATTTATTAAGCAAAGGATTACTATATTCTTTATAACATCATTCTTCATAGGTTTTAAAGGAACAATATGAACAAAACAATAATGATTTTGATGACCTGATGAAAAAACTCTTCAAAATATAACAACAGGATGTACTATAAAATATGGTTGCTTCTATAAAGATAAATAAATAAAACATTTACCATACTTATTCATTCACAATAAAGGGACATTTATGCACATTTTAAATTTGTTAACTGAAGAAACTTTATGATAATAGTTCAAACTTTTATTTGCGCATTGCATGAGAAATTAGCTAGTTAGACTAATTCACGAGTGATATCAGATTAACTTAATTAATTCATTAACTTCCAAATATTATAGGTAATATCGATGGAGGATTGTAAATAACCCTATTGGATCATTTAGATTATTCTCAGTAGTTGTCCATATCCTTCCTTTATTTCCTATTTCATTATTGAAAACCCTAAAACACAATGACAATTATACAAATGTTGTTTTCTTGCGAATTTCATTGAAATGCATCCCATAATTGCACATGTTTAGGTTGTGTATGGATCTAGGTACATCAGTATGACAAAGCAGAACTAAAAAAGTCTACTTCTTTGAGCTAAATGTATTTAGATAATATAATTAACTAAACATTTATGATAAACTATCTATTCATGGAATTTTCACAAATGTCACATCTCAAAAATTAAGGAGATAATTTTGGAAGACGTAATTGATTCAGCAACAACAATTACGAGTAATGAACAAGGAGGTACTCATGATAGCAATGGAAGCAAATTTGATGTGTATTATTTATGAGAATCGACAGTAAAGGGCTATTGTCATATGAAGAAAAAGGAAAAGGCTTGTTCTGACAGATTTTTCTCAATTTCCACTTTTCATATCCAGATAACGGTATAAATTATATATATATATATATTTATTTATTTATTTCCTTTTCCATATTTTCCCCTTTTTAGATTTACTTGCATCTTTACTTAGCATAATGGTTGCCAAGCACAGGATCAGTCCAGCGTAGGTGAGAAAAGATGCGGAGGACTAAGGGAATTAGGTAAAATTTTCCATTATTGAGTAGGGGGGTGGGCGGGTGGGAAAAAAAAAAAAAACCTTTTTAAAGAACCTTTTTTCCTTAGTATTTTTTGAAGTACCATTTGCAAAATCACAGGTAAAAGATGCAATTTTAGCTATGAACCAGGCAAAATTTACTACGAAATTGCAGGTAAGATCTTACATATGCCTTAGACATTGCAAATTTTATTTTTGAGCCGATACCCAATTGAACTTTACATTAGAAAAGTTACTACTTTCTCTAGCTTTGCTACTTGCGATTATTTTGACCGATCACACGTCAATACGGGCATATTTTTTCCCCACATATAATTGTATATAATTGTATGGTGATACATGTGAATAAATATAGTTCTATTTTTATATTTTCATTAAATCCAAAATTATATCAAGATAAAAAAAAAGAAAGACACACATAATTATGATTTGTTTTTTACTACTTGGTGCAAATAATTTAAATAGGAAATATTACTAACATGTAGGGCTGGTAATTTGAGACTTGAACACCACATAATTCGATTTAAACGAGTTGCTACATAAAAAAAAATTAATACAAGATACAGATATATTAAACCCATTAAACACAGTTAAATTTATGTTCGGGTTCAAGTTAAGCTCCCGGATTCAAACATAAGACATGGTATATATTCCTTCATATTTGTTTTTTGTTTTCCAAACCAAAGATCTCAATTAAAGGTATGAGATTCACTTTTTTTAACTATATATTTTTTTTTACTATATTACAGTTTAAATGAACAAAAAATTACAAATTTCTGTGTAAATTTTTTTATTGTCTCTCTTAAAAATTTAATAGACAATGTGATAAATTTAAAAATTAACACTAATAATAATACTAATATCTATTTAAGTCATAGTTTTACATGTCATGTGACTTAAATTTAATGGTGTTATACATTCTTCTTCCTATTTGTAGTTTAACAGAGCAAAAAATTATAAACATGTGTAGATTCTTTTATTATCCCCCCTTGAAAATATGATAAAAAATGATAAATTTGAAAATCAATACTAATAACAATAGTAATATCCATTTAATCAATGGTCATACTTAATTTAGTAATATTATGTAATTTAAATTTTCAGATTTTCAATATTTAGTAAGATTCTGTTTTATTGAAACTTTTATTGGGTTATAGTTATATATTAAGTACAAAAATATCCTTCCATTTATCTTTATAAAATTTAAATATTATGGTCTCTTTTTTTCCCTTGTATCTATACATGTTTTATAGATTTAATTATAATTTTTTAATTGATAAATAGTATTAAATTTAAGATAAACAATAAACAATATGATAACATAAATTACCAACTTTAATATGAATGGATCTAACCCTAATAAGAGACATGCTATGTCAGAAGTTCAGGTTTTTATATATAATTAATAAACAAGTTATGTTATAATTTAAGTGTTTTGGATACAAATCTATTTAGACATGAAAAGGAGATATGACATAATAACACAAATTGTCGACTCTACTAGCGAGTGCTTTCTACCTTCCAGAGTTAAGTCGACGACATCCTTCTACCTACAACAAATCATTACCTTCAAATCTATCCCAATAATTTTGAGGGTAGGGTGGGGTGGGGTGGGGGGAGGGGGAGTAAAAAAATTGTAAAATTAAAAGAAAAAGCAATATTGTAAAAACTTTTAACAAATACAAATTCTTCAATTATAGCCTCCAAAAGAGCAATTACAAATATGTAGGGGAGTTTTATTCTTTTTTTGGTCTAAACTTCTTCAAAACGAGGGTTATCAAAGACATAATCTTTTTTTTAAATCCTCTATAAAGGATGTATGGTCAAGTGTGGATCTTCCTAGATCGCTTCGATGATATCCCCGTCACGACTAGGACTTGTAATTGAGTCCTCGCTTTAAACGCTAGATCTAAATGAATATATTGCATCTACAACGTTGAAAATGAATGGGGAGAGATAACTAATTGAATCAAAGAAAAGTTGGTTAAATGAGAGAGGTTAGAATATGAGAGTTTGTAAAGTTAAAAAGGGATTGGTGCTTAGGAGATTGAAAAGAAGTTAGAGGTAAGAAAAGGAATAGAAACTTTTGTTTGTTGGTTTTAAGATTATTAAATGATACTTATGTGCTTATTTGATTTTTTTATTTATCATAAAATTTAATATAACAGGTTTCACTTGTATTTTATTTCAAGGTAAATTATGCTTTGAGTACCTATATTTTTACTCTTTTTTACTTTACATACTCATGTTTTCTTTTTTAACACTTTAGAAAGTCATGTTTTAATAAATAATGAAAAGCTAACCTCAATTATAAGGGTACATGAGTATAGGATAAGTATGATATAAAGCTCTACATGTACCGTACCATGTAGGTATAGATTTTTAGATTTTATTTTCTGTACCCTATCCAATAGCACGTCGGAATCACCGTATACGTTGTACTTATCCTGTAGATACTATAAATCTTTTTTTCTTATAAATTTCAATATTAGCGGTTTCTATTTTTTTTTCCTTCCAATTTATTTCATTTATTTATTTTTAACCATTTTCTTTACCAATTATTATTATACAAATATACCAATTTTAGCGAAATCTCGATCTCGACTTTAAATACTAAATAAATAATTGTAAATATGACTCATTTTGTTAATTCATAATAAGCATCCATAATGATCCTCCATACATTACCGTTATTAAATCCTAACCCATCGACTAAATCTTTTTCAAACTTAATACAAATAATAATCTTGAATAAGGAAAAAAGATACAAATACTAATCTCAACTAAATCTTGACTTAAACAATGTTATATAAATTTATTGAGAAATATTTTTCAAAACTAATATAAAAAAAATTATTGTATCAAGAAATATCTTATCTTGTTTAGGTGGCTTCACGCAAATTTTTTCTTTTTTAACTTTAGTAGAGTTGGACTTATTAAATAAGGAAGATAGAGTTGAAAGAAAACGTAATTAAAAAAGAAAGGACTATGGAGGAAGGGACTGAAATAAGAACAACGGGTTTAATCTAAGAAACTCATGGGTTGTGTTTTGTTATTTCTTTTTAAACCCATACAAATGTAACGGTATTCTTTTTTATTAATTAATTTTATTTAATTATTATTATACGAGGTATAAGATACCTTGAAACTTATATCTTATATATTTCATAATAAAAGTTCCAAAGTGGATACAAAATATCATAGCATTATACCCATACCCTACTTTATAGGTATAGGCTCTAAAAAACTACTATCCAAAACATATCCTATGACATTAAATTCCTACTCAAAACCTACCCAATCGAGCAGAATCCAAGTAGGTATCCTCTATAATAGGATTACCCACTCATGCCTACTCTATTATATCCTTTGTTAATCTTAAAAAATATCCACTATAAAGATCGTTCCTTTTAGTTGGAAAGAATGAAAAAAATTAATAATAAAACCATTCCTTTAGGCATTATAACATTACAAGATTGCAAACTTATTAGATGGTTGGACCATCGCATTACACGTGGAAACCATATGAAATCAGCAGGTTAAAGTATTCAATACAACAATATCATGTTTAGTGCATGCAACGGATCCAAATAGAATAAAAAATTTAGATTTTATTCCCTTTTCTCATATTTGTAAGTACATTTAGAAATCAAAATTACGATTTCATGAAAATAGTAATTCTGGCTTCAACAAGGAATTAATTGTCAATTCCACATTTTCAAAAGTGAAATTTGTGATTCAATTTCTCCTATATTTATTATTGTTAATTAAATTCTTATATAATCTTTAATTTAATTATAATATTCAATAATTAAGGATATTTTTTTATAATTATTACTACATACGCATTGAACTTCATTTGATTCCATTCGACTCCATTAACATTTCCAAATAAGGAAAAGAATTTATCGTTTCACTCCTTACTTCATTTTATTTTATTTTAATCTATTTTATTTTAAATTATTTCTTCATACTAAATGCCGCACAAGTATCTATACCTATTATGGAATTCACATATTGTAGATATTATTACAATGTGCCAACATGACCCCTTAAATATATTGTATATTATTTTTTTCTAACTTATTCATCCGAAGAACTATTTAACTCAAAGACGTGGACTTATTTTCTTACGAGTCCGCATTGCATCTACATTAAGGATTTCTTTGTCTTTTTTATTTCACCAACAGCATATAGACTTTTGATTATGGAAATTCGAGAGTAGATTTTGTATTTGTTAAAGATTTATAGAAATTAAGTGATTAAAAAAGTAGATAAGTAAATTACCTTATAACGAAAACAGAGAGATAGAGACAGAGACAGAGAGGATATCTCCAAGGTATTTAATTTGGGAATCGCATGGTCTATTCATGAGTTCCTTGTGAAATCTTCTCTTCATTTTAATTTAAGATTGGAGATATGGAAGCTATCGTTCTTTTTCTTATATGGCCTATCGTTCCCTTTCTGTTTTTCTTTCATCTTACCCAATTAGTCGTTCCTTTTCTGTTTTTCATTTTACTTATTTTATTTATTTATTTTTTCTCTATCACAACTAGCAGATGTTAAGTAAACTTTAGCTTTTCATTATTTAATAAAACACGGGTAAACAGTGAAAAACAAAAATATAAGTACCTAAATTGAAAGACAACATAAATATACGTATCCAAAAAAAACACGTGTACATAATACATTTATAGGTTAATAATTTCTCTCTTTTTTTTTTAACGCATTACCAAATATGTTTAAGGATAGTATTAATTCATCGAAAGACAAGATTGGGAAATAGATTTCCCTGCTCACAAGAGAAAGTTGATCACATTAAGGTCAAGATACCTCTTGAAAGTCAAAACGCAAATTCTTTCTCATGATTCTACATCACCGCTAAAGATTAGGTCCGATAATTTGTGTTATTATATTATGTTTCGCTTTTATATTTAAACGAGTTTATATCCAAAAAACCTAAACTCATGGTATAATCCGTTTATTAATTATATTTAAAAATCTAAATATATAACCTAACATGTATCATATCTAGGTTAGACCCACTTATATTATAGCTGATAATTCGTGTTATTATATCATATCTCGTTTACCTTAAGTTTAATATCATTTATCGATAAAAAAATTTATAGTTAAATCTATGAAATATTTATAGTTATAAAGGAAAAAAGAATGATAATAATATTTAAATTTTGCAATAATAAATGATATAATATCTTCATACTTATTATAAAAGTATAACCTAAACAAAAGTTTTACGAGATGTTCACTTTACTAAATGAAATAAAGAGAGAACGGAATTTGAATTACCAATGAATAGAATAAGGGTGTAATGAGAGGTGAATGCATATTAGTGTGTTCGCTTGACTATTCTCTTGATGGAATTGATCAAGGAATAAATAATGAAAAAAAAAAAAAGCCCAACAAATCCAAAATACCCCTTTCAAAATAATAAAATAAAAACACTGCCATGAACAAGATGGAAATTAAGCTTTGTTCTTCTTCTAGGTAAATTACAATATAAACAAAGAATAAAAATCTCACATATCTGTCACTCATGTGAAACTAGCTTTGCTCTTCTAGGTAAACTACATGGTTGAAAAGAAAATCAACAAAAAAAAAAAATATAAGATGGAAATAACATCTCCATAGGAACCTAAGCTTTGTTCTTATGTGTACATTGTAAGATGTACGTGAAAAGTAAATGGACAAAAGATGGAATTACATGAACTTGACAAAAGTCATTGATATTCTAGGTAAGTTATAATATAAATCCCCATTGGAAATATTTATTGCTTGCCCTCCCTCCCCTTCCCAAAGAACAAAGATAAAACCATAAATAAAAAATCAATAGCCTTAAACTCCACCAACTAATTGATAAACCCTAACCCAAGCGATTAGGTAAATCTATTAACTTTCACCATGATAATCGATTCATAACTGCTTACCATCATATCTAAATCGTCATTGATCATGCAACTAAGTTCCAATAGTGCCTAGGATTGTGATTTGGACATGGAGACATAGATGAAGCTAGTGATAAAGACATGGAGGAAGATGTAATGGGTAGTGATTCAAATGGAGAGTCCAACTTGGGTGACGATGGGGTATTACAAAGCTTATTGTTATAAATAGGATAATTGGCTAATGTTTTGTTTAAGGGTAAGAGGTATAATTGCAAGGTTGGAATCGAGATTCATGGCTTTGGTTCAAAATTGTCATTCCTTGATTTTTTGGAATGAGGATTGCTAAGAATCCCTATTATAAAGGCTACAAACTAACTAAACAAAGCAATAGGGCTCATATAAGGAATAAAGGAGGAATGGAAATTATATAATATCACTAAATTAAATGAAACTGTAGATTAAATGGATTATTAATATTACTACTAGTCTTGATTTTCAAATTTATCACATTATTTTTCAAGATTTCAAAAAAAGCAATCAAAGAATTTATACATAATTACATAGTTTTTTACCCATTTAAACTACGTACAACAAGAAGAATATATAACATCACGAAATTAAGTATAACCATGATGTGAATGAATATTAGTATTATTACCAATATTAATTTTCAAATTTATTACATTATTTATTAGATTCTTAAGGGAGAAAATTAAAGAATTTACACATAAGTTTGTAATTTTTCACCCATTTAAACTATAATATTACTGTAAGAAAATTATATAATTAAAAGTATCACATAACTTTTGAGATCTCTACCTTAAAAAGAAATGTTTCATATAGCAAAATACAAATAGGAAAAAATATATAGCATAAAGAAATGTTTTGTGTAGCAAAATATAAATAAGAAAGAATATACAGCATGTCTCATGTCTAAGTCAAGCAGCATTTAGCTGGGCAATTTTCGTGATATTGAATTAGAGAAAAAATTTTGTTTTATGTTTAATTTGTAAATTTGTTTAGTAATTGAACAAAAATTAGGCTAATGGACTAAACAAAATGCTTAAATTTTATCTCATCTACATCATAGTACAAAAATGAAATTCACTAAATAAAAACAAAAAATATTTTACACTCCAAAAAATATCCCTCCATATTATTATATTAAGTTAATGAATATTATTTTTATTAAATATTATAAAAAATTATTTATTTTAAAATATAAATAATTAATTTTTTAATATCAATTTTTTATCCAGTACTATCCATACTAAACATGGTATAATAAATTTGTACTATTCAGTCCTCCTTATACTTATCCTATCCAATTTTCTTTATCCTATCCAATTTTTATAACCAAACGCTATCTAAGGGCTTGACCTAAAATCATACATAAATTTAACCATATTTAAACGGGTCTAATCCATTTGTATTTCATGTCAATTTTTTCTATATATAAACTTGTTTAAATCATCACGTGTCATATCTATCTCTATCATATCTAGGTCCCTAATTGCTAGCCTTACTAAGGATATAATGTAATGCTATATTGTATACGATAATAGATTGGAATAGAATTGTGATTCTAGTTTCGTTCTCTTTTTTTTCTATATTTGAATATGTTTTTAAAAGCTAAAATCATAATTCTCCGAAAACATGGATTCTCAATTTTGAAAATATATCCAAATAAAGAAAAATAAAGGAATCGAGATTCCAACTTTTAGGGGGGGTTTCTATTCTAGTTTTAAAAAGCTAGAATTGCAATTTCATTTTTTCTCATTTCATTTTATTCCATTCCACTTTTATTTTATTTCGATCCATTTCTGCATATGATATGTGACATTAGTGTAGAAAGAGTTAAAAATGATATAAAGTACTTGGCAGATTTTACGATCTCATCTTTTATTTTGATATGATCAATCAGCTCTCCATCTCACATATGATTAAAGTCTATTAGATTTTTAACCGTTAAAAATACAATGAGTTTAATGGTTTAAATCTAATTGATATTAAATCAAAAGTGAAATTGGGGGCTAGACTAGTTTCTTATAAAATATGGATGGGATAATAGAAAAATCCCAAAGTACACATATTTTATGATTTAAGCGGACACAAAGAAGAATACTTTTATTCTAAATAAAATAAATGGGTACTTTCATCATTTAATGCAAACAACGAAAATTTAGTTATCTAATCTTATTTATATTATTTAAGGACAAAATAAAGTTTTTATATAATATATAAAATTACCAAATTAACTGTTATTGAAAAAATTACTTAGATAGAAATACATAATAGTTTTTTTTGTTAGATTTTATCCTATTATTTTCTTCTCACCCTACTAAAAGAAAATTGCTATATCTTACTCTTCCTCAATCTTTAGTGAGTGTTTACTAGAATTGTATATTGATTTTTTTTTTATTTTTTATGAAATATTTTATATCTTATTTAGTTAGTTTAGTGATATCACTTTTTTAATTTTATGCATACACATTACAAATGTACCATCCACCAGTAAGTAGCTTTGATTGGCATTTGATCATAGCTTTAGTGGAGGGTTAGAGAGAGGAGATGCATATATTTCATTTCTACATAAGGGAGTTAATAGTTACACTTCAAGATATCTTCGTACTGATCAATCTTACTAGTTGATGGTTAGGCTGTGACGAGTAACTTGCAGTCGGGCTAGGTTGACATATACTTGTAGTTACTAAGAGTGCGCCCCCCTCCAAATGCTATGGATAGGCCTCGAGTGAAGTTGTCCTGATTAAAGGACACCTTCAATGATTTATCGGCGAATGCAAATGATATTACTGTCCAGCGATACACTAAGGCTCATATTATGTAGCTTATTGGGGCATGCTATTTTCAGACAAGTCAAACAACATGGTGTATCTAATGTTCCCTCCTCTCCTCTCTAACCTTAGTGCAGCTTACCGATACACTTGGGTTGTTGCATGCTTAGCATGGCTCTATCACCAACTATGCCTGCGTCATGGATGGATGCAAGTGAAATTAATGAGCCACTTATCTTAATCTAAGTGTAGATATGGGAGCATTTCCCATACATTGCTCTATTAAGTAGTCAAATCACGGCAGTAGTGGATGATCAACTGTTTATGAGTCAATAGGGGCCCGGATTCAATATTATAGAGCTTCTTATATGTGTTATTAACCAGTATAGGGATATATTTGACTCCCAACGTTTAGAGCAGATACATAAGTTGCTAACTAAAGCTCCATTATCCTTTGCAACATTATGTAAATAAATGTCCTAATTTGCTAATTGTACAAGTTATATGGGTACCTTACTCCCATGACGACATTAATAAGCTCCTTGCTTTCTACTGTGCTGGTAGTGATATTTATACTATGCAGGTACCATTGATCTGCTTATACGTGGTTGAGTTATCTTTTCCTAATCATATGACATGACAGTTCAACGAGATAAAGATACATCCCAACAGTTTCACAATATAGACTTATGGGATTAAATAAAGACAAATTGGGTCACCATACATGCTAATTGATTGGACCAGTAGGTGGATTAGCATAACACGATTGCTCCTGTAGTTCCATGCATGGTGTAGCTTCAAATTACCATGATTGGTACTAGCAAGTCACTTGTCAATATATATCGACCAATCAGGAACCTCCTAGGTATACATGGTATGTGCTTAGGTTTATTATTCCTAACAATACTTTACCTATGCCTTTATAAGCTAACTAAGCTGTTTTTTGTGACGTGCAGGAGGATTTTATCCATAGGTTGCCTCAAATGTCATATAAGGATATCATAACATAGCAATTAAGAGTAGATGCCATCGTTCAACAACTTAAGGGTATCTACTTGAATGATACATTAGGGTTGAGACCAAATATTGAGCAAGGTGGCTCTTCACTTCACGATCCTTAAGATGGAAGGTACTGTCAAGCACAATGATGGAGGCGAGGTAGCTAACAGGTTGAGTTAGGCATTAAGGATGATTTGTCTACAAAGCACCAATCACCAACAGCATCTCTTGAATTGCTTAGATTTGAGTTTCAAATACCTTCTATCAGGGACAACTCTAGTAGTCGGATCTTCCATACCTCCTTTATTAGAGAGAGCTCCAATACTCATATTTGTACTCCTCTTTTACTATTAAGGAGGCTAGTTAAAGAGCACCGCAACAATATGGACGAGGAACTCACATAGGTAGAGCCTACTTCGGTCCCCTTACATGGATCATACTTTGGTACTTACAGTCAGGATGGGGCACAAATCACACAATTGGATGCATACTAGATGGTATAGCCCTAACTTGATCTAAACCCTTAGGATGTTCGTACATATACATGCCATGACATTAGATATGCACTAATTTTAGCTATTTGACATTTTCAAATGTAATCGATCCTTACTTTATGAACACTTTGTACATACTTGAAAGTAGTAGGAGAGCTTTCATGTTACTCAAGTGTCTTTTTCCATCTTTTCATTCATCGTTTATTCTATTCTGACTATTATTTCTATTCATAATCACCAAACCTAGAAATTATTATAATATTCCATATTATAAGTAGAGATAAATTTAAATGATAATATGGTGTGTTTGGACCATTTTGTAAGGTATCAACTGTGAATATAAAGTTTGGTTGCTTAAACTTTGTTAAAGATAGAGCATTTGAAAATTTTGATGTATTTAGTTTGTATGAATATATTATTGTAAATTGTGGTGTTTGTGAGGATGGGGTGGAAGTTGTTGATAAAATTACCTCTTCATATCATTAGGTGAATACTAAGAATATTTTTCCAAGAACGATATTTTTATTTTGGCTACACTATTCTTAGAAAAATATTTCCAAGAACGATATTTTTGGATTTTTTTTCCTATTTTTTTCCTTTTAGCTTTTATTACAATTTATTTATCTTAAAATGTGATATGACAAATATAATTTCGAGTTGTATTTTTATTTTAATATGAAAAGATGCATTTTATACATTCATTCATAATAGTGCAACCCCATTTAGTAATAGATAATGGTGTTAGAGTAAACAATAACTTTAATAGTGCAAAGTTTAAAATGAACGCTAATTTCTCTTTTATGGCCAAAAATGAGCACTAAATTAGTATCCCTAAAATTTAGCTACTTGATTAAAAATAATCTAAAATTTACATACCAAATACAACCTTATCTCAAATTAATAATATGAAATATTAGTAAGAAAGCCTAAGACAACCCACAAATTAAAATAAAAGTTTATTTTTGCCTCCACCCCAAAAATGTTTTTAGAATTTTTTTTTGTCTTTTTATTACTATATCATATTCATTTTTCGAAAACTTCTATAGTTTTCACTATTTTAATGAAGTCGATCAAACTTTTTATCTCAGTATTTATTTATTATCTATTAAGTTTAAATGATTAAAAATATAATTAATTTAATAATTTAAATCTAATAAATATTAAATTAATAATATAATAAAATGTAATACCAATCTCGTAAAAAATGTAAGTGGCCTCTATTTTTCATATCCTCCGATTTTTAGAAGCAAACAAACTTCACTTCCTCGGCTGCACTCCTTCCCTAACCACTTGTAACTCCATAACACACACATTCACATAGACGAAGAACCAAAAACCCCCCACACAAAAATGTCTCTTCTCTTCACACCACAGCCTCCTCTCCTCTCCAAAAATTCAACCAAACCTCAGAACTTCCCTATTTTTCTTGTAAATTCCACTTTCGCCCCAAAATTTCCCAAAACTTCACAAAAAGCCCCACTCCCTATTCTCCGTTCCTCTCTCTCCTCCACCGAATCCGACCCGGAACCACAACCCAAGACCCCTATCACTGATGAATGGGGCGATAAAACCGAACACGAGTCCGAAACCATCACTTATTCCAAGTTCTCGGATTCGGATCCTCCGAAGGAAGACGATGAGTGGGGCGGTGACGGCTCTGTTAATGGAAGCGCCGTCGGGGCTGGTTCGGTTGTGGGCGGAGATGAGAAGGTTGAGGAGTTGAAGAGGTGTTTGGTGGACTCGGTTTACGGGACGGAGTTTGGGTTTCGGGCGGGGCAGGAAGTAAGGGCGGAGGTCTTGGAGTTGGTTAATCAGTTGGAGGCTTTGAATCCAACTCCGGCATCTGTAAAGGATGCTGGGTTGCTCGATGGCAATTGGGTATTAGTGTAAGTTTTGATTGACTAATGGTGCTGTAGTTTTTATTGGATTTTTGTGTGGCATTAGTTGAATTGGATTGAGGTTTGATGAGTTGTCCTGTGGTTATGTCTAGTTAATGAATGTATAGAAGTGTCGTAAAGTTTCCTTGTCCTCATTTTGGCGTTATATGAAGACACTGAATAGGTAGAGGGAAGTTTAAGTTTCCGTGTTTTAGCGACTATTTGGTATGTTGTCCATTTGGCATGTCGAGTTGTAAGAAGTATGGCTGTAATCATCAAATGTAAAGGTGGGATTTTTGAGAATTAGCAATATAGGATAGGCGTTGGGTAGTTAACCGTTGAAGCCATGGAATGAGGAAAATTGTGCTATGATTAGCAAGGAAAACATTGTTCCTCTTAACTAGCTCATATATGAAAGAAGTATTTTGTGTAAGAAACATATAGACATCTTCTGGCTTGAGAAAAGGTTCAAGGCCTTAATGATTCCTTGTTGAAGTGAAAACTTGATTGCCGAAAGCAGAAAATTAGCTGAAGTTTGGAGAATAGGATAGCGAGAAGTTTATAGGAAAGAAACACAAGTTAAAGAAATTTTTTATAGGTAAGTTGTGTACAGGGTTCCACACTCCTCATGGAGAAAGATCTTTGAATGGCCTTTCTCAAACAACCAAAATATTTCTAGGTGAATGACGTTAAGTTGGTTGATAAAAAGAGTATATACACAAGGCCTCAGAATTTATGCCTCCCAATATAGCAGAGAGAAGATGTGAAAGCAATAATTTTTATAAGTGCTCGGGTAAGCATTATCACCTGCAACAAATGGTTTGCTTTAACTGAAAATAAACTGGGTTTGTAGCTGATAGAAGCCATCCATAGTGATGTCATCTTGAGATGTCTTGAAAAATATACTGCCGAAATAGTTATCACATGGATCAAGAGAGTTTTTAGTCCTTAATTAGTTGGGTTGTGCCATGTTGTACATTTAATGTAGGTAATGCATTAACTATTGAATTACTAGAATGATGTAGGTAATGCATTCTGTAACATAAATGTTTGTATTTTCAGATAGACTTAGCATATGATTAGTCAAGATTAGTTAGTTTGGGTTAGCAACTTTGCATCCTGTCAAGGAGGATGTTATTTAATGTGAGGAGGAGGTTGCAAAATAAAAACAATTTTATCTTCTAATCTCATGTATTTTGGGGTTAGTCCCTTACTCTAAATAGAGGACATGGGCAATTTTACAGACCACCTCTAGTTTCTGCACTGGTCACTGGGCTGTGTGCATTTGCCATGGTTTCAGTTATTAAGGTGATATATTTTTGGTGGTGAGTAAGCCTGCAGTTGTTGTGTGATGGCTAATAGAGAAAAGCAAGCGAAAGAGCTAGCTCATGGTGGTGGTTTCAGTCTTGCAATCTTGAATCACAGCGAGGGGTGAAAATTCTATAGCGACTTGTCCCAGCTGCTTTTGCAATTTAATGTCATTCTATCCACTGCTTTCTGTTAACCAAAGCATTATGGATGGTGCAGCGGGTTGGCTACTGCAAATTCTAAGTTCTCTCTATCTGCAGCTTAGTGCTTCATCCGCAACCCTGCCTATTGAAATCCTGGTTACAAAATACTGGTGAAAAAAGTGACAATAGACAAGCAGAAGTGGACAATTGGGAGGATAATTGAAATTGGGGAAATAGGTGGTTAGGATGTAATTCTGGTGAAATATATGATCTTTAGATATTGGCATTTGAATCTTTCGATATGATCAATCCCCTGGTGAAACTTCAGTGGCAAAGCTGCAAGAGTTCTTGATGAACAGCCATTTTGACACCAATTTTCTCAGTGATGAACTGATGATAGAGATTCTGCTATATCATAGAAGAGCATAGAGTTGACACACTGCTCATCATTTTAGGCCCCCATTGTCACATGTACATTTTCACATGGCTGTAACTCTACTTGTTCAGACACAGATGAACATGGTGATGGGGGGAAAAAAAAAGGATAGTAATAATAATAAATAAAGTAGGGAGGAGGGAGGGTTGTTGCTTGGGTTTTTTTTTTTTTCCTTTTTTCTTTTTGGGTGGTGGGGGTTACTTCATTATATATATGCTGGATTACAAAGGCATCTCCAATACAATCCACCTGAGCTTTTGTGTGTTTTGAACACATCTTTGATACAATCTATCTGAGGAATCTTCTGCTCTTGATTATT
The DNA here is from genome assembly GCA_024138015.1 of Lumnitzera littorea. NCBI lineage: Eukaryota > Viridiplantae > Streptophyta > Magnoliopsida > Myrtales > Combretaceae > Lumnitzera > Lumnitzera littorea. The sequence goes on along the minus strand of JAMXBB010000001.1, from coordinate 92,337,541 downwards.
GGAATCACCTAAGTACATTATCCCTTACATTTTCCTTAAACTCTGCCCTTTCACTGTGACACGATACATTTGCCTGTTGTTTATACTACTCTGTTGAAGGTGATATTGGTAAAATCCTTAGTTGCGGATACTGTTCCTAGAAAATTAGTTTCTCTGCACTGAAATTGTCTTGGATAAGGATCTAATATCTTTATTTCCTTCTTTTGGTGAACTTTTGCTTGCTCTTGATTGAAATATGTTTTAAGTAGCTTTTTTAGGGGTTGAACAATCTCTCAGTCATTTTTTAGGTGTCTTTCTATTTCATTCATATTTAGTTGGCAACATCAGTTGCAGTTATTTCATATATTGGGTGGAGAATAATATGCTGTTTATCCCACCATATGCTCTGATGGAACTTCTGTCATCCTATCCTCATTCTTGTCCATCCTAAAAATGCTTATTTTATACTGATTGCATCGCTCGATTCTCAGGTATACAGCATTTTCTGAGCTCTTGCCTCTCCTAGCAGCTGGTGCAACTCCTCTCTTGAAAGTTGAAAAAATTTCGCAATCAATAGATACCAGCAACCTCACGATTGTGAACTCCACCACACTGTCTGGCCCATTTGCCTCTTTCACTTTCAGTGCATCAGCAGCCTTTGAAGTCAGAAGTTTGTCGAGAATACAGGTAATCATCTATTCAAAGTGATGATGCTTCTTTAAAATACGCTTTGATAAGTACCGTTATGGATATCTTTAGGACTAACTGCAACAAATTGCAAATATACTCTTGAAACTATTGGCCTGGTATCAGTAGGCTTGCTGCACACACACAACATATTTCACCTCCTGATAACCTTTAAAATATGCTCTTACCTCCCAATTGGCACTACACTCCCAAATTATTGCTATTTGTAAGTCTGTTTGCTTGGGAGCTTTAGCAATGGATGGGGAGGTAATATATACTTTAAAAATTTATGGGGAGGTAAAGATATTAGGAGTTTAGGGAGTCTATCCTCATCTAATCAATAGTCTGGGGTGTGTTTGCAATTATTCCATATTCTTATGCATATTTGGTTCTTCATGGTTTATGAGCACATAAATAGTGAAATAAGATGACAGTGGAATAACTCGAAGGAGTCAGCATTCTGGTTCACCATCGACTTGATGAGGGTTTATTCAGTTTTTGGACCTAAATATAGACGGATACTAACAGGTTAACCATTTGTCTACAGGTAGAATTCAAGGAAGGAACTTTTCAACCACCAGAGGTAAAGCCGACCATTGATCTCCCAGAGAGCGTGGATCTTTTTGGCCAGAGAATCAGTCTGATGCCTGTGCAGCAATCGCTCGGTCCTCTGCAGGAAGCTGTTGCAAGTATTTCACGAGCTATTTCTGGTCAGCCTCCACTGAAACTTCCCATTCCAGGGGAGAGAACCAAGTCATGGCTTCTAATTACATACCTTGACAAAGATATGAGAATCTCAAGAGGTGACGGCGGTCTTTTTGTGCTTGTTAAAGAAGGGAGCCCTCTTCTCAACTAGTAAGAATCGTCTCTTTTATGCTATTCTTTGCAAAGGGTCTTAACATTTTTTGTCTTAAAACACTGATATTATGTAAATTAACAAAAATTTTACGGGTCAGGACCGGTTTATTGATTAAAGGTACAATTGATGATATATAGACTTCTCATGCCTAAATAAATCACCATTTGCTGAATTTATAAGCAAACATCAACACCTGCACGATGATAAATGTATTTATTTTTCCCTCCATGTGGAAAGGTGAAGGAACTGAACTGATTTTTGCCTTGTGGCCTCATGAATATTGAATACCATTTAAAAATAGTTCCATGATGGTAATTATGGCTATAGTTGAGTGGAGTTGAGATAACATGATGCCCGTGCCGGGTGGAGGGGGCTGTCTTTGAAAATCTTTTTAACCTTGGAAAATTTTATATTCCTTTTTTTATTTTTTATTTTTTTTGCATTGCTCCACTTAAAAAATTGAAACTTCTAACTCCCCCCCCCCCTTTTGGGTAAATTCCTGATTTCGTCATTGGTGCTGATATTGAGCTACAACTTATAAAAATCATAGCTCTTACTTGACATATGGATTTTGCATAACTGGCCCGAAACCATCGTGCCCCGGTTCTGAGGCTCATGAACCGGTATTTTTTTTTTTTTTTTTGTTTATTGAATGAAAATATATCGTATATATACATATATATAATGTAATTTGTACATATTATTTGTATCATATATAATATATGCATCTATATATGTATGTATATATCATATTTTGTCCATATTTTACTTTAAAAAAAAAATGATGGGTTTAAACTGTTGGTTCAAACTGGTTGGCAGGGTTAACCTGCTTAGACCCATTTGAATCAGCGGCTTTAAGGCCAATTTAGGCTTGGCTTCCATGAGTTGGTTTGATACCTTTAAATTGTCAGGTCAGTTCACGGGCATGAATAGGCCCCTTCCCTCGATTTAGCTTTTACTTTTGTTAAATCTTTTGTTTTGTTTGATATGCAGGAATAGTCTAAAATTTAATAAAATTGAATTGAATAGAATGAAGATAGAAATAAATCTTTTCCTATATATGAAAATGTTCATGGAACACAATAGAATTAAATATATATATAATAGTAATTTTCGAGAGATACTTTTGTTTATTTCATGTTATAATTAAGTTAACTGTCCAAATAATTTATAAGGGAAATGGAATTGAGAGTTTGCCTTTTCAAAGGTGCAATTGAATTTCTCCGTAGATCGTGGAGACTTTTCATAAGGCAGGGAATGGAACTTCCGTTAGCAATTTTTTTCGGTCAATTTTTGTGTACCAAATAAATATTAGGGCTCGATGCACTCCATTTAAGCATAAAAGGCAATTTTCTACCATGCCGAATTTCAATTCATATCGATCGTTTGAAACAAGCTTAAGTTCGATCTAAATTGTTTGAAGATCACCATCGTATCTGATTGACCATTAAGAAATGCAAGAACAATTAGAAATTTATTAAAGCCGTTCTAAACTCAAGTCACCTCGAATATTAATAAATATCAAATCAAGTTTGAGCAATGATGGGTAGCATCACAACTAATTTTCAAGAAATGAACGGTGGGTTTGGTTTGGAGCGACCTAGTCTTAATGGTTGAATCCTTTCTTCCTCCAATTTCGGGCACCATACCGGTGGGTCCCAAAGAACATGCAAGTTGACTGTCCTCAGAAGCCATACGGTTTCTTTATAATGGGATGATGCAAAATGTACGAGAATAAGAGATTATTGAGAACCATATGTATATTGGCATAAAGAATAATATATGATTTTTTTTTTCTTTTTTTGAATTTATGAAGAGGCCGGCAAGTTTCTTTGTATTTCTCACCCACTTTGGGCCCTACTTTCTTCTTCTCCCAACTACTAATTTTTCTGTACTTTGACTGGGCACCAGAAAACGAGGGGAAAAAAAAGGGAAAATAAAAAAAGAAAGAAAGAAAAAGCAAGTACCTATATATTTGTATATTTATCTCCTATTATGGAGTTGCGTACATGTGCATATTTACTTAACAGGTTGAAATAAGGTTCTATCACCATCGCGTTAAATCATTTTGACCGTCTCCATGCATAATTCTTACCTCTTTCCAACCGGCCTACAGACATCTGTGTATTTATTTAAAAATTTTATCATGTGACAGACTCATAGGCATATTTAGAAGAAAGCTATTTAATTTCATATGGTATAATCTGCAAAAATAAATGAAGTTAATGCAGGCAAATACCAGCTCTCAATTGTCAGTTACTTCACATGTGCATACTTTGACATTAACCCTCGAGAAACCGCATAAGTATTGTTTAGAAAGTTTGCACAATTTTTTATATCTTAGGATCTATACTTTAAATTTACATTTCTATTGGCTTAAGTTGCCATAGCATGTCAATTTCGATATTCATTTTAATGTTCATCGAACAATAATATGCAATACAAACTCTTGAGATTGAGATAAAAAAGCATTTTTAATGCATTTATTATGTCAAGAAGGGTGTTTTTTTTTTTTTCCTAATAAAATCTATGTGGATAAAACACAAATTGCCTCTTAATTTCTTTTGGCCAATTATTTTTTATGGAAGAATCAAACCTGTTACAACCCATGATATCTAATTTGTTAAATTCTAAAATATAAGATTTAACTTTGACTAATTGGAAAAGCTAAAAAAATAAAAAATAAAATCCACAAAGATAAAAATTTTAAAAATAGGTTTGATAGATTCTAAGATTGATCCAATTAAAAAGGTGAGGTACACCAATCACGGAGTTGGCACTTGTATCGCCGCTATTTTGGAAATTTTCAGTACTTTAGGGACATCCTCAGTTTCCAATCATAAATAATCATGTGGATCCCATGAAACCCCATTTTTTGTCATGCATGTTGACTTTTAATCCTATCTTCTTGTTTCTTATTCGGTTGAAACTTTCAATCCTATTAAATTCACATTAATCATACTTGTTTTCCTTTTTTCTTTTTAAATTTTATTTTATATCACCGCAAATTTATCGAGTATCATGTCAACATGTGTTTAGAGATTTTCATATCCTATATAATTGATCATGTATTTTACAAAATAATTAACAAGTATTTCCAAACAATTATTAATATTGTCCCACATTACAAGAGTAGATAATACGTATATAGCATTTACATATTACAAATCATAAATTCCCAACAAATTCTCATTCCAACTTTTCTTTTAACTTTCATTCTATCTTAATGTTTATCTCTTGTCACTTATTTCATTCCTAAATAATTTTTTTCTTTCTTTTTCCATTGGAAACTTTAATGCTAAATACATATTCTTAAAAAGAAAAAATAAGTCACCGAAAATATATATTATTTTTTTTCCTACCAAAATATATATTATAAGACTCAACACTACGTGTTCATCATCAATACATACATAAAGCACATACTGAATCACTGTAATTCCTAACAAATTCTCATTTCATCAGATTATCTTATTTTTCCCCTGTTTTTATGTTTATCTTTCCATTTGTACCGTTCATCCCCAGGATCCGAAATTTCGGTTGTTGGGTTGCTACAGTTTCGAGTAAATCTTTTGAAAAAGAAAACCAATCTTTTCTTTAAGGAAATCACGGATCTATCACAGCATAGGAGGCTAGGATAATGCAATAGTGATTTTCAGAAGCTAGGGAAATCAAAACCAACGTCAGCTGGTTTTGTTCTTGTCTTATGCTCTTGTTTTTTCTTGTATAAGAGGTTAAGAAAGGGACATCTTACATCATGTTTGGATTGATCCTGCCAAAGGATACGGTATAGAAACGTAAATTTGTCAAAAGGTTGGAGATCAAGAACATTTCAGAGGAAAAAGGGTGTTTATCCTAGAGATTAATCCTGCCAGGATGAGTGACAACGAGCATTTGAAGCTAGATGATGAGCAAATCGCGGAATTACGCGAAATCTTCCGGTCCTTTGATCGAAACAATGATGGGAGCTTAACCCAGCTCGAGCTTGGTTCGCTCCTTAGATCACTTGGTCTTAAACCGAGTCCCGAGCAAGTCGAAGCATTGATCCAAAAGGCAGATACTAATAACAACGGTCTAGTCGAATTCTCAGAATTTGTTGCTCTAGTTGCACCTGAGCTACTCAATGCTAAATCTCCTTATACGGAGGAGCAATTAAAGCAGCTGTTTAAGATGTTTGATAGAGATGGGAATGGATATATCACAGCTGCTGAATTGGCACACTCCATGGCGAAACTCGGGCACGCACTCACCGCGGAGGAGTTGACAGGGATGATCAAGGAGGCTGATACGGATGGGGATGGGCAGATTAATTTCCAGGAGTTTGTGCATGCTATCACTTCCGCTGCTTTTGATAATTCATGGGCTTGAGATAAGGGGGAAAGTACCTGTATGAACCGAAAGCCGGTCATAAACTGCATCGAACGTGGCATATGGGTGGTGAGCGTTGATATTTACAGCTACGTGCGAGCAGTTTGTCTGTTTCTGTCAGGAGTAAGATCTTTTTGGTGTTTCCTTTTTATGGATGTGTTATTTACTAATGTACATGGCTTTATGCGTTTCGTTTGGTGAGTGAGGATTAGGATTAGGAAAGTGCTTTGGCACAGCAGATGAAAGCGATTGAATTTCTTCGTTTTCATCCGCAACTATGCCTTTTAATCCTTGAAAACATACGATATTTTGAATAGATCGCCGTTTTTCTTAAGAAGTATCACAAGTTTTTATGTGTTGTAGTCGTTAATTAGATGACTCAGATTGATGACATGGATTAGACAGTGTGGTGCTATTCCATGCCTGCTTGAGTATTAAACTTGTGATTAAGCCCTGTTTGATTATCGTACTTGATGATCCGGATACTACTTTGGTATTTTCCCTTCTAGTTTAGCTCTGCTCACAACATATCTCCTGTTTAGTATGAATCTATGGTGAGTTTGTGTTGTAATGGGCCCAAATTACCGGCATTATTGGCGATAGAAGTTACACAATATGCCTTCCCCGCCGAATTTTTCGTCTCTCTGAGGCACTTAATGAGCAATGTTACTCTGTTGCTTAGGCAATGAACATAGTAAATGTAATGTATCAGAAGCAATCATTCTGATCTATTGGTTCCTGTAGTATATAAGGATCTCCAACACAGGAGGGGATGAAAATGTCAATAAATAGATACAAATAGGCACTATGCAGCAACTGTGCTTAAATAAGCGTATTGTTAATGCTCCTCATGGATGCAAGTATTAATGATTTATGGTTGTGATTAGGAGAATGAATTTTTAAGGCCAAAGCTGGTTGGGGTTGACACGAGGTTTTCAGACTTGGGAAGATTAAAACCATTTATACTGAAGGGGAAGGGGGTCAACCTTTTTCGTGGGCTATGGCTCCAGTGGGTCACATGATTAGTATTTCTACAACAAATGTTATGAGGTTGGATTTTTTATAGGGAGCACCTAATTGTGGTAACCCCTTCGATGCCTTATTGAAGCTTTGTTACTAGGAGCCGATGTTGCTAGAGCTGATGAAGAATTTGGCTTGGTATGAAATCTTTAGCTCCTGGAAGACCACATTTTATCCAAAGAATGTCTATAATTTTTATATATAGAATGGCATATATCGAATCTGACATTATGGCTTGTAGCTACAAAAAATTATGGGTTTTCTGAGATGTCTTGTCTCATTAACTTTAAGGATTCAGTATTTTTATCAGGAAAATAAGAGGCTGGTGAGAAGTAATTACACCTAATATCGCAGTTGCTTCTTTGTGTGTTGGTGTTTTGTGAAGGAGAGATGAGTTAACTGTGCATAGGGAGGTGCCATAACCAACCGAATATAATCCACAAGTAGAAGAGTAGTGGTTTATCTTAGCTCAATTTGAGAAAGCTGCGAATCAATTTCTTTTTTTTTTTTTTTCTTTTCCTTTTAAATTCTTAAATGGTGTCTCCATCTGTTTTTTCTGTCAATCACACATTATCACGTGTAAAAAATATTTCATTATCCGATTTTTCAGTTATATAAAATATTGACAGATGGGGATGCTACTTGGGAGCTACTGTGATTTGCTTTCCAAGCAAAATTAAGTATTTGGCTAGAAGCATGATTGTGCTTATCTCTACTGACAAGCCTTTGTCATTTAAACCATATTGTTTGGATTCAAAGGAAAGGACTTGATTTGGCTTATTCAGGTTAGCTAACAGTTCTTACAAAAATAGCACAACTAGTTTATGAAAGGGCGTTCCCTAGTGTTGAGAACAAAACGAAGAACCAAAGCATCCACCAATGTGGTAATTAAAGATTTACTATTCCATGCAAGTGCTATACCAAATCACGCTTGCCAAACAGATATGAGACGTCATAAGTAGTGTTTTGTAATGTTTTCTCATATTACCATGCTTTCATCTCTATGTCCTCCAAACAAGCATCCTTTTTTTTTTTTTTTTTTTTCAATTTAAGAATATTTTTTAATCTTGAGTTTTTTATGTAGCATGTAAGAAGTGGTCATAAAATGTTAAAAATTAGAATCTTCACTCTATAAGAAAATAGATGGCTAAATTACAATTATTTATTTATATTTAGTATAACGTATTCAATCAAAAATAGCTAATAATCAAACCAATAAAGATTAGTAGTTTTTTTTTGCAACTACTTGACCTAAGAGTTTATAGCTAATATCTATATAGTATTTACTAAGTAAATTATAAATACATCACCAATGTTTTAGTAATTTTATAGTGTAAGTCATCATTTTAGTGGTTAATGTTAGTACATTAAATAATAATTTAGCTTAATAATGTAATTAAAAATTCATCAAAAATATATAAATTAAATAACAAACAAAAAAAAAAAAGAGAACAAAGGATAGCAACAGTCGCCATAGCCTCTTACCGACCACTCTATAGGTGGCCAGCAAGCAGCCATATTTAAATGTAGGTCATGATTGGTGGATCAAAATTTGACATATCGGGTGTTTTCTCTTCTTTCGATTTTCTTTTTTTGTTTTTTTTTTCCCCCGAATCTACGGGCTACCCTTGCCTTAGGATGATCGGCAAGTAGACTTATAGCCACCATGTTGTTTTCTTTTACTTTTCAATTTGTATTATTTCATTTATTTGTTTTTTGAAACAACGTTTAGTTATTAGATTAATTCTAATTATTTAATAATAGAATAAACCACTACAATTATAATACATGTCCCTCATACATGTATATGCATTACACAAAACTACAAAATATAGGTATTATATTTATTAAAAGAAAAAAAAATCACAAATCACTTCTTCGCAAAACTATCAAAACATAGAGAATATATTTATAATTTAACCTATTTATTAATTTAATCTTATAAAATAATATTAATTCTCTCGCACAATCTAATCAGGGCTATATTTCACATGGGCTATTATACTTGTTCTCCTACTTTAAAATTGAGCAATTAAATCCTTTAAAAATCTATATTGAAACCTTATTTTATTATTTTACTCTTGGATAAAATGATAAAAGGACACAAAATACCAAATGAAAAACATAAAATCAATGGCAAAATAGATATACACAATTTTTTTTTTTTGCCAAATATTATATATTATAACCAAAAGAGGATAATTCAAACTTAATCCAATTCATTTAAATACCAATGTTTATGTCACTAAATTATAACGGTCTTAGTAAACATATATAAATTAAAATTCACTAAATTTAAGATCCAAATATTAAATTGTTAGAATAGAAACTAAAAACACACAAAGTAAATGCATCAGATGGTTAAAAGTAAATGCTCATATACACCAAGGTCAGGAAAAAATGGATGAGATTGCCAATGGCAATGTACCTTTTGTTTTTTAATGTGGGTAATTTGGAAGGAAGGAAACGACTTAACTTTTAATAAGAAGAGTAACCCGAATTGATAGGTACATGCTAGTGCAGTTGTCAATGAGTTTTGGGCATTAACTATTCGTGCGAAAAATGCATTGCAGGCTTTGTGAAGACCATTTATTCTTCTTGTCTACTAAAAATTGAGATCTAGAGCGTTCGTCGGAGTTTTAAAGCTTTTGAAGAGTTATGATTTGGAGGAAGTCATAGTAGAGTTGGACTCTATTGAAGCAGTTAACTAAGTATTGAATAATGATGCAAATTCTCCTTTTCTGTCTAATAATATGGGTCTTTGCAGGCTTATGATCCAGAGAAGAACTAATGTGCAGCTAAAGTGGACGTGCGAGATTGCAAATCAACTCACACATGTATAAGCCAAGAGTGCTACTGTTGATGTTCTTTACAAAGTGTTTGATTTTTTTTTTTTTTTTCATTTTTTTTCCTATCCATTTTTTCTGAGTCTTTATCCAATTAGAATAATGGGGCATTTGGTTTATGAATTGGAATAAGGTAAAAATGAAATTGTAATTAGTTAGAAATAAAATATATAAGCAATAGTTATTCTCTATAACTATTTTGATGTATCATAAATAAATATAAAAATATACTATAAAAAAGTCAAAGAATTGTTATTCTCTTAGTTTTATAAAAAAGTTACTATTCCTCGTTTTTCAATAATAATAATTTTTTAGAATAGATATTTCACCGATCAAACATAAAAATAGCAAATAAGTAAAAAGTTGAGAAATAACCATTTTCACTTATATAAAACCAACCGTGTGCTATAAGAGATTTGTTAAAAGCTCGAACTCCTGGTTAATATCTTAGCTCAGTTTAATCATTTAAGTGGTGTGGTATATGTAATGTGTATGTGATGTATTCTAGTTTTATTTAAATGCTATTTTGAGAGAGAGAGAGAGAGAGTTATTTTTAGGTAAATTCAAGTACATGACCGCAATTTTTTTTTATCTTTGTAAACAAGTGACCCGTATTGTTCTTTTTTATGATAAATTACTAAACTGTGTTGCCCTTCATTTTGTATCATTACTTGCCGTTAGTAGTCACGTGACTCTCACATGTTTGGTAAAGAAAACTCAAAAATGACATCGTTTTCCCATGTAGAGACATAGTCGCATGTGATTATCCCAAATCATCCTCTCAAAACTATAACCTTGTTTATGCTTCTTCTAGTAGCTCTTTCACGTATTGCATCTCAGCGTGGTTATCAGTATCAAGAGAAACAAAAGCTACTAGAGAGATTCCCAACAGGCCACACTAGGAAATCACATCAAGCCAGAGTGGATGATTGGAGATTCCTTGATGTTTTTTTTTTTTGTACATATAACATGTTGCAAGATAGACAATTAGATTTACTATGGAAAATATTAAGAACTATCCATATACAAGCACATGGGCAAGGGAGGAAGAAAGCATGATAAGGGGTAACAGTACCTCAAGTTTACAAGGACGTTACCTAAATGAATCTTGAAATTGGAAAAATGAAAATCTCTAGTTGCTAATGAAAATGCTGGAAAAGGGAATTTTTTCTTTCTTTTTTTTTTTTTTTTCTCTTGAGAGTACAAGCTTTTCAACTTTTAAGATGTAACTACGATTCAAATCAGTTAGATATTTGTTTTAAAATTCAATAGGTCTCTATAGTTGGATTTAGACCTAAATTCACATATTTCTTCCGTTTGCTTTTGGACCAATTTAAGGGAGGAGGAGATTGGGGCTTCAAAGAGGAACTTTTTCTTAGGTTTGGATGATGAATTTAGGATTTGGGTTTCTTAAGGTTTCGAAGATGAATTTATAGTAAAGGATTTGGAATTTGGGATTAAGTGTTAGAGGACGATTTTGATTTTCCAAGTTTACTTACGTTTTTTAATTTAATGTTTTTACAAAGAACATGAGACATACATGACTATACTAATGGAAAATTGGATGGAACATAACAGAGTTAAACTCGAGTTATTTATTTTTCATATAAAATAACAAGGGTCAATTGTTTGCAAAAACAAAAAGAAAAAAAACATAGATCACATATTTATAATTAATCCTTATTTTTATATAATGATTAAATAATCGAAATTTTTAAGGTATTGTAAGTTGCTTTTTATATGAGAAAGTTGGTTATAATTTAGGAAAGAGATCGCAACCTTACACTAATCTCAAAAAAAAATTAATTTTTTAAAATTAAAGGTTAATTTTATATACATTTTAAAGAGCATATTTAGCATAATTAATTGATTAGGGAAAAATCATGTTTGTCATAAAGATTGTTAAATATTATACAAATACAAATTATATTAAATTAATTACATAAATTCAATATTAGATGTGACATACATTGATTTGCAATTTTGCATTAATATCATATATAATAAATATGACATAAATCTGTATAATAACAAAAACACAAGAGTGTTTCTCCCAAGTTTCAAACCCTTGTTGTCATAAATATTGGCATATGCCTTTAACATTGAAGCATTACATTACTTTTGTCATATACTCAACATAATAATAAATAAAGTTAATAAAATTACATCTATTAAATATGATTTAGTAATGGTATTTGGTTTATTAAATCGCAACTTACAAATGAAACATATTCATAAACTATGATATCTTATTTTTAAGATGCGATTTAGCATTAATAATTACGTAATTAATTTTATTTCATTTGTATTTATATAATTTTTTTCAAGAAAAATGATAGACATGTATTGGACCCAATGATTAAGTGTTTATTTACTAAATATGAGATCTTAGGTTCAAATCTCTTAAATATTATTTTAATTTTTAAAGATGTATTTACTACTTAAATAATATTCTATTTTTTTCTATAACTTTTTTTTATTGCAATAACTAATAACTTTAAATTCATTCATTCCAAAACATATCAAACTAAATAAATTCTCATACATTAGTAATTTTTGTTAGTAGTACATCATAAATAATAATTACATCACCCATATTAAAATTATTTTGGTTTTATTGCATACATTATCAGTAAAATAATACTAATCATATGACTTGGTTTTGAAATGTTTCTCAATTAATATTATGAAAATAAATTTTGTTAATATAATAATTAATGGTATAATAACTCATATTCAAAATGATTTTTCTTTTTTACATTACAAATAAAACGAATTTGCAAAGTTATCGTAAAAAGAATCCAAAGAATACTTATATTTATATCAACTTACTATTTTCTCTCCACTTGCAATTTTGTATTCAAATATCTTTATTGATTTATTTTTTTAAATAAAACTAGCATGAGTTTTATATATTAAGTTTGTTTTATTTTTTTTAATACATTGGTAATTATATTTTTACTTGTACATATACCATTGAAAAGTTTATTTTGCAATTAACACTCATAATTGTTCTATAAAAGAATTTTTTTTTTCATTTTATAAAGTTCTTGAAGATGTTATGGATGCAATAATTAACAAAATTTTTGTACATATATAAGATACAGTTGTAATAAAAAGCGGATATTCTTAAATAGACGATCCCCAACCCAACCCAATAATCATATTATCTTGCATTCGTTATTATAATAAACTATCAATAAAAGTGTAACTTTTTGCGATGACGTATCTAAAAATAACAATAAGAAATGATAAAAAAAAAGTTATAAGAATTAGCTTTGATATAATACAAGTACCAAGAAATATAAAATAATTATGAAATTATAATTGAAAATTCATTATCCTTGTTTAAAGATAATTAAGTATGGTTTCCTTATTATTATTTAACTAAATCAAATTTAAGTATCTTTCTCTTAAATGTACATATTTCCTCAAAACTTCTCCAGTAATGTGGAGTGGAATATCTAGTTGTCCACTATGTTGGGCAAGGAAAGCTATAGGAAGGAAAAGAAATAAAATTTTTAGTTATGATTCTATATAAAAAGTGAAAATAAAAGGAAGAAGTGGAAATATTTTCATCATCTTGATTAAATTACAGTTTTATCTCATGGCAACTTATCAAAACAAATAGAACATTTGGATTTTTCTATGGTCTCAACTTTACTTTTTAAATAACCAATCCTACCTTGATGGAGGATATAGGCTAGTCTCGTCAAACACTATATTTGGTTATGGAAATAGAAGTAAACTAGTGGAAGTATTGTTTTTGGATATTAAAAGTGAGAATAGAAATTAGTGGAGAATGAGAGAAGTCAATGGAAACATTTTCATTTTCAAAGCTTAAAAGTTTCTCTTTAAAAGTGGAGAAAAAGGGGTAGAAATGGGAAGAAACTAACTAAAATTCTTAAAATACCTCTATTAGCAAAATCAAAAGAGTAAATTTATAGGTGCTTTTGTCTTTCAACAATAAATTTCTTTTTATTTCCATCATATGAATCCAAACAAGAAATGAGTGCTAAGTTTCCTTTCGCTTCCTTCCATTTCCATTCCTTTTATTTCTTCGATTTCTACTCATTTGCATACTACCTATGGTATCCAAACACAATGAAAATGTTTCCTTCAATTTTTACTGCTTTCTCTCTACTAGATTCTTTCCATCTAATGGGTCTTAGGTGAAATTTTTTCTATCCATTTCCACCTCCTTTTAAATTATCTACACATATATTTTTCTTCCATTTCCATCAATTTCCACATATTTTGACGATCATATCTTTTAGTTTAGTAATTTTTTTTTTCCAAAATATAATTCAAACTTCGCTCTACAATAAAGTGGTACAAAAAGGGGGATTTTCAATGAAAAGAGAAGGATGAGGGAAAACATTAGTGAAGATCACTTAATTATGGGAGATTTGCATTCTACCTCAAAATCAGTTTTCTTCGCAAAATTTAAGTGATCTCTCCCAATCATAGTATTTACATGATTTTCATCCTTGTTTAGATATAGTATGTATCTTGACTTAAGGAATTCTTGTAAAGTTTGCACCTTTTGATTCTTGTAATTGGGCTTAAGGTTAAGATTAAAGTTAGGGTTTCTTTATTAATTAATGATGCTTTTGGGTTTTGTTAATTTCATTTCCTATAATTACTATGTTAAGATGCTTGTAAAGAGACGATTGAAGCCTCGAATTTGATATGAGTGCCACTCCAAATTAGTTTTGATTTGCAATTAGTCACTAATGTATTACATGGCATTTGTTGGGGTAATGTCTTATTGGAAAAGAATAATTTAGGTGATTGATGAAGACATAGTACACGTTTATTCGAAATCTTGTGATTTTTTTCCCCTATTTGGTTTCTTAAATAATTTGTATTAAGATGAAGATATGTGTTTGGTTACTGCAACACTTACCCCATGGCACTAGAAGAGGGATTGTGCAAAATCATGCTATAAGGATGCCAAGAAGATCCTTGCTTTCTGAATTACAATCTTGACCAAAGGAAGATGAGTTATTGAGCATATAATTTAACGTAAAGAGAATAGGCTCAGCAAGAGTAATAGGAGGTGTTATAGGTGATCCATGCTAAGTTGAGTTTCTTTCTTGCCTAATACAATAACCAAAAGTGACCAATGAAATGATATCTAAGCCTTCAGAAGTGGGGGAGTAGAGAGCTGAATCCACATGGATTGGAAAGAAGAGTAATAGTGATTTATCTATACATAATAGATAGCTAGTCTAAAATGTTACAAGTGTATTAAGGTTAACCTTCTAGTAATTGTAGACAAATAATATATAAGCTTGTGGGCCTATAATGACCTTACATTGGATAGGGTTCAATGAAGGAGGGAAGAGTCGTGAAACCGAAGCATGGATAAGGTCTATCTCTTTATGCTTCTAGGAAGAGAATGTGGAATGTACCAAATCATACAAAAGGGAAGTATTGGACCTAATTGTTAAGTGCTGCAATGAAATGTCACATGATTAAAGAGAAAGATTGTGAAACTAACAAATGAATCTTATAATGCTTCATGTCCTCAGTTAACTAATCAAATGATGATTATGACCTATTAACATAAAAATAAAAAATATTATCTAATTAATGCCTTCCTTTAGATAAAAGTTTACATCATATAAGCTAGCTTGTAATTTCTTGTACCAAAAGCAAATTGGAAAGCACCTAAGTAATTGGTTCTCGATAATTTCACCAAGTGCATTTTCTTTACTATTTTACATTTTTAAATGCTTACAGGTTAATTGAAATGCAAATATTGCCGAAATATGCAATGTGGTTTTTCATTTCTATTGTCTTAAAATTTTCAGCTTTCATCTTTTATTCTTTTAGGCAGTACCCCTTTTCTTAACAACAATTATAAACTCCCAACAATTGAGACAAAGCCTAGTTAGTCTTAGAGTTGAAGAGAAGTATCAATCAATTGAATCCCATTGGGAATCCGATGTTCTTAATTGAATGGTCTATACAATTAAATTAAACATTTTATTTGTTAATAGAATATGAGAAGGTTAGCAATTTTACATTGAGCTCCTAATTGTTTAGTTAATATGCCACCTAGGCTCTTATACTTATACTAGAAAAACGTGTGCAACAATATCTTAGAGTTACCTTGAGAATTTCTCTAAATGATATGTTGTGTGGGCTTTAGATGGTATCTTGTATGGGCTTTCCATTTATATCGTATTGAAAGCACTCTTTTGTTAGTCTATAATATGTGTTTGATCTTAGAATCGGGACATACAACTTACTTCTATTATTGGTTTATGCTAGTAATAAAAGAAGTTCATTCAAGGCTTTAAGGGTATGACTTTATCGTCTCTACATTAGTAAATATGTTGAAATGCATAAAAAATAATCAAACTCAAAAACTACAATTAACTATCTATTCTATACTATTAACAAATTATTACAGTTTACTGGTTAGGAATTACAATGTAATAGCCGAATGATATATTGAGGAGTTGTATCTGAATAAGATATTTATTGACCTCACCTCTTCTAATATATTCCTTTTGTTTTTTTTCCTTTTGTTTTTATTTTCTAAAAAATAACCGAATATATTTCAAGTCTATAGAAATACAAAAACCAGCCATTTAGTTTATTCATATCAAACTCAATATTAGGTAGGTTAGAATCAAGCAAAGTAAGCTTAAATATCTTGATTGTACTCTTTGTTCTAAGATTAATGGTACTCAATCAAATCTTAGTCGAGTTTATAATACTAACAATTATTATTAAGTATTTTTGTATTTGAATTGGTGGATTGTGACATCCCTAATTCCACTGATTTAAGACTCAAATTAGCACTCTCCATTTTAGACCAAACTTTATAATGAGATCGTGAAAGTTAGTTAAAACAATAGTTAAAACCATCTCATGAAATCCGTTTTGTGAAATATGTAATGTAACGAGTTAATTTTATTGGATAAATATGGTAGCAACGTAAATTTAAATGATATATATATATATATATATATGTGTGTGTTCATCGCCTGCAGTACATGCACACATATTTCAGCATATTTGTAAACTATGGGGAGTATAGAGTGTATATGTATATAATTATATATGGATATATTTAATGCACTAGAAGGATAAATAAGACAAGTTTGGGAGACAAGAAGTTAGGCACACATAATTGTATATAGAAATATATATATATATACATATTTTCCTAGTTTGTTGTTCGTGGAGCACATTGGCAAGATAAAAAGGATACTAATACTATGTAAAATAAGGCATCTAGATCACGACACGTGTTGATGGCATGAACTTGTGAACAGAAAAACTAATACCTGTTCCACTTCTTTTTATTTGACCGAAATTTCTCCCTCCAGCTGTAAATTTGAAGTGATTCTCTTAGATAACTACAAAGTGGGAGGTAGACCCCAAAAAAAAAAAAAAAAAAAAGAAAAGAAAAAAAGAAGAAGAAAGAAAGAAAGAGAGAGAAATCAAAATAGAGAAAAATATATGTTTGATCATTCCACCGATCTTGCTGTGAATAAACCGGCCCAAACACTCCCTCATCGGCTGATGACTTCACACAACAATAGAAGAACAAGTGAAGAGAGCAATTGATAATTCATTTTTGCCTTTAACATAGGAATCCATCAAAATCCTTGGAAGGCAATACCTATCACCACCGATTCCGATTCCTCCATAAACCATCAAGATCTTGGCCACATGCAAGCATAGTTGGGGTACGATAGTTGAATTAGGAAGCTGATTGAGAGAGATTTTGCAGAAACCAACAAGGAAAGTAAGGGAAAAATATAAGGACATAATGCTTCGTTTCTGGTCGTGAAGGTGAGTTGTTGTTGTTGTGCTCCGGTGGCCGGAGGGGGAAGCCACGTCCTGGCCAGCCGACAAGGAGAGGAGGGCCTGTGGTAGCCAGAGCTTCATGCGCCAGTGCCAGCGAGGTCAGATCTTGGTCCGGTTTTCCTTAATTTCTTAAAATAGTTATGGGAGATTGTATTCTTTTTTTATTTCATTATAGATCGTTATAATAATTTTGTTATGTAAAATCCGTAATGAATATATAAGGTCCTTAAGAAATCTAAATTGCTACGTTCGGAACCAAAGTTGAACCTGTATTCGTAACCCCTAACATGTAGTTTTGACTCAGGATTTTGATTTGTAGGTTCCTGGTAAGCCTATACTAAATTTGTATAACTGGGAATTTTGAGTAGCTCACATTTTACATTTATTTAAGAAAAAAAAAAACTGTATAAGTGTTGGATCTGCCCCGTTTAATTCCATAAGATGTGAAGGGGGGTTTCATGTATTTGTTATCATAATCTGGCTTTTATAGTTTCCAGGGTCTAATTATGCTATTAGAAACACTAAAGCTGCAACTGGTATGAAAACCTGGAGAGGTATGCAAGTTAAGTGAATTTTTAGTAAAATTGGGATAAAAGTATTGGTCTTCGTAAATATATACGTGATATCAGATTTGATATAGAAAATGAACAGTATTAAAAGTATGTGTTTTGTGAATATATATTATTTTTCGTGAAATAATTTGGGCCTTATTATGTTAGTACTAATTGGCTGGATGTTGACTAAATTGATAAGTTGTCAATGATTTTACCATAATTTGGGTAATGACATGACATCAGCTTGATGTTTGGGTGAATGTATGGCCACTAGTCAATTTTGTTTTGTAGAGGAACGATGGCTATTGATGAATTCTAAGTACTATCCACCTACATAAACAAACCATAAGGATGCTATGATGTTGGAGTCAATTGATGACTTGAAGAGGTGATTTGATAATAAATACGATCAAGTTTATGTTTTAGCATGACTTTGTTGTTTTTAGGAAATGGGTGCAACGACATATGGAACATTGAAATTGGATAACAAATGGGAAGTTACGCTCATTAGAAGTTAATAAAGAATACTATGTTATAACTTGTTGAAGTGCGCTTAGGTGATATTGGATGTAACGGTTGATCCTTGGTCCTGTTGCTATTATTCTTGTAAGTTACCGGTTATCCAGGTGAATATATTTTCTCATTAGTTGCTTTGTTGTGTCATGGTCGATAACATAGACCACAAGCTAGTAGTTAAGATTTATATTTGAGTTTAAATGTTGTGTCGTCAAGGTTATAGTGTGTAGTGGATGGTTTATGCTATCCTAAGGACAGAATGATAAATATGTGTTTCTTTTGTTGAGTTAAGCTGGATGATTAACTAGAAGTTATGGTTGCTTTTTTGAGCTATAGATATTGAGGTAATATTATGACTGTATTGCATAATTATGGAATATTGGTGCTAGCTAGCATGTTAAGCTTTTGTAATTATGCTATGTGTCAAGGTCTCTTTTTGTAAGATACTTATACTAACAAAGGGTTATTCTTTTGTATATATTGTAACATAAGGGGGGATTTTATTTTTGTATAGATAGAGCCTTACTATTATTAGAAATTTCTATTTTTAGAAAGTGATGCCATTTCATCAATTTTAATATCTCCTCCTACCAAGCCCAATAATGTTCGTAAAACTCTTGATGGGGGTGTGAGTACTCTTTTAGATTGAAGCTCTTATTCACCACGTTGGTTGATCACGACTAGTGGTATCCGTTACATACACTGAACCCCAGTGCACATACACTGTAGTCTTGTATTACTGTTGAAATTAATAAAAGTGTGCTATTCCTTTTTCCATTTGTGCTTGTGTTTCTTATAATTTGTTGACTTTCTTCCTTAGTTGTGTTGCTTACAGGTCTAAGTCTTATTAGCTAGCGTTGCGTGCGAGTTAAGCTTGCTTACTATTGTAAAGACAGAATACGCTGTAGTCTTGTATTACTGTCGGAATTAATAAAAGTGTGCTATTCCTTTTTTTATTCATGCTTGTGTCCCTTACAATCTGTTGGCTTTCTTCCTTAGTTATATTTCTTACAGGTTTAGACCTTATTGGCTAGCGTTGCGTACGAGTTAGGCTTGCTTACTACTGCAGAGGCAGAATAGTAGTAAGCGCCGTACGGTCTATTTGTATGCTAAAGAAAGCTTTGGATCGTGATAGTTGGTATCAGAGATTAGGTTATTTCAATGGGAGCGACCATGACACAATAAGAGGAAGTGAGCAAGAGGCTATATAGCCTTGAGGAAATCCTCAGGGAATTGTCTAAGCGGATTGATGATTTGGTTGCATTGTCAGTAAGAGTGGTTGAAGTTGAAGCCAATCATCAAAAGATAAATGCTCAGATGACCAAGATGGTTGAGAATTTTGATATTACAGTGCAAACCCTCAAGGGAGAAATGTACGTAATGAACAATGAGGTAAGACAACACTTGGAGACTCAAGTAGAAAACATAAGAAGACAAGTTATTATTTGTGCCTCAATCGAGACTGTTGAAGAGTTACGGACACAAGTAACTATTTTGACTTGAGTTGTAGGAAATGCTTCTATTCTTGCCTCCGTTCATGTTCCTATTCATGCAGGACATCTAAAGATGCTTGAGTTCAAGGCATTCATTAGCGTAAGGGATACTAAGTTGTTGGAGAACTTTCTATTTGATATGGAGTAATACTTCGTTGTTGTGGAGACAAATGATGAGAGATCAAAGGTCACCATGGCTATAATGTACTTAACTGATGATGCCAAACTGTGGTAGCGCACTAAATATGAGGATATCTAAAATGGTAATGCTCATGTAGATACATAGGTCGAGTTGAAGGCTGAGTTACGGACTCAGTTTTTCCCTAAAAATGTTGAGTACAATGCTTAAAAGAAATTGAGGGAACTTTGACAGAGTGATGACATTAGAAAGTATGTCTGTGAGTTTTTGACGTTGCTGTTGGACATTAAGAACATGACTGAAGATGATAAGCTATTCTATTTCTTAGAAGGATTGAAGCCTTATGCTAGGAATGAGTTACAGAGGCAACGAGTTATTAACTTGGCTATAGTACAGCTAGCAGTTGAGCGCTTGATTAACTACACTCATGATAATAAAGGGAAAAATGTGTCGACAGAATATGAAGGTGGGAAATCGGTCAAGTCGGGCAAACCCAAGAGTGGGGGAGCCCCAAGTTTAAGTAACAGCAGTAGTAATACTGGAGGGAGTTAAAGGAAATCCTATAACTCTCACCAATCTGAAAAGAGTGGGGGTAACCAATAGAGATAAGAAGCCTTCATTCTTGTGTTTCTTGTGTAATGGCCCACACAAAGTAGCTGAGTGTCCACATAGTGCAACACTCAATGCCATGGCACAAAATGTAGAAAGTGTCTGCTAAGATGATGAGTCGAGGAGTGATGGAGAGGATCAAACTCGAATGGGCGCATTGCACATGTTGTCGGTTGTTGGAAAGAGTTCTTCAGTGTGATGTAAGCCTATTACAATAATGAGTTGATGTATGTCTAGTTGAACATCAATGGCAAGAGTGCCAGTGCAATGGTAGACTTCGGTGCTACCACAACTTCATTGATGTGTTTGAGGTGGAAAGGTTGGGGTTAGTGCTTACCGAGGACACTAGCCAGATTAAAGCTGTTAACTCTAAGGCTCGCCCTGTTCGAGGAGTTGCAAGAGGAGTGAAAGTGAGGGTTAGAGATTGGAGTAGAAATCTTAACTTCACAGCTGTTCCATTGGATGACTTCAGCATAGTCCTTGGAATAGATTTTTTGAGATAAGCCAGAGTTGCTCTTATGCCCGTAGCAAATTGCTTGTTAATTATAGGTGAAAAGTCTTGCTGTGCGACAATTTAGAGGAACAGGGCAAACAACAATGGCAAGGAAGGGAAGAATATTGGGGCTATGATGTTATCAGCACTCCAATTTAAGAGAGGGCTCAAACATCAAGAGTCAACTTTCCTGGCTTTCCTTATAGAGAAAGAGAAAGCAAAAAAGACGAAGATATCGGAGGTAATAAAGAGGATCCTAAAGGAGTACGATTATGTGATGCCTAATAAGCTTCTAAGGGAATTACCTCCTAGAAGGTCGGTGGACCACGAGATTGAGTTGATTCTTGGTGTTAAACCACCCGCCAGAGCTCCTTACAAAATGTCGCCTCCCAAACTTGCTGAATTGAAAAAGCAATTGGATGAGTTGTTAGAGGTAGGCTTCATTCAACCCTCAAATGCACCACACGGAGCTCCTGTTCTATTTCAAATAAAGCAGGATGAGAGTTTGAGATTATGTATTGACTATCGGGCTCTAAACAAGTTGACGGTAAAGAATCATTACTCAATTCCTCTAATTGCCAATTTGTTTGATCAACTGAGTGGGGCTAAGTATTTTACAAAACTGGATCTTCACTCAGGCTATTATTAGGTTCGCATTGCTAAGGGGGATGAGCCTAAATCAATGTGTATAACTCAGTATGGCGCTTATGAGTTCTTGGTGATGCCATTCGGTCTCACTAATGCTCCTGTAACGTTTTGTACCTTAATGAATAATGTATTTCGTGAATATCTTGACAAATTTGTAGTCATCTATCTAAACGACATTATTGTGTATAGCAAGACATTATAAGTCCATGTAAAGCACTTATGAATGGTTTTCAAGAAGCTGCAAGAGAATCATTTGTACGCGAGAAATGTACCTTTGCCTAGGAGCGCAACAACTTCTTGGGTCATGTTGTTGAAGAAGGGTGGATTCGAATGGATATGGTAGAGGTAGAAGCAATCAAGCAATGGCCAGTGCCTAAAAGTATAACTGAGTTGCGGTTCTTCCTTAGACTCGCAAATTACTAGAGAAGATTCGTTGAGGGATATCCCCGTTGAGTTATACCCCTCACAAATCTATTGAAGAAGGATCAAGCATGGTCATGGGATGAGATATGTCAAAGTGCCTTCGAGAAGTGGAAGCGTGTAGTGACGGAGGAGCTAATACTCGCACTTCCTGACATTTCTAAGCCTTTTGAAGTCCACACGGATGCCTCAGACATTGTATTAGGTGGAGTGTTGATGCAAGAAGGCCATCTAGTTGCATATGAAAGTAGGAAGCTGAATCAAATAGAGCACAGGTACTCTGCTTAAGAGAAGGAGTTACTTGCAATTGTTCACTGTCTAAGGACTTGGAAACACTATTTACTAGGATCCAAGTTTCTAGTGAAGACAGACAATTCTACTGCCAGCCATATATTGACTTAACCGAAACTTTCAGCCAAATAAGCAAGATGGTAAGAGTTTCTTACAGAGTTTGATATGTAGATTGAGTAGTGCAGTAGACGGACTAATCAGGTGGTAAATGCTTTAAGTAGGCAAGTTGATTTAGCATCCTTAGCACAGATTGCACACCAATCGGTGAGTCAAATCTTGACTTCAATTCAAGAGCAGATTAAGCAACACATAGGTTAAGACCTGTTAGCCAAAAATCTCAAGCAGTTGGTTGAGGAAGGGAAGACATGCAGATTTTGGGTAGAAGGCAACCTCATTTACACAAAGGGGTGTCGATTGTATGTTTCGAAAGCGGGCAACTTGAGAAGGACACTCATGAGAGAGTGTCATGATACTTTGTGGGCTGGACATCCTAACTAGTAGAAGACATGAAGCTTGTTGAAGCAGGGCTATTACTGGTCGGATATGAAGGAAGATGTGATGACTTATACGAAGACTTACTTAACTTGCCAGTAGGACAAAGTTGAAAGGTAGAAGGTGGTAGGCCTCTTGGAGCCACTTCCTGTACCTTTTCGCTCATGGAAGAGTATCTCCATGGACTTTATTACTTCCTTATCAAAAGTGGGGGAGTACTCATCTGTTTTTGTTATTGTTGATAGGTTTTCTAAGTATGTCACCTTCATTCCTATCACGAAGAGTTCAAGTGTAGAAGAGATAACCCAGCTTTTCTTCAAGCATGTGGTGAGATTTTGGGGTGTGCCTCAAAATATTGTAAGTGATAAGGACGTTAGGTTTACAGGGAAGTTTTGGATAGAGTTGTTCCAACTCTTAGGCTTCGAGCTGAGTATGACCTTCAATTACCATCCGCAGAGTGACGGACAGATAGAGAGATTCAATGGGTTGTTGGAGGAATACCTTCGACACTTTGTTAATGCTAACTAGAAGAATTTGGTTGACTTGCTGGATATCGCCTAGTTCTGTTTCAATATCTAGCGGAGCTCTTCCTCCAACATGAGCCCTATAGAGACCATTACAAGTTAGCAACCACTATTACCCTACACAGTGGCAGCACCATACATCAGGAGATGCCTAGAGCTTATCAGTTTACTAAGGATTGGAAGCAAAGTTCAGAAGTAGCAAAAGCGTACCTTGAAAAGGCTTCCAAGAGAATGAAGAAATGGGCAAATCAGAACTGCCGACCTAGAGAGTTCAATGTTGAAGATCAGGTCTTTATAAAGCTTCTTCTAGAACAAGTCAAATCATTGAGGAACAAGGATAGAAGATTAATCCAAAAATACTTTGGTCCAGTTCCTATCATATCGAAGATTGAAAGAGTAGCTTACAAGGTCGAGCCTCCTGCATAGTTGAAGGTCTATCCAATTTTTTATGTCAGCATCTTAAAGCCATATTATTTAGACATGGAAGACCCATCTTCTAATGTGTTCAAGCTATCATACGTCAAGATCAAGTTCAACTTAAGTTAAGCCGTGGAAGACATTCTTGCAGAGCGAAAAGTCAGAGATCCCTCTACTGGAGAAGATCATAAAGAATATTTGGTCAAATGGAGAGATTGAGGAGAAGAAGATACTAGTTGGGAGACTGAAGAAGATTTAAAGCCTTTATTTGAGAGAAAGTCAGCCTTGCTAGCCAGAAAACCTCAGCCACCAAATCCAAGCTCCAATACATATTGCCGAGGACATCAATAGAATTAAGTGGGGAAGGATGTCAGGGTCTCTTTTTGTAAAATACTTATACTAACAAAGGGTCATTCTTTTGTACATATTGTAACATAAGGGAGGACTTTATTTTTGTGTAAATAGGGTCTTGCTATTATTAGAAATTTCCACTTTTAAAAAGTGGTGCCATTTCATCAATTTTAATATCTCCTCCTGCCAAGCCCAATAATATCCGTAAAACTCTTGATGGGGGTGTGAGTACTTTTCTGGATTAAAGTTCTTATTCACCACGTTGGTTGATCACGATCAGTGATACCTGTTACATACACTGAACCCTATACACACATACTGTAGTCTTGTATTATTGTCGAAATTAATAAAAGTGTACTATTCCTTTTTCCATTCATGCTTGTATCTCTTATAATTTGTTGGCTTTCTTTCTTGGTTGTGTTGCTTACAGGTTTAGGCGTTGTTGGCTAGCGTTGCGTGCGAGTTAAGCTTGCTTACTACTGCAGAGACAAGATAGTAAACGCCACACGGTCTATTTGTATGCTAAAGAAACCCTCGGACTGTGATACTATGCATAACTTGTCTACTATAAGTTTTGCCTACTGACTCCAAGTACTGTGCTCAGGAATTAAGTACTAATGAAAAATTTCTTAAAAGAATTGAGTTATGTTCCCCACCCTATAAGTCTGAGGTCTCTTGACCTAGTAAGTTGGTGGCATGAGGCTTGGTAATGAGTAACCTATTGGGATTGGTCCCCTCAAATTTGTTTGTCTGTAGCTAATGATAGATAAAGGACGAAAATAAGCTCACTAACTATGTTATTAAAGTTCGAGTGTGAAGCACAAAAGTACTATAGTTAGGCTACCATGTTAGCTAAATCAGTATTCGGAGTCAGGATGGATGGTCAGCAAAGCAATCTAAATGATAAGCAAGCTTAGGAAGGAATACCATTAGTTAAGTGGCTAAGTAAGGAGTTTTGTCACATCATACCCACTTCCTTTGTCATTTGTAGATGGTTATACTTTGTTGATTGCGTACTTAAGTTTGTGTATTGATGTTTCTTAGGTAATTTATATTTTTGTGCTCATTTTGTTTTATATAGAACTAAGTGGTTAGTGTTTATAGACCTCAAACATAGGTTTGGAGATTTGGAGGTCTATAGTTGGGACTTTGGGCTTTTAAAGAGTGTTAGTTCACTTAGTATACTCAAACTGATGGCTATAGTCTATTTGAATAGATTGTTGTGTTACATTGTAACTTATATTGAAATTCATGTATTCAATGTGAAGTTGATATGTAATTTCCTTAACATGTAATGTAAAATTGAAGTAAGCTCCCTCAAGTCGTTGATGTTCATATCTGAAGCAAGAAATTAGAGTTTTAGGCCAGTTTGTCCAGGTGGATATATATATATATATATATGTTGTATATATGGCATGTTTTGACAAGTAGATGATTAGCAAGATAACGAGTAATAGTATATAAAATTTCACATGATAGGTGATAAGACGCCTTTCAGGTGAATAGTTTATGAGGTTTTGATTACAAGTCAAGCATTGGTAAGCACCCATGGTATGAAGGCAGAGGAGTTCTCAAGTTTGAGTTATTATCAATACTTTTATAGCAGGTTTAGGTTAAAATTTTGAAATAAGCTTTATTCTTAATTTAAGGGTGGCATAACGATTTGTAATTTAGGTACCTAGTCCATTTTATACATGTTGTAAAACAAATTTACGTAAACCCCTGGAGTTGGGTCGTTACATTAATCCTCCTACTCCTAGACAATAGATGATTTTCTTGTTACAATAAATATAACATAATTTGTAAAGTCTTGCTCCTAAGCCATTATACCATCAAAGGAGCAGATTTGTGTTCTCTCTTCAAAAAGTTGAGGTGTTAAATGGGGTCATTTTCTTGTTGACAGGAAGTAGAGGATATAACCCGAGCATGGAACATGCAGACAAAGCCGTTGGTTTTTTGTTATCCTTGATCAGCTTATCCATATTCACTTATTATACATTTTGGGCCATTATCCTTGTAAGTTACATTTAGATATTTAATTACTTGTTGATTAAATCCAAAAATGCTTACATTACAATTGTGTTATGTCTTGTGGTATTATAGCCATTTGTAGATGGTGATCACTTCATCCACCGGTATTTTCTACCACAAGAATATGCAATCTTGATTCCTATTTTTGCTGGAGTGGTGTTTCTATGCTTCTTATGCATATTTATTGGATCTGTGATGCTAAAGTCAAAAAAGAAGAAAGCATGAAGAAGAGCTTAATATGTTCTATTGTCCATATTGATGTTGCTATAATTGTAATGGCATTTGAAATTTTTCAGATTGTAATTCAGTTTTTTGATATTATGTGACTGCAAGTTTGGAGATATATTTTGTGTTAGTGGTTATATGATGAAGTACCTACATGCAAAGTCAATTTTGATGTAGATTTACTGATATTTCCACTAATGTGAATGAATTTGAGTAGGTTTTTAAAATTACATTGCCTTTTTGATTTGACAAATAAACTTCTTGATGACTTTAGTCTCATATTAAGAGAATTCCTTTATTTTTTACTTTAAGCTAAATTGTCTTTTCTATTGAATTCTTTGTCCAACAATTAAGAAATTAGTGCAAATCTTTAATCCTATGATTGGTTGTATATTTCAAGTCATGGCTAATATTCCTTATTGTCTTTTTTGGTTATTAAGTCTTGAGTAATTTAGATTGTACTTAAATTCCTTTATTTGTGCTTGTTTTTGTTGATGACGTGGTTTTTGTTAGTAAGAGTTTAGATACTATTGTCGATTTCAAAGTGTTTCTTCATTTACATTTTAAGATTAAAGACGTTAGTATACTTTGTTATCTTATGGAGTTGGAAATTAGTGGCATTGTAATTGTCTGTGGATTGCTACTTTGTCAACATAAGTTTACTTTTGACTTATGTCAAGAATCCAGTTTTTTTGGTGCATAACCAAGCTCCATTTCCTTACTCATAAACTTAGTAGCCATGATTCTAGTACTCCTTTTGATGCTATATCTTATCGTTCAATTCTGGGAAATTATTGTATTATCATTATGCAGCTTGATATTATTATTCAAGCTCATTGTCTTAGCCACTTCATGAAGCTTCCTAATGTGGCTCATTTTATGCACTAGCTTAGCTTCTTTAGCATTTTAAGGATCATCCTCACCAGGGTTTTCTAGTTTCATCCAAGTCTTATGTTTCTCTATACCTATTGTGATAACGATTGAGGTGGTTGTCTTGATGCTTTGCTTGAGCGTCCTCGATAAATTGGAGTATCATGCTCTTGCTCTTGCTCTTGCTCTTTCGAGCTATGTGAGATTCTTTGGTTGGTTTCTTTGCTTCAAGAAGTTTTAGTTGCTCTCAGGTGTCTTGTTCATGTTGCTTTGCCTATTGCAAAAAACCCAGTTTTTTCACATGCACAGGAAACATTTAGTTAGTTGTTTGGACTGTTGTAAATATATAAAATTATCTTTAGTTCTTAATTAGTACAAGTTACCGTTCATAAACTACACAAAACATTGTTTCTGTGTTTGTCTTTCTATATAAAAAGAGAATAGATATCCATAAAAATGAAACAATGCCGAATTGAGTGTTCTAGAAAGACAATTCGGAGGAGTAAAATAAGACGCAAAAGACTCAAATAGTGCCTCCTGCCTAGTGGTGTGAAGAGTTTTACAAAGATGTACGCTGGGAAATTTCGTCTACTTGAAGACGAAATTTCAGGGCATATGCTTCCAATCTTCATTTCAACGTATTTCTCCAGGAAGCAAGTCTTGTACTTGATTTGGGGTGTGGATGGATGATCTGTAAAAGAGAAAAAAAAAAAAAAAAGATTCATTATGAATGAGCTGTCATATTCATATATAAAGTTTAGTGATAAGGAAGAATGAATAAAAAATGGGTACTTGATCCATCATGATGGAATAACCTCTATCACGTTGTAATCCATTTTATTCCCACGGGAAGCAAGTTTTGTTTCTAATTATCCCACAATATGATAACGGGATAAAAAGAAAAATATTCACTAGAAATAAGTTGTCATGTGTGATATTTAGTGACAAGTAAGTTCAACAAAAAATTGATACTTGATCCATCATGAGAGAATTATCCTTATGAGTGGTTACAAATACTCAAATATCAAATTCTTATATGTTTACACTTATCACATAATTCACGTTATTTAGTGAAACCTTTCTCGAGATATCTGAGTGTAAGCAGAGAAATAGTAGCATAGCGGGAATAAAACCTTCTTATAACAACCGTCGGTAGCTTTAATTTTCTATTTACAATTATTCAAAATGGTTAATAAGAAGGTTTTATATTATTAGATCGTTTAAAGAAAATCAAAGCGACAATTAACTCTTCTATTTGCAGTTTCAACATAGATAATGTTGTGTATGATTCTAATGTGTCGGTTAGAATTAACTTTTAATGGAAATTGATTTGGATGTAATGGAGATCTTTCAGTATATCCAATGGTTCAGTGCATTAGAATTTAAAGAGAAAATTTTAACTTGCATGTGGCAGCTATTTAGTTACAAATTTTTTTGGAATAGCATAATTGGATCGATGCAGGAGGTCCAAATAAGCATCGTTAAGCATTTATCAAGTTCATCTAGCAAGGAAAAAAAATGCAATTAAGAAATACGATCACACATATTGCAAGTAAAATAATGTCATTGAAAAATGAGTTTTGTTAATGAATGTTCTTGCTAAATAGAATAATGAAATATAAAACTTTTCACATTTTTTTAGCTTTGTTACAGACTTCACAAAATAAAATTATATAAAAGTTATAAAAATTTTCTTCTTTTAACCTCTTAACAATAGGATTCATTATCTTTCATAAATAAAATACTTTTTTAATACACATGTTAAATATGCACTACAAAGTGAAAGAAGAAAGTGGCTTTAAGATCAATTTTTGAAATGTATGAATTCGATCTTCCTAATTCAACAATTTTTCATCTCTCTTGTATGCATCATACTTTTTTCTCCAGAAAAATACTGGCTTAGCTCTTAATGTTCACTTATTTATTTTATTTGATTCCTTAATCTTTCCTATCTTTCTATTCAAGCAATCATTATTGTTGATAGCTAGTCCTCATCACCACCAAGGCTCTAAAGGCCTAAGCTCACTAGCGAGGCTGATTCGGGTGCTCATAGAATTTCTCCAGTCCAAAAAAGAAGCGACCCAGAGCTAGTCCAAGCTTATCCTCCCTGCTCGGATCAAATCTCAAGCATTCCAGAGTGTTCCTTTCCCTTAGCCTTCACTCTTCGCCATAGAGAAGAGAAGCTCTCATTCCCCCTCTTGAAAACCACTTTGAGAGAATATAAATATACATCAAGGTTAGGAAAATTGTACCACTATAATAGAACATGAATTAATATAAAAAGGTCTAATGAAACATATAAGTAAACTTTAAAGTACTAAAAAAATTAACGAATTCCAAACTTACCTTTAAAACCTTAATTCCAAAAGGCAATACGCCTCTATCACTAGAGAAACATACAATGATAAGAATAATACAATATAATTAAAAAATAAAACAAACATGACAAAAAAAAAAAAAAGATGAATATGAATAAATAGCTTGATGATTATTTTCAAAAGGAATGACAAAAGCATAAAATAAAGTTAAGCGAAAGCCGAAAGGCAATCAACATCAAAGCATCAAGTGTATCTATTGTTGCATAACTCTTTTTTGTTATGTTTGGTATCTGGAAATAGACCAAAATGAAATCACGATCCTAATTTTCATTTTCTTTTCCTAGGAAACTCATTTAGAAGCTAAAATCATGAATCTATGGAATCGGTGACTCCAACTACAAGGAGAAACTTAATTCCGTCTTCTAAAAGGCAAAATTAGTAATTTCATTCATCTCACATTTATTATAATTAATCAAATTA
Organism: Lumnitzera littorea; assembly: GCA_024138015.1. Classification (NCBI taxonomy): domain Eukaryota; kingdom Viridiplantae; phylum Streptophyta; class Magnoliopsida; order Myrtales; family Combretaceae; genus Lumnitzera; species Lumnitzera littorea. The sequence goes on along the minus strand of JAMXBB010000001.1, from coordinate 92,307,078 downwards.
TTTATTTGAATTTTAATTTAATTATGACATTTAACAATTAAGGGTGTTCTTAGTAATTATTACTATATATGCATTTAATTTTATTTCATTCCATGTACATTTCCAAATATGGAAAATATTTGTTATTTCACTCCTTATTTCTTTTCATTCCAAAACATGCATGCGTACTAAACATAACATTCATTTTTATAGGTTAAAAATATATAAAAGATTGAAAAAATTTTTAGGAAAAGAGAGAGAGAAATAAAGCGATAGAAAAAATATAGCAATTTTTTTTTAAGTGTGTCAAGATAGCATTTCAAAAGGTAATATATTAAAGAGCCATTAAATAGAGCACTATAATGATTTTAAATAGGAATGAACCCTTTTGTGATTGCGTTGCAATTGAACATATAAGGAGACACATTATTTTTTATGCTTTGAAATTTTAGAGATTTGTATTTCCCATTGCCTGTAAAAAAAAAAAAAAAAAAACACCAGGCACACACACACATAGTGAGAAATTGAAAAAATAAAAAAGATATAACTACTCTTGTTAGTTGGTGAAGTTTTTATACGTATTATCTTGTAAGATAAGAGAAAATATACCTAAGGAGATATTGTTTAACGATATGCTATTATTTCAAATATTATTTAAGGATAAAAAAATGATATTATTTAAGATACTTATCAAAAAAGTTAATAAATTTATTTAAGAAATTATCATAATTAACATGTTAAGAATATATGTATATCTATGAATCATGCAAATTAATATAGGATATTTAATACATTAAAATATGTGAATATCAAAAGGTTTTCTAGAAACAACCCAACATTTAAAGAGTTATAATGTTTCAAAATATATTAGTGAAATATAATGAGTAAGAAGAGTTGTATTGTTTCGTATTAAATTATGTAAAGATTATAACTATTTTAAAAATTTGTATCAGTTGTATATACGGTGCATGTATCTTTGTAATAAAAGTTAGTGTAATAGTATATAAACTAAAGGTAAGAGATAAGAATATACCTTTAATTAAAATTATAAAATCACTTAAGATGATATCTCAATTCATATCAACAAATACTTATAAATTGTTATAAACTAGCGGACGTTGCACCTGTGTTACGAGTATTAAAAAATAATAATTGATTGAGTAAAATAATTTGTTGAAAAAAAATTAAATAAATCAATCACATATTGAAATGCTTATAAACATAAAATTTTTCTTTTCCTTTTAAATGAAGATGGCCATATGTATTAATTGGTGATTTGGTTATATTTTGTATCAATTATTACGAAAAATTTATAAAAAAAAATTACAAATAAATGCATTTTCTTAATATAATAAATAATAAATATATTAGAAAGTTTTAAGTGACTAAGAATCTTTATTATTTTAAATTTGTACGAAAGTTGAAAATTGTGTGGGATATGTGCAGGATGTGGGAATAAGATTGAAGTTGGATGTGGAAGAGTAGATTGACTATGATTTAAGCTATTATAAAAATAGAAAGAGAGATTATTGAAAATGCCAAATTTACCCGTACTATAATATATTTATATTATTTTTAGTGTTGATTTTTTCGTTATATAATTTTATATTGAAGGTCTAAATAGCAATTTTACAAAAAGTTATTACTTGAAGTCTTTCTGACTTTAATAATATAGATATAAGAAAAATACCATTATTTTCTTATCTATCACAATTATTTCATTTTTTTTTTAATGAAATGATATATTGTTAGAAAGAACCATCACCTTTCAAACCTTAAGAATGAAACATTACTAATGTAAAGGTAATAATAATAATAATATAGCTTTTTTTAAAATACTAATTACTAAAAAATATTAGTTATAAAAAATTTTGAAATTATATATGTGTAAAATATTTAAAATCCACTAGGGTCTTCTAAGAAAATTCTAATTGACTTAATGTTAACATCAAAGAGGCTCCATTTAAAAAAAAAAAAAGAACCGTAATAATAAAAGTACGATAACCAAAGAACTTTGGTAATTATATACTATAATATATTTTTTGATAAAAGTTTTGAATATAAGAGAGATTATGAAATCAAATTAGAATATGAATAAAATGATAAATAATAATACCTAAATACGAATGAAAACAAAAATACATATCAACAATGACTTAAAGTTATATAATTTGTATTTCCTATCACTTGTAAATAAAAAATATATCAAAAGTAAAATTCTAAGTGGGAAGTTCGTAAAAAAGAAAAATATAGAACAACTCTTGTCAGTTAATAAAGTTCTTTTGCTAGTAAATTTGAAATCTAATGGGGCCTTTTAAGAAAATTGTAATGACTCCTTATTAATCTTGAAGAGGCTGTATTGGGAACGAAGAAAGCCATAATGATAAAATATAATAACCTAAAATCATTGGTAATTATATATTATAATCCATTTTCCAATAAAAGTTTTAAATATTTGAGAAGAGTACATCTACATAAAGAAATATGCATAAATGATATTATTTTAGGATAAAAAATGATATCATTTAAGATATTTTATATAAGATTAAAAATGGTATGTGAGGTTACAGATGGAATTGAATAAAAAAATGATTCAACTAAATCTTCTTCAAATTAAGGTATCTTTTTCCCAACTTCTAAAATTATATATTATAACAAAAAAGAAGCATCAAGGTCTTTATATCTATATCGACCTCTCTCAACGAGATAAATCAGGTATGATTTTCTTCTCCTAGAAGTTAACAAAAAATGATTATACCAAAAGGATAGAATTATGGTTATAGCCCCATTTTATTATCCATAAGAAACACTAAAGCATTTATTGATTCATTTTTCCCACGTCTTTTGTCTTATTTTTAATTTCTATTTTCGCTTTGATCATCTCATTTCCTCTCAGTTATTATCCCCACCTTAAATGATTACTTCTTTACGCTAGCAGTCCATGTATGTAATTTCCTTAGGGTAATCTAATCCCTGTATTCTAATTCTCACTTTTGTCTAGAATGCATTATGTTTTAAACTTGCAGATTGATTTGGATGAATAATGTTTAAGGTTTTCCTCCATAACTAAATTTTACAAGAATGTATTAATTATAATTATGGAAGGATAATTATCTCAAAATTCTAATTTCATAAAAATATAATAGAATAACGTATAGATTCCATAAGATATCTAATATCGTAAATTTTATTGGGTGCAAAAACGTTATAGGATAAGAAATTTCTTTTTCTTTTTTTAATACATTTTCGAAGCCGGTAAAATGAAGGCCGCAGCCATGATGGGTAAAGTGCTACTACAATATCAACATTGATGGTTTCTATACGTTTGAAAGGAGGATATTGAAGAGTGGATGCTATGTTTCCGACCACACACCAGAGTATATGAATAAACAAATGTAGACCCAAGAGACAAAATGATCGGAAGTAGAAGATTGCTTTTTCTTAATTCCTCCTAAATCCAATCGACCAAAAAGTCACTTTCGACGTTCCTTTAACCCTACGAAGAAGGCAATAAAAAAAAGAACCCATGCTTAATGTGCACCACAACAAAAACATTGGAACCCCCCCAACCATCCACGTGTCCCTGCAACCCATCCACATCATTTTGCCGTCAAAGGAATATTAACCAATAATCTTTTCATAAAGAAAAAGCACTCAAACCAATCGACAAGCATTATACACCTCAATAATCACGAGGGTTGTGAGGCATATAGGATTAAATATATACCTATATGCATATGTGTATGTGTAAATATATATATTGTTTTTATTACTTTATGCTATTATATGGGTCTTACAATCTATTGTTGAGAATTGAATAAAGTTAAGGTTTTTTTTTTGGTAAAACCAGATATATTACTTCAACACTAAACAAACAAAGTTAACAAACAGGCAAAGCAAGCTAACCAGCAGTTGGAATATGCGCACGACACTTCCTAGACATCAAAAAGCCCGCTTCATGAGAGTTCTTATAAAAACTAAGAATAAACTTAGAAAGACATAAGGAACAAAATCATAAAAGACAACTTCATTCGGATGATGCAATACAAAGCTCACGGTCTACCCTGAGAAGAAGGAAATCAACAAAACTGTTAGCCAAGTGTCGACAGGCTTGTAGAATCAGATGACATATATTAGTATCTAGTCCTGGATTCCTAATCCATTCTATTGCTTACTGTGAATCAACTTCATACACAACTTTTTGAAATCCAAATCTATGAGCTATTTGTAATCCTTTCTTCACAGCCAATAACTCAATTCTCCTTCCTATGGATAACCTACCATTCATATGCTTCTAGTTGGATGCGTTCCATACAATCCTTGTCTTCCTGTTGTGGTCTAAAAATGTGCCTATTCCTTTCCCTCCGAATATATTTCCAAGTGGAATGGACTAACACTTGCTTTGTTGGTGTAACATGTTTCCAAATTTTCTTACTGCTTCGATAGTTTTTTCCATCCATGCTTCTACAATTGAACACCGATTCTATTCCATACTTGCCTACTCCATCAGTAGTTCAAAAATAAGTGTTGAACAGTTTCCTCCTCTTCGACACAGAGCAAGCAATAAGTCCCCTCTTTTGTAAATTATCTTTTGTGGCTAGATCATTGTGAATGATTCTCAAAACCAATTATCTATACTCTAGGGTTTGTCTAAAGTTTTTCTATATCCACTTCCAATTATCTCCCTCTATTTTATTGTCCACCTTTTTTGGATAGCTCAAGATAAGCCGATTTGGTCATTAACTCTCCATCTATTTCAAATGGTCATCTCTTAACATCTTTTACTGCGGCGTTCTTATAAAAAACAATACTCCATAAACATCCTTTTTATCACATCATCTAAAGGGTAAATAATGATACTTCCATTCTAGCCATTCTTATTATTCCAAACCTAGCTAAGTAACAAAGACTCATCATCATACTTATTTAATGGACCAAATAGCCAATTGCTTACCTTCCCTCTTTCCATCCAAGCATCCAACCAGAATTTGGTGTTTTGCCATCTAGCGAAACAATAGCCTTTTCTAACTCCTTGTAGAATTTTGATCCACCTTTGATTCTTTGACTTCGTTGACTAAGCCTATATATTTTTAAGAAATGAGAGATGTCCAAAGCAGTTTGTTCCTGTTAATCTCCCATGCAATCTTTGCAAAATTGAATGAAGCTAAGCTAAAAATATAAATTGATAAACAAAAATTTTTATGAATTTACAAAAGAAATAAAAAAGAATCTTAAGAACATTTGATAATACATTATCTTCAAAAACTTTATATAAAATTTTGATACATCAAGAAAAGGAAGATAATTACAAATAATGTTGTAGTTTTCATCATTATAAATATCAAAAGCCGTAATATAACAACAAATAGCAAATTGCATCGTTTATTGACATTAAGCTAGAAGCATACCAATAAAAACATAAATTACGGGAGCAAAGACATAAGGTCTCCCACACCAAGTCCGAAGCATGCATCCAGACCGGCAACAGTGAAAAATATGAGCTAAAATGACAAAACTCAGGATGATTTAAAGTCCGATGTCAACAGAGTAACAACGTCTTGGAAATATATCAATAGAAATTATAAACCTTTCTTTTTCTTTTTCTTTTTTTTTTTCCTTAAAAGAGTTTTGAATACTCTTTTATTTGGTATGTGGTAACTACAATTTCTAATCACATTTTATTTCAGTAAATTTTAGTTGAAAGACCTATCTCCCCATTCATGAAAGGGGGAAAAAAACTATCTTCAATTATTATGCTTTCTACATGCAATTTTTCTAGAGCAAACATGGCACACGATATTATTCCTAGAAACAGGAACAAGATTGTTACTTTTTTCAAATAGTAGAATATTTTAGAATTTGTAAAACAACCTAAAAACTCTAAGACAAAATGGAGATGCATTGATGATTTCATTGCAATATATTGGAGAAGATCAAATATGGATAAAAATTAAATCAAATTCATAGCTTTTCCTTCAATTTGGTTTGGATTCTTTATGGTATTGTGTTATTTCACAACTCTGCTCTTTCAACTTTTAATATGGCTTTTGAATTGATATCATGTGTTATATCTCAATTTTATAACTTTTTACAATTATATACCAAAAGTATAGATCTGCCTAATTATACATCGAATTAAAGATTTAATTGTCACTATCTACGCTTCAATTAAATCCATACAGTTAATATAATCAGCCAATAGGGTAGCTGCTCACGACTTTAGGGGATCATCCAATCCCTCTCAAGGCCATGAGTAGTCACCTATGATCGTTAATGGGTCTAGTGATCCTTATTTTTGAAGTGTGTCGCGATTGCTGTTTTGTAAGGAGTGGCCAACAATTATCTATTGAGGTTACATAACCCTCTTAAGGCTATAAGCAGTAACCCTCTTGGCTTATTGTTTTAATTGGATTCTTCAATTATATAATTATAAAAAGTAGTAAAGTTATGATGTAAATTCCGACACTCGCCATATGACTCTCTTTACTTTTCTTTTTTTTTTTCAATAATCTTTAAGCTATAATGAGGGTTGTTTCAATGGTATGCTCTTTCACCTTTCAATATGCCTTTTTCACACTTTTTTCCCCAAAGAATATTGAGGTTTATCTTATTGTACATCAATGAGGGTTATTTATATAATTATGCATAAATTAAGATAAAATGAAATCGTATTTCTGTATTTTTAAAGGTAGAATCATTGTCTTAGTTTAAAGTAGGAATTATTGATTCCTTCTCAACATGCATCCAAATATGGAAAAGGAAGTTGGATTTGAAATCACATTCTATTTCTGGTCCATTTTTACGTATCAACCATAATAATAGTTTTTTTTTTTTTTGAGAAAAAAAAAGAGATGCAATGAGTAAGAAATCATTTTTTTTTTTTTTTGCTTCCTCATCACCATCCCTAAATCATTTATTATTAAACACAAAAGTTGCTCTATCAACTTATGTTATAATATTATTTAATTTGAAGCTTATCCATAATTTTCGCTCTTGAAGTATTTAAAAATCGTTTGTTGACATATAGTTGATTTATACTTGTTACGACTCACAATTCCTCAACTGTTGTATTTTTTCCCCCACCCTTTTCATATTAAATTGTTGAGCAAATTGTTGAGCAAAGTTTGAATCCCTTCTCTCCATATATATACGAAGATAACTTTCATATGATAAAAAATCTCAATTAATTAAATCTAGATAATGTAGTTCTTATTCCTACACAAAATTATTCAACATATATGTGAATTTGAAATAGAATTTCAGAAACTATATAAGAAGTAGTTTCATCATTTAAGCAATTTGCGGTACTTTTTTTTTTAGTGGAATTATTTTATTTTAATCTATTAACTCGCCCAATCTCTATTAAATAAATGTATAATATGATCCAATTACAAACAGAAAAATTATTTGTTTAAATTAAAAAAAAAATCTTATAATCCAATGTAAATGTTTCATTATTATTATTATTTTTTTTTACCAACTAACATTCATACTACAACTTTAGAAATGAGTAGAATCGAAACTTGTATATTCCACATATGAATATTTAAATTACTATTTGAGTATATTGAACGTAAATGATATGAAAAATTCTAGATAAAAGTTTATCATAATGATAAGGTTAACTAGTTCTAGATTTAAAATTGTCGATGAAATCTTATTTTCATCATATTTAACATTTTTTGTGTAAAATTTTTTTCGAACCCAAAACTAAATGAAATTCATCAAACAAAAAATCCAATGAAACCTCTAGTAAATACGTTTATCATCCACAATTTTTTGCAAATCTTATTAAAATCTTAACAACTTTCTTGGTTCATCTTAATGAATAAATATTTAAAGGATTTAGCATATCAAATGTATAGAGGGGTATTTAGTAATTTAGCTTTTAACTTAATTTAATGCTATGAATTGATTTGATAAGCTAATGACAAGGCGTAGAAATCAAGTCTAATAAGGGATGTCTTAGTGAGATTTAATTTGATAAGCTCAAAACATAGATTTCTTGACTGGTGTTTCCACTCTAGACCTTACTCGATTGTCTTGTGCATGGAAAGTAGACTTGGGAAAAGGATCCTTATGAGTCATTTTGAGCTTTATTTGGCCTTTGTATACCTTTAAAAAGCTTAAATAAGCCTTTGGCTTATTTTAAAAGGAGATGGGCTAATTTTATAAATAATTGGGCCTAACTTAGCTCAAGCCTCAACCCCAAGGCCCATTTTTTATATAAAAGTTAGATGCTTGAATCTAGACCATTAATCACCAAGAGTTGATTCAACGGCTCCCATCAATGACTCATATGATTCATCCATCTTAGCTTAATCTAACAATTAAGATCAAGGGCCAAAATTTATATATAGAAGCTTTCTTCTCCTCACTTACAACATTCAAAGCATTTGGCAAGCTTCATAAAAACGTTTTTATTTTACCAAAATGACTCCATAGAAAATTAAATCGATTATCTCATGAAAAACAAATAAAAAATACTTAAGAATCACAAAATTCAATCCATTATTATTTGTTCTCATCCCACGCTTCTCTTTAAGATCATTCTTCCACGTGTTGTCAGATCAAGGCTTCTCTAAGATCGACCGTTGATCAATCATCAATAATAACCCTACTATACAGAATGTAAGTGATATGAAAAATTATGTATAAATGTTTATCATGATAAGGTTATTTGAAAGTTTTAACTAGTCCTAGATTTAAAATTTCAAATAAAAAACTTACCTCACCATATTTAACATTTTTTGCATAAAAGTTTTCCTAAACTTGAAAAAATTAAAAGAAATACATCAAATAAAAAATTTAATGATATCTCTAGTAAATATGTTTATCCATAATTTTTGCCTGTATTATTAAAATCTTAACAATTTTTTTTTGTAGTAAACTATCAATTATATCACTTACATAGTTGCATCCATAAATTAAAATATCTCACTCCCTTGTAACTCCATAAATATCCTTAGTTACTTTTACAATAAATTTTTCCTTTATCTATACAGTTGCCAATATTACTTATCGCAAAAGTACGAAATGTTTATAGTAACTTAGGTTTTTAACGATACATGATGATGGAAGGTAGTAATAGTGTTTAATAGAAAGGAAAAAGTAAATGAAATGAAAAGTTTCATGAAAAATAGCATTTCAATTTTAGTTAACATTTTTTGTTGTAAATATTACTATCAAATGTTCATCGTTACTACTACCTTTGAAATTGTTGTCTATAAAATCCGTCGAAAGAGATTGAAGAGTAAATGGGCTTTCGAGCTTTTGGATGTAGGCTTGCAAGATAAAACACAATGAGGGTCACCAAGATATTATCTAGTGTGAGTGTGACCACTTTAATACTTATGTTAGTAAAAATAAGTAAGAGTTGAAGTAACATAGTAAGAGCGGAAAGGAGTATGAGAGTGTAAGTGCGTCTAAAGAGACATATTATTGGTGGACTACCCCCATTTGTACTAGAGAATTGGAGATAAATTATGAAGTATGAATAAGTACAGATCTTCCATGAAGGGAAAGTGCATCTACCAAATGAGGAAAGGGGATCGTGTGGATATGGTTAGATACCAAGAGATCAAGGTATGAATTGACCAATTGACTTTCTTTTCCTAGCATTAGTTTTCACTCAATGCCGAGTTCTTGTCTTCAAATGAGTGCTCGTCTATTAAGAGATCAAGCGCACTTTGAAGGTGCATGGTACAAAGACCAAGTAGACAGCTCCATACAAGAAAGAAGTTGATTATGTGAAAGTATTTGGTTGTATCTCAAGCTTTATGTAGGACAATTATGGATTGACACAAGTTAGCAAAGGACCTAATTAGGATGATCATAGGCCAAAACAAGCCAATCCATGACCTTAACAAATTAGTATGGGTCTAAGAGCTTACGTCCAAAATCTCTTATCAACAATCAACAACAATGGCTATATGCATCATTGATTCTAATTCTAGAAGCAATTATTGGCTCAACAAGATGGAGAACCAAAACAATTTCTAAAATCACAAGATTAGACCTATGGGAATAAAATATTATCATCTTAGCTCCTATACTAATTGTTGGATCGAGTGCTTTAGTGTTACATTAAAAGCTATGGTTGATGTTGATGTACAATTCGGTTCCTTTTTAATCATACAATAGCCAAGTGCCATGTTAGATTATGAATTGGTTTAGCTTCGGCTTCGCTACAATAGAAATACCAACACACCTTATCATAAGGAAAGAAGAAAAACAAATATACAAATAGCAAACCATCAAAATAATATCTTTCTTAATTTTAAGTCCAACATTTCTATCAAATAAATTGAAGCCCCAATTTTAACTATCACAAATTATCTTTACAAAGTTTTATTATCATTAAATGAATGTGATGTTAATTCGGGATGAATTTTTCTTTTATTGCCACTATGCAAGTAGTATAATATACTATAAGTAGTATGAAATTATATGGTACCATATAATCTATAAATTAGATCTTAAGGTATCTACAAAATATTTTTTAAGTTATGTCATTTATTATGTGATATTTAATACTCATGAAAAAATTATCCAATGATATATAGTTAGTTTTTAGGGTTTGGTGTATATATATAACACACCAAATTAGTATCATTAACTTTAATATCATCGATATATATATATATATATATTATAAATGAGGGATTTGATTGGCATGATCATAGCTATATCTCTTGTACTTTACTTGACCTTAAAGAAGCGATGTGGAAATGATACATGAAGCCATGACTTAAAGAGGATCATAAAGTGAAAGAATATAAAGTCTCCTAGTCTTGAATGTATAAGTCATAGATGACGAAGCCTAAACAACCTTAGGCGACAACCTTTCAACTTGAGCCATTAAGATCATTTTTAACCTGAATTATGTATTTGATCTTAAAGAGTAGAGAATTCATAGCGAAACTCTATTTCTTTAATTTCTAAAGTTTTATTAAATGAGAAAGAATAGCTAAGTGTTTATAAACTTTTAAGCCTAATAACAACCATTAGATCATCTTAATGATCAACGAATGGAATAGAGCTTATTCATTCTAGTTTATTTTGAATGAGCTTACTATTAACTTACCTTACGAGTATATGAGCTTATCTAAGAAAGATCGAAGGTAGCAATTGGTTAAATGATATTTGTTTTGAGCGCATTAAGTTAAATCTTTTTTAATAATCCTAATATGGGCATAATTCCTTGAACCATGCCATTAGCCCAAATTAATAGTGGACTTAATATTTTAATAAAGCAAATTTAGTTGTCTAAGTTATTAAATGTGTTAAAAGAGTATATAGACATAAAATCGTAACCTTGACTCTTAAATTGATTGATGAGCCTCAAGCAAAATTAAGTCAAATCATGATCTTTTATAAAATGTTTGTGAAGGAGAAAAAATTTATTAGGTAATACATATTAATATATATACTTAGTGCATAATTACTAATTGTATTTGGACAAGTGGCAATGTAGATATCTTTTTTTTTTCAAAAATAAAAAAATACCATATACTATCACTATAATGTATTTGAACACGATTAACACTTATAATTTATATATGTTTATATACACATATATATAGCATATGTATTACTTAATGAGTGATCTTTCTTGTCAAGCGGGTTTTCAAATGTTAAGAGTTATGGAATCAAACTGTGACACAAGTATCGTGTCTAAACAAATCAACACTCACTTATACTCATATATTAACATATTGCATCCCCGATTAGAAAAAAGAAAAGCTAGGTATAAAGGGTAATATATAAATAAAAATACTAATATTTATTTAAATCTTGACACGTTGATTAAAAAAAAAAAAGACTCATATGCGATATCATCCTTTTATATCCGAACCTAAAATTACATGTATAAAATAATATATATATATATATATATTAGAAACTACTACAATGTTACACAAGAAAAATCGAATCAGAGTCTTTAAACGTCGGAAAAATTCTACCTCCTTCACCTTAATTACTTTAGTCCTATTTTTAAAATTTTTTTTATCAGCTTAATCATTATTTCTTTATTTTTTTAATCTTCTTGAATATGATATTTGGGAACCTTTAAGTTTTCCTTTACTATTTTAACTGTATTTTATTATTTATTTAATATCTATTATATCTAAATAATAAAAAATATAATTAATTTAATTATTTAAATTTAATAAATATTAAATCCACGATGAAGACCGGCCGGTAAAAAAAGGAACCATTGATATTTACATTTCACCATCGCACCATCCGTTAATTAATGGAAAAAGAAATGAAAAATTCTTCTGGCAGAGTCAGTCTACAACACAAAACCCAATACAACTAATTTTCTCTCCTAAGCAATATTCCCCACCCCCTCCCCGCCCCCTATCTCTCTCTCTCTCTCTGGCTGCCTTTCTGTGTCGCCGGATTTCTCGGCAACCTCAACACAAAATCACAACCCAAACTCGAATTGACGCACTCAATTCCTATCCAGATTCACCTTCCTCTCTAAGCAATCCTCTTCTCTCTCCCAAATTGGGGTTTTAGGGTTCAGAAAAATTAAGAAACCATAACGATTCACATAAAGTCATGAGCTTTCAGGATCTGGAATCGGGTCGAAGCTTGGCGGCTTCACGCCGTGAACTAATCAACGGCAAACAAGACGCCACCCAAGCGGTGGCTTCCGGTATCTTCCAGATCAATACAGCCGTTAATACTTTTCAACGTCTCGTTAATACCCTAGGAACTCCCAAAGACACGCCTGAGCTTAGGGAAAAGCTGTGAGTTCTTTCAATTGATCCGAGTTATCGAGGAATTTCGATTCAATTGCTGTTGGGTGTTGGAATTGAGAATTCGGTTGAATTAGGGTTTGATTTGATTTAATTGGTTGTGGTTTTGTGGTATTTGTTTCGAGTTTCATGTGGAACTTATGAATTATGTCAAAAGTTTTGAGCTTTGATTTGGAATTTCTTTCTGGGTATGCTTTAGAATTGAGTTCGAGGGTAGATTTTGATCATTATGTAAACGACCATTCATTCTACTTTTTCTTTTTTATTATTTTTTTTCAAGCTTTTGTTGCTGCATGTGAAATTTTGCTTCGACGGGAGAACTGCGTGTGTTTACAATAAGGATGCTGAAGTAGAAACTACTTTGACACCCATGTTTTATGTGTTTTGTCTATGTTTGCTTCCTTAACCATGTGTAATTTCGTGATCATGTGAGTCATGATAACTTGGTGGTGGTTTAGTTCGATTATTGCACAAAAGTATATGACTTGTGTATTTCAGATTGGTGTTGCTCAGTGTGCGGTTGACTTTGTGTTTATCTAATGAGAAGTAGAGTTGTGTATGTTTGCACTATTCAGAATGGGTGAGCTATGCATTTAAAGAATAAGAACGAAGGTTGGCTCCTGTTTATTGTTCTCTTTATATGATGCACCGCAACAGACTGGTTGTTTCCTTTAGCATGTGAGTCTTAGTGGTTTGAAATTTCTTCGAGTATAGTTCTCCCCCTGATAACCCCTGATTTTTGAGGTAAATAATGTTGCTATAGTTTTTGAGCTGAGCGGTATTGCTTGTACTTTCAAATTGACAGGCACAAAACAAGACTACATATTGGACAACTAGTGAAGGACACTTCAGCCAAGCTTAAACAAGCTAGTGAAACAGATCATCATGCTGGAGTTAGTGTAAGTTTTCTATGGCCTTTCAAGGGGGAAATTCTACGAGGAATGCTTTATGGAATGCCTAACGAAATTGACTTTGAAATTTGAAGAGCTTGAAAACAGTTATCCTTGACTGCAGAAGTAGCGCCTCCCACAATCTCCAATGATAGTGTTTCTGGAGTTGAAAGACTTTAGCTGAATAGTGCTGTTTGAAATTCTATTGTTACTAATTTCTTGGAATCTATTCACCTAATCAGGATGCAAAAGATCAACAAAATCACAAAGCTTTATTTATAAATTTTGTGGTGGAGAATACAACATAGGACCTCACATAACCTCGCCAAAATAAAAAATAAATAAATAAATTGGTTGCACGGTGATGATCTAAATGATCTTGCACTTATTCTATTGTGGCCTCCTTTTTACATCCTTAAAAAATAGTTGAAAGTATGAATAAAAACCGAAGCTCAACATTCTTGTGAAGCTGAAAATCCATATGTTGATATATCATTAAGCTGCACTCCTTATAATGAGAGCCTCTTTATTTGTGATCTATAATTAAGTTATTATTTGCTTTACGTTGGCTCTGTATTTGTTATTGTACTCTTATTGCTCCTTTTAACCATGGATTTCCCCAATACCTTTCTTCATTGCTGGCAGCCCAACAAGAAGATTACAGATGCCAAACTTGCAAAAGATTTTCAGGCAGTTCTAAAAGAATTCCAGAAAGCACAACGGCTTGCTGCTGAAAGAGAGACAGCATACACTCCATTTGTCCCCCAGGCTGCCCTACTTCCCAGGTTAACTTTCTGGTGAAATTTTAGTCGAGTCTTAATTTTTTTCTAGGTTTGTTTGAATTCACTTTTGAAGTACATACATAAAAATGATTGCATACCTTTTTTTTTTTATTTTTTTAATTGAAATCTTTGCAAAAAAGTTACAAAACCTTTTTCTCAACAATGGGTGTGCCAATGTAATATGGCTGCAGAATAGGGTTCATCTCCATGGCTTTTTCTCTGATCATCTAGTGTATCAACTGGCTGTTGGGATTAGTTATGAGTTTATCCTTACTTTATGCAGTTACACTGCCAGTGAGCTTGATGTGAGTTCAGATAAAACAGCAGAGCAGCGTGCGCTTCTCGTTGAGTCAAAAAGGTTAGTTTTTACATGTTTCTACACAAATATCCCAGCTCTGTATACTTTACTTGAACTTTTAAATTCTTAGGCAATGGTGATTTCTATCATGTGTTTGTGAGAATATTTGACCATGTCACTAATTTCAATGGTGCTACATGAAATTTTCTTGATGGGCCATATATGGTAAGATGTATTTGTGATTATTTTCTACTTGCATCGTTCCTTCCCTCCCTACCTGCCCCCTGCATTATAACTTATTGGCTGAGGCCAGCATTGGCACCTCTCATTTTGCTTAGACTTGCATATAGTTTATGATTCTCAGAGATGTTTCTTATCTCATAGGAGTCCTTGCTGTGGAAATGGAAATGGGGTAAAATGCCACATATAAAAACAACTATTAATTATGCATATGAATTAATGTAAAATGTAGATCTATCTACTAGATCAAAATGCGATATACCAGTGTGCATATTTTATATTAGATATAATATAGTACAAGATAATAATAATAAGTGATAACTGCAAATATTTTTCATAAATCATTGGTCAGTTGCGAATATACTCTAAAATGTGATATCACCTCTCCTTAACTTTTCAGAATGTATGAATAACCTCAAATAGCTACTAGATTCCCATAAGCATTGTTGAAAGGACTATAAATGGAGTCGGCTAGCAGATTTGAGCAATGTCTTGGAGCATATGTGTACATTTGCTAAAGTTATGGAGAAGTGGAGTCAACACTGGGAATTTTAGGAGGTCTACCTGTATGTAATTAATGCTTTAAAGAGTGTATTTGCTACTCATATCTATGTATAATCTTTATTACCTATATAATATTAGTATATGATGTGCCTGCTTTGTGAGCGTAAAATAATTATGTGTGAAATTATTAGTAAAAGTGACATTATGCACTTATAGGACATGTGCCTAAAAGAACAGAACAAGTATAAATTAAAATTTATATATTTATTCTCATTATTTATGGAATTTTAAGTTAGAACATTGGATAAATTATAAAAGTTTCATGATTATTTTTTAATATTCAAATTATGAAAAGTTACTGCATAATTAACCAATGCAATAATTTCTTCTGTTTTAAGGAGAAGTGTTAATTTGGTAAATACAGATGTTATATCAAAAATTCCCTTTCTCACTCAAATAATGTAGATAATTTGCATGCATGTACATTCCTATAATGTTTCAGGTGATTCATTTTGTAGGCAAGAAGTTTTATTGCTGGACAATGAGATTGCATTCAATGAGGCAATAATTGAGGAAAGGGAACAAGGAATTCAAGAAATCCAACAGCAAATTGGGGAGGTGAACGAAATTTTCAAAGACCTTGCCGTATTGGTACATGAACAAGGAGCCATGATAGGTAAGTTATTTTGTTTTTCTGTTCTGTCTTGGCCAAGTTATTTATTTATGTTTTTAGTTTATTTATTTTTCTTCTCAACTCAATCAAATATTGAAATGATCTTGATGCAGATGATATTGGCACACATATAGAGAATTCTCATGCTGCAACTGCTCAGGGAAAGTCCCAGCTTGTAAAAGCTGCAAAGACTCAGCGCTCAAATTCTTCTTTGGTAATTATGTTCATTTTTCTTTTTTAATAATAGTTTATTTGGATAAAGTACACATTAGAATAGCAAGTAATTTGATTAAATTACTTCAGCAAGGATATGGTGTTGTGTTAGCTTGATTCAAATTTAAAAGTTGTCTCTAAAAATAATCAATATTAGGTGCTGAACATAACCTTGTGCTGTAAAATACTTTGAGCTAATTTAACATACACAAATCGATTTAATATAGACTTTTAACCTTAATGGCATAGCTGTAGATTAGATGGTTGAATTTTACTAAAATGGGCTGCTTCTTATTGAACAGGCTTGCTTGCTGTTGGTGATATTCGGAATTGTCCTCCTTATCGTGATTATTGTACTTGCCGCTTAAGCAGAGTTATATGATTTCAGTATAAGTACTAGCTATACCCCTGCGAGGCAGCAAAAAGGATGGTGATGTATTCACGGTGCAACAGGCTTGGGTGGTGAGACATTATGGTTGACCGGATGTCATTCTTATTGTCTGGATTATCATGCACATGATCCTCTTTCTGTTACATCGAGTCTCTTTTTATCCTTTTCTCCTCTTCCTCCGTTTCTTTGGGATGAATGGTTGGGTGTTTATTCTGTAAGTTGGTGTTTGGCGCTTTTGTTGTGCAATTGTTTTGGTGTATAATGGTTCTCATACTAATATCCACAATAAAAGGTAACAAATTTTTTGGTCTGAGTTGGTCCTTTGGGCAGATCCATGAAGTTCACCATTAAGTTAGGCTTGTTTGGCCAGAAATGAATCCTATAGTTTAATGTTTACAAATGTGACGATAGAGGAAATTGGAAAATTCTACATCCTAGTCACTCAAAAGTGTGAAAAGCTATTGGCAGTCTCAATTTAGAGTAAATCACTCCTGATTTACGGTAAAGTAGTGCCTATCAATGATAAAAGGAGTTGTAAGCAGTTTTTCATGAAAACTATTGATAACTTTCATAAAATATTATCGGCTATTAGTGGTTTTTGGTGAAAACTATAAACAGTTTCATTTTTTGTTTTTTAATGGTTTTATGTTTTATTGATGGATATGATTTACTATGAATTGATCTACTGTATAGTTTTTCAAAAGTAGCTATACCTAACCTATAGTCGCATATGAGTGATTGAAATGTAGAAAGCCTCAAGGTAATTGCAATGTGTCCTGGCCATAGTGAAAAGTGACCGTATAAGCCACTTACATGTAATGGTATTTATTGACGGTCTAAACTTTGTTACCATTTTCAGAGTATATATTTACGTATTATCAATGTTTCTTGATATTGCAAAAGTTTGTCATATATATACAAAAAGAAAAGAAAAGGAAAGTAAAAGGAAACCTATAAAACATTTTTAAAAGTTTAGCAATGGCCGTGACACTGACATCAAACACCCGTCCACAACATTAGGTCAATATAGATAATATTTTGAAGGGAGAAAAAAAAGATGCATAAGCTGTGCACTATGTCGTAAGAGGTAAAAAGATGGTTTTTTATAACCACCCAAGCTGGTTTGAGAAACCGGGAGGATGGATTTTTTTTTTTTTTTAATCATATTGCCCTCTCAATTGTAGTGATGTTTATCTATAATGATAAAATTAAAAGTTAATGCGAGGGAAATAATTTTTGAATTCTAAAAGAGGAATATTCTCATTTATTCATTGAGCTTTTTCTCTGCGATGAATCATTGCCATGTGATACTAGGGCAAAAGAGGGAAATGATAATAGTTGGTTAATTCAGTCATTACCATTACCAATTATTAGATAAAACTCCATAAATGTTTTCAATCAAAGTAAAATGGTCGAGAAACATGGATTGGGGTTTTAGGGTTAAAAAAAAAATGAAAAAGAAATAAAGCCATCTGATCTTTTCAGTATTTTTTTACAAGCCTTTTGATAATACTAAATACCAAATAAATCTCTATAAATTTGGAATTTATTTACCTTTTATTCTGTTTATTCTTTTTATATAAACAAAACGGAAACTTCTTCCTTTTTAATACATAAAATATATATTTTAAACTTTTTCTGAATTCTCACTTTTCAATTCTAAATCTCCAATGAAATAAAGATAAGTAAAATACAAAGCAAATAGTTTTCTAAATATTAAATTTCAAATATATACAAATTATATTCAAAATTGATAAATATTTCAAACAAATCAAAATAAAATATAAAAAAGATAAGATATGCTACGAATAATATCAATCAAATCAAATATCTAATAAATTTAGTAAAGTTTGACTTATTTTACGCTAATTATTCTTATGAAAGTTAAATAGAATGTAAACATATTAGGATCAAACATAAATATTGAATAAAATATAAAATAGCGATCCACATGCAAAGTCATGAGCTTTGAAGATCTTCTTGAAGCCCGTCGAGATTTTGGGGCTTCACGCCGTCAACTATAGAACGTCAAACGAGACCCCACCCAAAGGGTGGCTTCCGGTGTATTCCAGATCAATGCCACCGTTGATAAATTTCGACGTCTCGTTAGAACCCTAGGAACTCCCAATGACACGCCTGAGCTTAGGAAAAAGCTGTGAGTTTTTCTTTCAATAGATTATTTTCCGAGTAATTTTATTTCAATTGCTGTTGGGTGTTGGAACAGAGAATTTGGTTGAACTGGGTTTCCTTTGATCGAATTGCATTGTGGTTTTCTTGTGATAATTGTCGTGGGACTTCTGTTTATTGATTTTCGGCTGAGCAGTTCCTGTTATACTTTTAAATTGACAGGCACAAAATAAGACTACATATTTGACCAACTGGTGATGGACACTTCATCGGAGCTCAAAGAGGCAAGGGAAACCGAACATCATGCTGGAGTTAGTGTATGTAAGTGTGCTTGAACTCTTCACGTAGGAAATTCTGTGATGATTACCCTTTTGGGATGCCTGACCAATTTGGATTTGAAATTTTTTAAGAGTTCGAGAACAGTTAGAACTAATTATTCCATTCCCTCCTGGAATCAGAAGACTTTAGCTAAATTGCTCTCTTCAAAATTCTAAATTCTTGGAAGCTTTACTAATTTCACTTGAGGGTTTAGGATGGTGTTTGATGTCTTTAACGTGTCTTTTATATTTTCAAAATATTTCTCTGATGGAAGTTATCGAAGTATCACATTATAAATATTAATTGCACACTAATTCACCAAGTTACTCATATTGCCACATCATTCATTTTTCCTAACGTTAAATGAAACTGTTAGAAAACTGCTATTAATTTTGGGCTATAAAAAACCCATTAATAGCAGTGTAAACCTACAATGTCCTTTGGCTTAAAAAGAAAAAAAAAACAACAATCTTCTTTGAAAAAAGAAAGAAATAATAAAAAGTAACAATAGATGTCATATCTTTTAAATCTGTACAAAAAAAAAAAATCTCTTATCTTGTGAAAAAATTATCACACATAAAATCAAAAAAGTTAATTTTTACCTTTTTATTTATTTAGGCATAACCATTCAACTCGCACATGTTTTAAATAACTAACTTACTCTCTCACTTTTTCAATATTATTTACTATATATTTAAGGTTGATTAATTATTATGAATCTTTTCCTCTTTTCAAAACAATCTATATTCAAATTACATAAATAGTTATATAATATTAATTATTTAGGTGAATTGAGCTGTCCACCTCTATAAACTTTCTAAATGATACAGATACCCAACTTTTTCAAAATATAATATCTACTTCCCTACTTTTGGTTACATAAACATAACCTAGCACAAAGATTGATATGTCATTATCGTATCAGCATTATTAAATATAGGTAGTTATAACAAGAATAATCATTTATGAATGTAATGAAATATTGTTGATCATTTCATGAAGCCATAGAGAATGGCCCACATATTTATGTATATACTAGTTCTAAGACTTTCTTAGCTCTCACATTTTTCTTATTTCTTGTTTTACCTTTTATAGACTCAACACAAATTTGATTATTTTTGGATTAGTCAAGTGTATTAAGTATTCTCTCAATCACAAGCTTATCAATTCTCTCTTTAAAGATATGTCTTAACTGCTTATGTCATAATATATAAGAATTTTCATCAGTTAATTTTCGTTTAATGTCTCTTGAACTGACATACAAGGTTTCATATATTAAATTAACAGTTTCAAGCATATAAATATTCTCCATATAAGATAAATTATTAGTACCAATATAATCAAAATTACAAAAGAGACAATATTGTCTATTACTAAATGACAAAATATAACCTTCTTTGTCTAAGATAGACACAAAAACCAAATTTCATCTAAAAGACAATACAATAAAAGTCTCATTTAATTCTAAAATAGAACCAGAATTTAAAGACAATCTAAAAACACCAACATCTTTAACTTCAGCTCTATTATCATCCTTTATATAGATGCATCTTTAGCAATTCTGCATGGATATACTAATATGAATATTAACATCTAAATCTAGCCACTAAGTATATCTAGCCATTGAGACTAAATTAACCTCTGAACAAATAAGAGTTAGAAGCATACCTTTCTTTACGCGCTAAGCGTGATATTTAGGGTAATCTTTCTTCACGTGAGAGGAATCCTTATAGGAAAAAAAAAAAAAAAACTTTATCTCCTTAGACTTTTGCTTTTTCTTATCTCAAGCATTTGCAGCTAATTTGCCCTTTCTTTTTTTTTTAGAACCCTTAAAGGTAGAAGCTAAATTGGCGCTCACAATTTTCTTTTGTCTCATCCTTTCATCCTTTTGTACCAAATGAGAAATGAGCTCGTGAACTATCTATTTCCCCTTTTAATGGTTATAACTCACCTTAAAATGACTGAATTAAGGAGGCAAAGACATTAAAGCAAGGTACACTACTACTTCTTCAAGTAGATCCAAATGTAGTGCCTTTAGCTTTGATGTAGTATGAGACATTTCAAAAACATATTCCCTAAGCCATCATATTTCATGAAGATAAATTTACGCAAAAGCATAATGACTCTACCTTATCGCTTTTTATAAAGCGCTGCTCTAGTTGCTCAAGGAACTTTGCTACACATAACTCTTCTATTATGGTCCCAAGGAATATCTATGGTATTGCACTCTTCATGATCATTAGACTTAGGCTTTTTGAGCGTTCCCACTAAGCTATTTCCTTTTGTTGTTAAAGAGTACTATTTTCTGTAAGCTTGACAAGATGTGGCTTCTTAAGTGCCAAGTCTAGATCAATGCAACCTAAATGGATCATGACCTTCTGTTTCCAAAGCTTGAAGTTAGTATCATTAAATACTTGGATGTTGTTGGAAGAATACGAAGTAGGGATATATGTAGCAACTGTCACAAAATAAATTAATAATCAACTAAATGCTCACGTACATAAAACAAATGAGGAAAAGATGGGATAAAAACTCATAACAACTACAGCATCACAAGAAAATCAATGTAACACTGAGCCTAGTCTTTAAATAAAGAGTCAACTTACAATAATTTTCTTATTGTGGCAATCAAGCCTAAGTGAATAGTTCCAATCAAGCGTTAGCCTTCCTTTGGGCCGATTAACGCTTACAATGAAGACATAACAATCACTAGAGCTCATTGTTACATGTGATCATAAGTCTCAACCTGATGGTAGAAACGTTCCTTTGGGCTGATTACTTCCTGCATAAGATTTACACCCATAACATCTTAATAGTTTCCATCTAATGGTTTACGTAAGAGAGCTCACTTTGGTGAGGTACCGTTTTAACATGTTGGATATATTACTAGACACACTTTATAGAATTTCCTTACTTTGATAATTTCACCTAATGGTATCAACGGGAGAGTCCACTTTAGTGGGATCCCACTTCAACCAATTTGAAATTACTTGATGCATTTCCGAGATCAAACAAACGGAGAAGTACCACAACGAAATGAACTAAAAGAAAACAAAAGAATATTAGCAATCTGGGCAACTACCAACTAAATGTGACACACCAATTAATCTTACTCGACCTACAATCCACTAGATATTACTCACCGATTCGAACTATAGGGTTATTCTTCACTACTTCTTACTAAAGAAAATGGATCAGAGTTAAAAAGGATAATGAGAATACTGAGATTGCTCAAAAGGGTGATTTATAATAATCTAATAATAAAAAAGATGATATCTATGTATATAATGAATGGGGTTTATATATTAGCCCCATTAGGATTACAAGTACATATGAAAAGACAAAAGGGTAAATTATAAATAGAATATATAAAACATACTAAAATGGGTAAAAGAAATAAAGAATATTTAGTATGGAAAAATAAAGATCCTTCTGGAATATTATGCTAGAAAGCATGTGTCACATGGTGGTTGGTAGCTTAAAGTATGATACAATTTGGGTAATGGTGAAAAAAAGGGGTCTATAGTCAAAGCCAACCTGATCTAGATCAAGTTAGAGCTCAATTAATTAGTTACTAAAGAATATTCGCCTTGGACTAGAATTGAATTCTAGTTGACTCGAGAGCTCGGTTCAGACAGTTGTTTGAGGCCGATATGCTTGGATGTTGTCTTCGTATGTCATGGTTGCTTCGCAGGTTAACCTGTATGCTTACAAGTCAGTACGTCTGCTCGGCAACTTTAGGAACTATGCTAACCTTCGTAAGAGCTTGGTATTCAAGTTGGTAGTAGAGTGAAACATAGAGATTGGCATAGGAATTCTTGTTTTGGATGAAGCTTTGATCTAATATTCTCCACGTAAGTCTTTGGAATCTTCTAGCTCGGCTATACGTAATCGATCTAGAAAGTTGATTCCTATCATTACCAAAAAGTGTTCATAAGAGTAACTTTATGTCGTTACAAGCTTATGCCAAAAAGCATTAATTTAACACAATAAGTAATAGCTAATGCATGAAAAATAAAATATGGCATAGATTCTTTGGGTCAATGTTATGGCTTACATTTCAATTTTATTACTTTTTACAATTATACATTTAAAGTTTCAATCTGTTTAATTATACATTCAATTAAAGTATTAGCAGTCAGGATTTACATCTTAATTAACTCTAATTTACACCTTTATTTTAATTAGTACGATTAGCCTATAATATGGTCGTCCACAACCTTAGAGGGCCCTCACGACCTTCAATAGGTGACTATTGACTACTTCTGCAAAATAGTGAATCACACCCCATTTTAAAAATGTTGGTCATGAGACCACTGGTAATAGTAAGTATGCACCTATGAGCCTACATGGGTTGCACGAACCTCTTAAGATTATGGGTGGCCGTCTTGTTGGTTGATCTTGTTGACTAAATTAATAACATAAATTGCAGTTAAGTGAGATGTATATCGTGATAATTAAATTTTTAAATTAGTGTATAATTAGATAAGTCGAAACTTTAAATATGTAATTATAAAAAGTAGTAAAATTAAGATATAAACCGTACCATTACTTCAAAATACTTTTATAAATTGAATTACCTTAAGATTGCTGTCAAGCCAGGTGAAAAGGGATTTGCTTCAACTTATTATCTTACCCCAGCAAGACGAGACGTTATTAGTAAAAGACAAGAAAGTTCTTATGATTTATTAAAACCCATTATATTAACAAAATTAAGGACATTAGTCAATATATATGTCGTAATAAGTTAAAAGACAAATCCCTAAACCATTTCAATACGTTCCCTTACGTTGAAATGTTCTTTATTCTTCTTTGATTAAGAAAAAAAGACCTTAAGATCCTTCTCTGGCTCCGATATGACGATCAACTTATGATTCTTATTCATCAAATATGTTCGTCTTTTCGTGTTCATAGAATATAGCTATACATTATGCAAACATTGAAACAATTAAAAAATTATGAATTGAAAATTTCACAGTCGCACATGACAGCAAAATAATAATAATCCAAAAACGAACCAACAAGGATACCGAATCCAAAAAGATTTTTTAACACCAAATTCAAATAACTCTAACGTGAGGTGGCTCTAATATCGATCGATAGAATTTGATTTTTTAACACCAAAATCAAATAACTCTAACATGAGGTGACTCTAATACTAATTGATAAAATTTATTGAAGAAAATTTTCAAACCTTAATACCAAAATTAGATCATCTAACATAGAAATTATTTAATGCGAGAAGGAAAAATGGAAATGATCTTGTTTCATAGATTCACAGCGACTTAAAATGTGGGTGAATGATGTTTTAACTATTGTGTATACGAACTTTATTTTTTAGCGATGATATATAACAATAAAACATATGGGTTGAGTTATTGAAAGAGCCCATTTAGTATTAGTAATAATCCATGATATCTATATATATGTATATATGTTTTTATATATATATATATAGCCCACACTATTAAAATATGATAAAACTCATTATTAATATAATAAATTGATCACCAATTTAGCACTAATAACTTAATTTATCTGTAATGAACATACAACCACTTTTCAAAATTATAATTCACGAGTGCACGTAAATTAAGTCAAAATTCTAATAGGTGAGATATTATGGTTGACTGTACCGTCATCCTCAGCTTCCGGATTAGCATGCGCATATGATCCTTTTTTCATTATTTCAAGTCATTTTTTATCACTTTTTCTCTCCTTTCTCTATATCTTTGGGATTAATGGTCGGGAGGTTTTTTATGGTTTGGTTTACATAGATCATAATTTTCATCCATAACAAAAAGCAACAATTTTTTTTTCCTTTTTTTTTTTTTTTTGGCTCTAGATTGGTATTGGTCCTAGACCATTGTGCATTGGATGGATTCATCGATCTGGATTGTATGTAATATCACTGCTATTTTATGGTTGCAAAAGTTACTACCTCAACAGTTTGATAATGGCTATGTAAATGGCTTTTGCCATCACCAACAATTAGAAACTACTTCATAACTATTTTCAATTACAATAATAATAGTTGAAAAACTTGGATTGGGAGAAATATTGAATCGCAAAGTTCATCAAATTAATACGAACAAAATCGAGAACTAAACCGAACCAAATGAAACTGGAAAATTCGATTTTTTCCATATTTTAGTTTTTGTTCTTCATTTGGTTCGAAAAGGGTTTAAATGGTTTATGATTCGGTTCAATGATCAAACCGAATTGAATTGAACCAAACTAAATCACTTGAACCCTAAGTGAACCAATTCATATTAAAAGATTAAAAAAAAAAATTAAGTAATGTTTTCTAATCTTAAACTTTATTAACATTTAAATCTAATTTATTTGCCTATTTTCTTTTTATTGTCTCTAATCTCACTCTTGGCTTCATGATTTACTCATTTGTCTTCACGGTCATCTCTCATCCTCAAAGAAGCCTTATACCTTCCTAATCACTTTTACAATGTCACAATAATATTAGATGTCTTTAATTATATAAGGTTCCTTATTTAAACATCAATTTTTGCTTGAAAACTTCAATACCTATATTTTCAAATAGAAGTATTCAAACTAAACCGCTTTTAAAGAAGTTTAGTTTATTAAAAATTTATACTGAATCATCTTAAACGTAGTTCAATTTTATCGATCCTTTAATCGAGCCGAACTAAACTATAAAGACTCCTAAAATACCGAGTGGTCATTAAATGAATCTTGAGGCACCAGTAGTTTGTGTAAGTTTAGTACACCTCCATTTTGCCGAAAGTGTAGTAAATACCATGCTTGCCTAGAACTCATGCTTGAAGGATGGATATTCCAACACAAAACAAATGAAGTAACTTGTAATGGTTTCCTTAGTATTGCCGTGCACATTTGGGCAAAAGAAAGTGACCGCCAAATGAAACACACAACGCAACTACCTCATTTAAAACATGTCTGTGCCCAGGATTTCATTACCTTAAGTCGTGTTACTGTCCATGTTCCTTCCAAACAGTAGGCGGTTGCCAAATATGCATAAAAGTTGGATAACGAAACAAACTTTCCTCGTGTTTTATATTATATAAATATAAGATTTTTGTACGGTTCCATTCTTATTTTTTATGGGATCGATACCATCGTCCATTTTATCTTTGATTTACACTCTTTTAAATCTAAACTATTGAATAAATTTTAAATTTAATGATTTAAATTTTAAAACATATGAATAAATGGTGAAATTTAAAATAATGAATAAGACTGTAAAATCTCCTCTAAATCTATTGTTAAATACCTAAACCTGCCCTAAAAGCTACATTAATAAAGCGAGCGCTCAAACATGTTTGTAAACATCACAAGGTGGGATATTGTGTGAGAATTTCTGAGTTTATATTAAAAGCTAGCTTTATGGAATAAAGGACGTAAACATTTATAAGCACTGCACATACAACTGGTAATTTAGCACGTGATTTGCCAATCGGAATATGATATGAAAAGATTGTAAAAGGATTTGTGTTGGGAAAGCTTAACAAGACTAATAAACGGATCAAACCCGTTTGGACCTGTTTATGAATGTGATTACATTCAGGTTCTATTTTAGTGTGTGCAAATAAAATCGCATTTGATTACTTTGAGGATGGATGGAGTTAAATATTAACGTTTTGCATGGACTGTTGAAGTCAAATGATCGTTTAGCACAAATATTAAACTCTGATTATATGCAAATACCATACGAAGATCAAGAGAAAATAAACCTTTCACATTAATCTTTTCAATATTGTTTCTTTTATATTTATATAAGCAATATTTTTCTATGTAGATTCTTTAAATGCTTGTCTTGAAGCAAATAAATCATTTGATGGATTTGGATATTATATTAATTTTCTATTAGATTGTGACTCGATTTATTAGAGCATTGCAATGTAGCAAATAAATGGATTAGATTGTTTTGTTTTTTATTAAACCTTATTTTGGTCATAACTTTTATCTTATTTTAATTTGTTTCCCTAAACATTGATTTTAAGGAAGAAATTTATTTTTCTTTCTAATGTTTGCTTTTATAATTATTTTAAGATTTCCTATAAATTTTTTTAAATGGATAAACAAGTTAATCAAGATACAAAACATATTTATTAAACAAGTTTTTATGTGGATTATGTTATGGTTTAAAGTATTTGGATATAAACAACCCCTTTAAACTAGGATACAAAGCACGATATATCAACATGAATTACATACCATATTAGTACATAATTTCTAAAGAGGCAACATGGGACTCTTAACAATGACAATTTCGTTTGAGAAGCTTATGCAATAATGGCAAACTAGCTAGGTGGGGTAACAAAATTACAATGGACAGGTACTCAAGTTTATGAATATCCTAAAGGTGATAGTTAGATGCAAGCTAGGCATCTTCATTGGTATTAATTGGAAGAGAGGTTCAACAACGTAATGAAGCTTTTTATTATCCTAAAATGCCTCTTCCTTGCAAGAAAACATCTCCTTACAAAGTACTTCCTATGTTCATTTCCTCATTGCTTTGAGAGCATGACTAATGGCAACAGACGCTTCTTCACTTCTTGGCTTTATTCTCCTATCACCTCTTTATCTTCCATCATTTATATCATCTTGATAGTGTTTGTTTTTAAAAGTTAAAATAGCTAGGATGGAGAACTGCCTTTCCCTCTCTCATGTCACCAAGAATAGCAAAGCTATTCCCATTGAAACAACTTTCAAACTTCCCTTCCCATTACCAACTTGGCCATCCGGTAACTATATTGGAAACTTGCAACTCTTTCGTTGTATAGATGCTGATTATCTCTAACATATAATATGATTTTCTTTTCTTTTCTTTTCTTTTTTGCATATTTCAAAACGATACAGCCTTTGTTTTGGCGCTTTTTCACTTTTTTTAACTTGTGTTATATATTTGGGGGAAATGTTTTCCATCATGAAACATTAAACGGAAATATGTACAAAAGTTAGCATGAATTTTATCATGTCCATTGTCCAGCCATGTCATTAGCAGATCATGCATATGTGTGTTTTCAATCCTATTTTATTATGTGACTTGTTTCGTGAAAATGTTTAATGAGGCCTATCACTGTTCAGTTATGTAATTGATACTAAACAGAACTGATGTTATAAAAATGAAGACACTCTAAAACACTTATTATTATGTGTTTGATACAAAATATAAAGCTGGTTGTGAAAATGAAAAAAAAAAAGAAAAAGTAAACACATATCTTGTTATTGTAATGGACCTAATCTCTTTCATATCTGGGGTGCAATCAGGATCCGGTTTTGCAGATGGATATATCGATTTAGGAGGACTGCGCGTATGTCAAGTCTCATCCTTCAACAAGATTTGGACCGCATATGAGGGTGGACCAGGAAATCATGGTGCTACATTCTTTGAACCTTCTAGTCTACCAAAAGGGTACTATATGCTTGGATGCTATGGCCAACCTAACAAAAAGCCATTTCATGGTTGGCTTCTTGCTGCAAAAGATGAAACAAATGATCCCTCCAATGGAGCTCTAAAAGAACCAACTGATTACACCCTTGTATGGAGCAGTGAGCAGTCGAAAATAAAACGAGATGGAAATTGTTATGTTTGGCATCCTACTTCCCCAGATGGTTATAAGGCTGTTGGAAATGTCATCACGAGATTTCCCGATAAGCCTCCTCTTGACAAAACCCGATGCGTTCGGTCTGATTTCACCGAGCAATGTGAGATTGAGAAATGGATTTGGGGGGAATGCAAGAGGAGTGATGCTAGTGCATTTAATGCATATAGCATTCAACCAAAGATTAGAGGAGCACAAGCTCTAGGTGTTAGCATTGGAACATTTATCGTGCAAACTAGTGGAAGTTCCTCTCCTACTTCTCTTACTTGCTTGAAAAATAACAACCCGAATTACGCATCTGCTATGCCGAACAAATATCAAATTGAGGAATTGATTCGAGCTTATTCTCCTTTGATGTACTTCCATCCAGATGAAGAGTATCTACCATCTTCTGTGAGATGGTTTTTTGCCAATGGAGCACTATTGTACAAAAGGGGAGAAGAATCACATCCTTTTTCTATTGAACCAAATGGTTCGAACCTTCCACAAGGTGGTTCGAATGATGGTGCATATTGGTTGGACCTGCCGTTGGATGAAAGGGCTAAAGAGAGGGTAAAGAAAGGAGATCTGGAGAGCGCACAAGTTTACATACATGTTAAGCCCGCACTTGGTGCGACATTTAGTGATATAGTTCTATGGATCTTTTATCCTTTCAATGGTCCTGGGACAGCCAAGGTTGGTTTTTTCAACATCCCATTAGGGAAAATTGGAGAACATGTTGGTGACTGGGAGCATCTAACCTTAAGGATAAGTAATTTTAATGGGCAGCTTTCGAGTGTTTATTTCTCACAACATAGCAAAGGAACATGGGTTAATACCCCTGAACTAGAGTTTCAGAATGGTAACAAATTCGTTGTCTATGTTTCTTTACATGGTCATGCGATGTATCCGAAAGCGGGGCTAGTTCTGCAGGGCACTGGAGTCGTAGGAATCAGGAATGACACTGCTAAAAGTAGGATTTCCATGGGTACTGGTGCAGCATACTCACTTGTTGCGATCGATCATTTAGGCGTGTCTGAAGCTGCACATCCTTGGCTTGAATATTATTGCGAATGGGGTCCAAAGATTAGTTATGATATTCCTGGGAAGATTAAGATGGTGGATAGGTTTTTGCCTCACAGACTTAAGTTTATAAGTATACCAAATGAAGTATTTGGTCAGGAAGGGCCTGTTGGTCCTAAAGGCAAAAGCAATTGGGTGGGAGATGAAAGGATATGAGGAAAATGTAGTGGTGGTTTATATGAAGATATAATGGTTTTGATCGACACTTCATTCTTTGATGCAAGAAACAACTTTTAGTGTCAATGTTATGTTTTGCTGTTTCTTACTAGATATATTGTCATGTCTTAATTATGGTGAATAAAAGATGAATTGTTTAAGTCAAAGAAATTCATTCAACCAAATTGCAAGGTTTGAGCTATACTAAAATTTATCATATTACAAGTTTGAACTATTACTATTAGAATCAGCTAATCTAAAAATTTAAAACTATCCGATAAGAGCCATTGTATTTAACTATAGTTGTTAAAATTATAAGTCAAAATTACGATTCTATTAGTTTATGATTTTACAATATTATTTTTAGTTAAAATGGATATAAAATCATTTTTGTATAGAATTTTAATAAAATTATAAACTTTTATGTATAATTTTACGAATTTATAATTTTACTGATTTTGTACAATTCTATACATTTAAATGAATAGTAAAATTACGATTTTAATGATCATGTCATCTAACCATTTTCTTTTGTTAATGATGGAATATGTCTATAACTGAACTAATTACCTCTGCACAAATAAACCATCCTACAAGATTTATAGTCTGGTTAATTTTGATTTGCTCAATGTAGGTAACACTAAAGTGCCCTTAATAAGATTTGAACCTGACCTTAAAAAGTGCCCTTAAATCTTCACATAATTTGTTTAGTGGAAGTACAACGGTTCAAGTATAAAGATCATGTGTGTACTCTGTAATAAATGCGCTACATGTGATAAAGAGAAATAACTTAATGAGTACTTACTGGATGATCAAGAGAAGAAATGGAAGGAAAGGAGAGTAGACACTCTCAATAATACTCTAACACACATAGTAAAAAGTAGAGGAGGTCGATAGCATCAAACTTTATGATCAATGAAGAATGGTGTGTGTATTTTTGAGGAAATTGAGTGCTTGATTTGTTTAAGTGAGGAATTCGGTAGAGTGATGGCTTTAGTGAAAGTTTTTTTGTCTAAATGAGGAAGGAGAAAGGGTATTTATAGAGGTTGGTTATTGATCTAATCCGTTAAATTGAGATCATGATCAATATTAAAGATTAAACTCTTTTTTTATGGACCTCAAAGGAATGCTTTTTAATGAGTTTAAACCCAATAGTAGCCTTATTTTCTTAATGTGAGTTAAATTGAGAAAGATTGAATCGAATAGAACGATTCAACGGATCATATTCTAAATACACCATACCAAATCTCTTTTGATTATACTAAATGTTTATAGACTTAATTCTCTAGCTCCTGTCACCTTAATTCAATGAATTAAATCCATTTTAATTATTGAGCTGAAAGCCCAAATCCAAATTTAGCCCTCTACATTTAGCAATTGATTAATTAATTTTGGCAAATTGAGTATGTAATAAGAACCTATCCTGTGTCATTTCTAGTTATTGGCCGATGTGAAAGAATCTAGCGCCTGTCACTGCCCGAGTTTTGAACTATCGTCAACTGAATGTTAGGAAAAATCCAACTTAATGGCATTGCTAAAGAGATGCAGGAGAATTGCTTAATTATGTGGAAGTTCTGGCTGCTGATACGAATTTATAATTTGTTCCAGGGAGGAAAAAGATACCGAGTTGAGTTATAACTCGAATGACTCAAATGGCTGGAGCACACTCTTCTGTTATCCAGCACCAGAACTTTTTCCTCCTCCTGTGTAGCTCGAAGCTCTCTTAACTGGGAGACTAAGGATTTGGGTAAACAGACGAGGATACTTCAATCTATTTAAGGTTCTGCTACGTTCAATATTAGATTAAATCAAGACAATCTCTCCAAGATAGAAATAACATCACAAGTGTGTCCAAAATTCAATCAGCTATTTAGGCAAAGTTGGATTAGGAACAGATCAACTATGAGTTGGGGTGTTACTTTCCATAAAATACAAATATCCTAATCTGTAGCACGATAAAAAGCATCAGGAGGAAAAATAAAAAAGGAAACCTGAAATTAGAGATACACATTACCTGAGGCAAAATGCCCTCTAAAATGGCAAAATTGAGAGAACTGCATTAAAAAAAAAAAGGGTCTGGCTCGTTCTTAGTAATGTCATAGAACAAGGGAGAAAAAGATATACATATTTTTCAGACAAAATCCACAACCAATCAAGCACCGTTCACATCAGGTGACAAAAGGCCCATCTGTTCCATCAGCTGATCCATATGCTCAGCTTTGTCCCAACCATCATCCTTGCAATCACCTTCTAATGCCGGCGTGGTATCCTCAGGTACTGGACTTTGAAGAAGATAATCATAATCCAAGAAGGTAGAATCATCCAGCAAATGACTGATTTCTGGATCTTGTCCGATATTATAAATTTCACTAGGCATCATTCCATTCACCGGTGAGGTGTGATCCATATATGCTTCATTTGCTGAATCCGTGCCAACAAGTTCTTCACTGGGGTTAACAATGCTTTCTGGCAAAATACCAGGAGAAAACTCAGACATGATTATATCAGCTTGAATACGATCAGCAGGTTGGGAATCTTCAGCTACATCTAGACCAACGGATGGGAACTGACCAGCTCCAACCTTGTCAGATGTAGTAGAGGGAGGCGAGGACCGAATATCAGTTAAGGCTGCTGAAGTACCCTGCCCTGAGAACCCTAGGCCAGCTGATGTATGCGAAAACTGGCCCGACGTAGGTGGAACATCCTGAAGTGTCACCCCAGACACGTGGCTTGTGGAACTCACACTGTTCGTGCCAGATGATGAAGTTAATCCATCTCTCTGGGAAGAAGCATCCACTTTCATGATGCGCATCAACATCCTAGTTGCTTCATTCACAGGCTGGTACTTTACAATCTGTCCATCTAATGCATCACAACTTACTTCATCCTCGGACAGACCTTCCTGCTTCAGCCTCCTCTTTTTGTTGACTTCAGTTATGCGCCGATTACTTTCATTTTGCTGTTGCACAAATTGAGCAAAGAAACCAGGGCTCTGAACAGCCTTAGCCAAGAATGACATCATCTGTTGTTGTCGCTGCTCCATACCTTGGAGGCGTTGTACCATTGCTTGTAAATGTTCATCAGTTGCCTGCTGCTGCTGTCTCAGTCTCACAAGTTCCTGCATTAGCACATTCTTGTCTCTCTTAAGCCTCTCAACCTCTTCCTCAAGCCCAAATTTTCCAACCTCTACACAAGCCCCAACAGAGGAAGCCTGTGCATGTACTTGCTGTGGCTGTTGTTGTCCATGTCCATGTGCAGGTTTTCGCCTAGTTATACTCTTAAGCAGATGCTTTTGACCCCGGAGGAAGCCCTCATTGGCAAATTCCCAGCGGTCAGGATCAACTTTCCTAAATCCCTGATGGAGAGGCATGTAATAAGCCAAGTGCACAACAAATAAGAGAATTTGGCCCAAAAATAAACAAGAAGAAGAACGATGATGTGCAAGCAGCAAAAAGAAACTGTTAGGTATGCAGCAGGTTTATATATATGTAAAAAGAAAGGGAAAGCAAGGAAAAAATAATTGCAGAAAGGTACTGACTGCAATTTAGACACCACAAGGGCCCACATTTTTCCAAAAGCCACACAACATAAGCAAGAAAAAGACATACACTGTACTGTAAAAGCCAAAAAGAGATAAAAAGACAGGCCCTAATAAAACTGAAAGCTGAATAAATCATGTGGAGGATGACAGAATCAAAATCTGTAACCAGCCCAGAAAACGGAAATCATTTCTGATTTTACCAAAAGGGGGAGGTTATGCATCTAGAATGTTCAGTAAAGGAGTAGAGGATTAAAACTATGCAGAACAATAAGACTTAAAAGTAATACTTAAAAAAATCGATCAAATCAACATTGGGACATAATATTCTTGATATCTTACACCTCCAGCACAAAATATCCTCAAAAAAGCATAGTTATTCAACGCATTTGCCATAGCCCCGAAGGGAGGGCCAAAAAAATAACCAGCAGCTTCTTAAATCAAATACTACAGTCTCAATGCATTGGATAGTGAGAAATATAGTCAATTACAACACGAAGTAGTTAATGCCACCATCTCCCAAGAATGATAGTTCAAGTTGCTTGAGTACAGTCAATGCTACACAACCATACCCTCTTACAAAGACATCATGTGGCTGCAGAAACATGTTGATCCATATATTCAAAGAATAGCATCTAGGCAATTGCTTCTAATTAAAAATAATATCACAATTACCAGGGAAAAGATATAGTTGCACCATACACCTTCCAAATTTCCTTCATATGTGCACCAGAGAAGATAATTAAAATACCACCAGGAGATCTGACACTACCTTCATAATCAAAAGATATGGCATGACAGGAATTTGCACCCAACATGGGTTCTCATCAAGCAAAAGATTACCAGTAAAATGACAGCTGCTAATCTTGACATCAGCACGTGCTTTATACTGCTTTCAAGCAGTATAGTAATACTATCTTCTTTTGTCCAGATAAATATACACTCTTTTTGCTCCTCTAGATACTAGACAAGAATCTCTAAAGAATGCAGGTTATGTCCCAATTCCTAACATATGCACTCCAAGAAAAACCAAAAGCCTACACAGCTACCATCCTTTTTGTTAATCAATTCAGCACTAATTGCTCATTTAGAACCTAAATTGGAAAATGCATAGCAGCTAAGATCTGTCGATCTAAGAGAAGATCCCAAGATCATTACTCTAACCTCCACTCTTGGTCCAGAAGCAAGTTTTTATTTGAGATAAGTGGTTAGCTAATACTATTTTTCCTACAGAAGTATAACCATTGGACCTCCTTGCTAGAACCCTTTAATCAGAAACAGCTCGATAGAAGGAACTGCTACATTCTTGAACACAATAATAAAAGGTTGTAGTTCTGTTCCTATGTAGCATCAAAGGCCAGTCTGGAAACTCATTTTGCAGAGGATTCAATATCACCTTGAATGTTGAGTATAAAAGACCCCATGGTTCATCCAGGAGGATTCAGTATCACCTTGAAAGTTGAGTATGAAAGGCCCCATGGCTCATCCAGAAATGGACCCATAGATTAGAACAAGGATATCACATAAGGGGGTGGAGCTTCACTTCCTGCTTCTTCTGTCACCAGCAGAACAAGCCAAGGCAAACATAAATCTCACAGAAAACAAGCTCCAAAGTGCCTTTGGCAGCAGCATGTTATCAAGGAATTGCAAACAACTACTCCAACAAACTCACTCAAGTTTGAGTTCAAACAAAATCTTCATAGTTTTCTCTTCCTTATAATCTTCTGCTCCATTTGGTTGCTGAGAAGATGCAGAAAGAAGAAAAGATTTACATCCCCACATTTCTCATACGTTTGCAATAAATGAGCAGCTATATGCATATCCTAATAGAGGCCATCTCACCACCACTTCTCTTCCACTAAACAATATAAACTTTCTAGATGCGTAATCGCACAAGGTTATGATGCTGTAGCTAATCACCCAAACACATATATGAAAAGGAGACAGTTTAAACTTTGAACTGCTTCTAAGATAATTATACAAAGCAATGACGAGATGATTCTATCAAATCTATGAAGGATTAAGGATGCTCCATTCTCTTGTCTCTTCAGTAGAAAACGGAACACTGAGATGAATTGTCTAGTTTCTTTATAATCACACCCAAATCTGCATATAATCCTCACAAACAGAGAAAGAATCCCCAGAAATAAGTAGGAGCTAATCCACTAAAACTAAGTTAGCAGTCTTGATGCTGTCAATCTTCAAAAGAACCTCCTAATCCACACTAAGTCCACTCTAGCTCGTGCTACAACAAAACAACATCATATCTATGTCTGACTACTCTTGGGGAGCACAGATACATAATAAGCAACTGTACCTGCACAAAATTTCCTATTTGCTATTAATCATTAAATCTCAATCAATCGAAGCAAATGCCATAGATAGTCACCTGCTACACCATTGATACAATCACTGAATATCATACAAGCATACATAAATTTTCAGTGTGTATCACAAAAAAGCCCTTGAATGCAGTACATAAGAACAGCCCCCCAGTAACAAAGCTAATATAAAAATTTAGCATGCCTTTCTGAAAACAACTTACACATCTCTCGTTTTTCATTCACTTATGCCACCACTATTCACTCTAAGTGACATAAGACAGCCTTCAATGTTCCCCATCGTCGCTCAATGTCCTGTCTGTTTTCCACAATTCACATGTTGTAGTGAACGATCAATTTCGAATGCAGCCTCCACTTTCTGGCCTATTTAATTTGCCATAACGATACTGATAGGGAAGGAAAACTTCAAAAAAATTCCCAACCAGAGAGAACTTCTCTTCTTAAAAGAGGGTATCACAGATTGAGTTTCCCTATTCCTAATTGGTTACATAGTGCCATGAATGCATAATAGCAAGATGGCTCTTGATAAATTTTCATCATACACGGTGATATGTGATTTGGGCAATGGGCACGCCAACTTCTGGACAGGGAAACTTTGTCCAAGTATCGCCACCATTCCTTCATTGCACAATAAGTAATACACATTTGCCCTTAAGGTTCACACCTTTATATTACTTACTGATAAGATAAAATAAAATTTAATCCATTGAATGCATTTTTCACAATAAAAAAAAAAACACAGTAAAAAATAAAATTATCTTAAATTCCAAAACTATTCTCTTCACTGTCATACTAAATCGTAACCACAAGAACCCTAACAAAACAATATCGAGTAAATAAAATAGACAAAAAGAAGGAAAAAGAACCCTACGTATGTATTCAACTGTCTGACGAAGCTCGAGAAGTTATTGTGCTTGAAGTATTTAGGCAACAAGTCACGAGCGAACTCCGGAGGGTTCCAAACTACGAAGCTGTTATTCGTATCACTCCATGACACGATCGCGTCGGTTGCCGGATCATCCACCATATCGTAGGTCTTGCTAAGAAACGGCGGTGGTGCATTCGCGCTAGGCATCGGCGCCGGTGCGGGTGCAGTAGTCGGCACTTCCTTCGCCGTCGTGTCTCCGCCACTAGTGGACTCATCCATTGAGGAATGAATGAATTCAAAAGAAGAAAAACCGGGTTAAAGCAAAGATAGGGTTAAGGCTAGGGTTAAAGTGAGAAAATTTCAATTTCAATTTTTTTATATATTTTTTGTTTTTAATAAAATGGTATTTGGGGCCGGGGGGAGGAGTGAGAAGAGAGACGGGTAAGGGAAACGGGAACGAAGAGTCGAGTTATCTTCCCTCAGTTGATGGAAGTATGAAATTACGCTACTGCCCTTGGACCAACGATCCCTAGTTTAGATTTTGAGTGGTGTGGTGTTGACGGAAGCAGTTATTGATTTCATGCAATCCACCGAAGGAAATCAATTTTTTTCTTAAAGTTTTTAAAATTATAAATCAGTGATTATTATTATTTAAATATTTAAAAAAAAGATAATATTATATAGTATTTTAAAAATTAAAATAATGATAATTATTGATTTGTAAGTTTAAGGAATTAAAAAAAAAAAAAGTAGTTTTAGAAGATTCAAATCTATTTACTAAAATATGTTTGTTTATGTTTTCTTTTGATAATTGAAGATAGGAACAAGATATTTTCTGGATATTTCTTTAAATGATAATCTCGTGACTTTGTTCTTGCTGTAACCTTGAGCTCGCATTTTTTGGCACAATGAATATATTCGGTTGTGGGTCGGTTTGCAAGTCCAAAACAAGGATTGAAACTTTGTTTCATATATTTGGGTAGGCCTAAGGAGCGATTCTATTCGCTTCAAAATTGGTCGAGAATGGACGAGCTACAGTTTAAGAAAATATTCAACTATGACCAATCCGCTTGGGGCTAGTTCCATACTAGTTCAACAGGTCCATCGATTCCTAGACTTGTAAACTGAGTAGTCTTTATATTTTTCCGCATTCGTTTTTCTTTTTTATCCCTTTATATATAATATATATCATACATATATTATATATGCACATATGTATTATTATGTATTCATATATATTATATTTATTCACATATATAAAGTGTAATATGTACATTTCGTGTGCAAGTCATAGTGTACATATTATATATAATATATATACATATATATGTATATATCATATGTAGAGATGGATAAAAAAAAATAGACCAAATTGAGTCAATGTACAAACCAAATCTAATCGAAAATATGGTTTTTCTTACAATTTGATTTAGAAAATTCTCAATCCGAGCCAAACTAAAAATCTATAGTTAGTTTGGAAGAATAAATTGAACAAATCTATAAAACCGAACCAAATCATTTTATAAAATCATAATAATATTTTACTTACAATTAAAGAATTTCTCTATTATAATATAGCACTTAAATAAATTTTTAATTTATATTTACTAAAATCTACATGTATTAAAAATTTTAATTACCATAATATGTAAATTATATATAATTTGACTAAAAATTTATATTATATGCTATTTTTATAAATAAAGTAGCTATTAATTACCATTCAAAATTTTTTAGTCATATGAATGTAAACTTTATCAACCTCAATTATAATATTAATACTTATTTTTATTAAATAAATTCAATACTTTTCATACAAGATTATATGTTACACAAACAAACTTTTCTAAGCTAGATTATATGGTTCAATTTGTAAATCAAATCAAACTAAACAAAAATTTTATAGTTTAGAAAAAATCTAAATCCAAATCCAAACCTTATAATTTGGTTCAAAACTATAAAAAAATAAGATATGTAAGAGATCCATGTCCATCAATCGCATTAAAGTGGCATAAGGCTAATTAATTTGATAACCTAAATCGGATCATATTGTTTAGACAAAATCGAGATCATTGAACCAAAGTGTAAGGTATTGATGCCTAAGTTTAGTTGGTAGAGTTTTGTTTTCTTAGTTCCAAAGATGGGCTTAGGCCTACAAAAGAAAGCATGGTCTAGGCCCCTTAGGCGAAAGGCCATAGGCTCGTTTGTAGTTGTAAAGGGTTACTTAAGGAATGGGTAGATAGGCGTTTTTCTAGTACCATGCACACCATTGTACCAACTACTTAGTGTCTTACTTCATGGTTAACCAATTGTATCCAAGTTGTAAGGCTTAAATGTAAAGGGCCTATGCTTTAATGCGGTTGCTGTAGACACTCTCATGTAGTTCTTCTAAGAGTAGTTGTCCCTCTTCTAGTTTGAGGCATCAGAGTAGTAGGAGACTGAGACTATAGCGGTAAGGGGCCTCATCTATCATTGTGTAATTCACCACTCTATACTATAGTCTCCATGCCTCCTTCACGTCAATTGATATAGTGTTGTTGTTTAAGAACTAGATGATTGGGTCCATCTAACATGACTCGATCTATCCTTTTGTCGCTACTAATGTCTAATGAAGCAGTTGTTTTATGCTCCTCTCAAGGAGTTATTCCATGAAGACCATCAACATGGAGTGTCTACACAGTTTTCCGTCCTTCATCTTCCAGAGACTCTTCCTAATGTATTTGACTATGAAGTTTACAAAGACTTGGGCCTTATAGGCCTCTCAAGGTTTGTACTAGATATCATATGTGCTTAATTTGAGGGCTTACTTCATCATCTTCCTTGAGGTACCTAATTTATCAAGCATTGTCTGAAGGGGTTGGTCGATAAGGATAATGATCTGATGTGTTTTGAAATATAGTCATAATCGTTTAATCGAGATAACAACTGTTAATGTGAACTTTTCAATTTTTAAGTATCGAGATTCTGCCCGTTATAGTATATGATTGACATAGTAGACTGGCTTATGCTCCTTCCCTTTAACCTTGAACTAGTATGGAAGAGAAGGTCCAGTCATTCGTCATTAAGTACATGTACAAGCTTCCACTAAGCATTGGTCTTGAAAGGACCAGTGGGGAGGTGAAAAATTCTTTTAGTCTCCTAAAAGCTTCTTCACACATGGGAGTCCATTTAAACCCCCGTAAGTTCTTCAGAATTTTGAAATATTTAGTACATCAATCTATACTCCATGACATGAATCAACTAAGTATGGCTATACATCCCTTTAGTTTGAACACTTATTTTACATTAGTTAGGGGCTTTCATATTAGCTATGCCTTAAAGTTTATCTATGCTGGCTTTAATAACTCTTTGAGTCACCAAATATCTAAGGAACTTTCCCAAAGGCATTCCGAAGATACATTTCTATGGGTTCAATTTCATCCCATACTCCCTTATCCAGTTGAAAGCCTCTTGTAAGTCCCAGAGGTGGTCTTTAGGTTTCTTACTCTCAACAATCATGCCGTCCACGTATACTTCCATGTTTTGGTTACGTTGGGATTTAAAAAGCTCGATAACCATCCTCTAGTAAATGGTACTTTGGTTCTTAAGGTCAGAGGGCATTACCTCATAGCAATACATTCCAAAGTGATGATGAATGAGGTGTAGACTTTGTCTTCTAGTACAATCATGATTCGATTATATCCTAAGAACGCATTTATGAAGCTAAGCAATGCATTTCCTAAGGTCGAGTCAACCGATTGGTCAATTCTCGAGAGTAAGATACAATCCTTCAGGTCGACTTTGTTTAAGTTGATATAGTCAACACACATTCGCTACTTTCTATTAGCTTTTTTTATTAGCACTACATTAGCCAACTAGGTTAAGTATTTTTCTTCTTAGATGAACCCAACTTTTAAAAACCTTTAAACATCTTATTTGATCATGACTTGCCTCTCTGGGGTAAAGTGCCTTTTCTTCTAATTAACTGGTGTCACGTCCCGAAAAGATGAAGTTATAATAGTTCTGCAATATGAGCCATCCTAAGATAGAAACTATCTTCACAACTAGTATTCCAAACCTAATTTACATCAAGCGTACTCAACTCTACCCCTTTGAAGTATCCAATTCGATACTTATAAAATATAAACATGTGGAGTAATCCTTTGAAATAATTTGTAATAATAAACTTATAATTTGACCTTATAAGAGAGTAACAATATATTTCACAGATACTTATCATTTCATATACAGACCAAAATATTAAAAACCACCCAGCCCTTTAAGAAGTCTTGTATTGTTTTACTTAAAAGATAAAAAGTTAATACTAAAAGCAATATCTAGCCATTTCTTGTTACATGTCACTTCCCATCCTAGTTTACTAGTGTTCTGGTATTGGTTAGGCACTTGTAATCTATTTGAAACCTGTAAAACAAACTATAGGGGAATGAGTAACAACTTGCTCAATAAGTGGGATGGAGATAGAAGTATGCATTTAGCATATCACAAGTAGGGTTCTCGATTAAGTTGGTTAAATGCAATGCATGTATAAGCAAATACTATTGAACAACATTATCCGGTCCATTATAAGATCAAAGAAATTTTACCTACTCTAATCTGGGTTGAGAAGATTGACGTTTTGTACTCGTAAATTGAAACCAAATCAGGGCTTTACTTGCTCTAGTCCAGGTTGAGGAGATTGACGTTTTGTACTTGTAAATTGAAACCAAATCGGGGCTTGTACAATGTAGAACGCCTTCCTCCCATGACAACCTTCAAACCACTACTCCTAACCTTATCGCAACCTCCTCTACTGTCACTTAGTTCAGCCAAGGGTGAAAAAATGACTATTTTAACTATCCTCATCGAAGGAAATCCGTGTTTGGCTTGAGGATCCTAATTGTTACCCCTAGTGGGTTGCAATGCATATCAAGTTAGATGTTAAGTCAAGTTTGAGTTAGTTTATTTTTAGGGTGATCAACCAAACTCAAATAATTCAAGTATAATATTTATAAAATAATCATAACATGGAGTT
Organism: Lumnitzera littorea; assembly: GCA_024138015.1. Classification (NCBI taxonomy): domain Eukaryota; kingdom Viridiplantae; phylum Streptophyta; class Magnoliopsida; order Myrtales; family Combretaceae; genus Lumnitzera; species Lumnitzera littorea. The sequence continues at coordinate 92,265,314 of JAMXBB010000001.1, read as the reverse complement.
CAGCTCTCATCACAGCAAATCGACACTTAACCACATGCGCGGCATACGCATAATCAGCTAACTACAATCACAAACCAATATATACCAAATTCCCCAGATATTTTGAAGTAATATCATAAAATGCTGTCAAGCATTGATCTCACTTACCTGCTCAAATGCTCACCACGAAAGACTCGAATCATTAACGATCTAGGAAAATCCTATATATATAAAACTCAAATTTAATTTTCGTAATAATTACGAAAATATTAGGGTTTTATCTAAAACGGTTATACATATACATATGTATATATATAAAGTATATTATCATTTTTCTTATATAATGATATATATAGTTTTATTATATAAGTCAAGTTAAGTTATTAATTACTAATAATATACGTAATTATACTATTACATGTAATATATCATTTCGATCGTATTAAAACATATTTTTTATCGGTTAAACCACGTCTTGATTATGGCTAGGTTATATGGTACATATATTCATAATATTATAGAGATATAGGTTATAGCAATTTACTTAATAATATCTAACATACGCAGTTTTACTACTATTTGTATTATATCGAAACGTATTTACTATTGTTTATATTACATTTTAATTATGGAAAGATAGTCATAAGACGATATTTTCCGTAATATTACAGAAAACATCCGGTTTATTATCTAAAGTGATTCAGTTTTAGTAAGATTAGTATCATGGAGTTTATATAAACTCGACTACACGTGCTACGTGTTTATTTAAAAGATTATCTCTAAATGGTATTTTTAATTCTAGTATACAAATAAAACTATATAGCAACCAATATCATGTCGATATCATCTTATATAATGAAGAATATATTTTCATACAATTTCACAACAAAATATAATAAATCATATATACTTAAATTTTACGGAAGTAATGATGTTAAATTTGTAGGAATATAAAGTTCAATTTTAATAGCTTTAATAAATGATTATTACTAGAGATTTGTTTATTTTGCAAATCGGTGTTAATGATATACAAGTCTTATAGTTATCAATATTCTAAGTTTATAATTGAAAAAAAAAAACGAAATAATATAGATAAAATACTCGATTTAGAGAAATAATGAAATAACGGACATCTTTTTTCCATAACTATTAAATATCAATTAAATAAAACAATACATATAATTATAAAAATAAGATTACATGAAAATATCGAGTCCTCTTTTCTTTTTCTTCATCTCTTCCCTTTTTTTTTCCTTCTTCATCATCTTCTTCTTTTTTCTTTTTCTTTTTTTCCGTTTTTTATTTCTTTCTCTCCATTTCTCTCTCTCTCTCTTTTTCCCTCTCCACTCTTTCTCTCTTCCCCTCTCCTCTCTTTCTCTTGCCTCCTCCCATGATTCTAATTCCCCCTTCTCGTTCTTGTGGCACAAATGGCTTTTATAATTATGTGCATTTTCACCGCCATACAAATGGCGGTTAACATATTTCTTTACTCTTTTTTTTAAGCTATATTATATATATATATATTGTATTTTATTTAATATTTATCCTATCTTTTAGAATATTCAAAGAATATNTGCAACTTCATGACTTTTAAAGCCATTAAATAGGCAATTCTTACTATCATGACTAAAGGCGGTGATTTATATTATTATTATTATTTCAGATATTTTAGTATATTTACTATATTTTATTTCATACTTATCAAAATTTCTAGAATATTCTATTGTTTCACCGTAAACATTATTTATAATCACGAATTTCTTTTTCTCCCTTATATTGTTATTTCAGGTAAATTTTAATGTAATTATTAGTAAAAATATTAGTAACATATAATATATAGTTAAGTTATATTAATTATTTGAGACTTATTTATATACATCTTATGCAATATTTTATTCACTAATATTAATTATGAAGATTACGTAGTTGATTATAAAAGATTTATCCTAAGTTATATCTAAAATTACGAAACTCTACTTTATAGTAATTAGACTCAATAAACTTAATATTTCTAAGAAAGTTTAATATAAATGAGCTTAAAGCGAAATTTTAAAACTATACAATTACTTCATTTAAATTTTCTCCTAGTTATGAGAGTTCAACTTAATCCCATGAATGTTATCATAAATCATAATTTCTAGAGTATCTCTCAAGTATTAAATTTTCAATTAATTTATTTGATTATATATCTATGTCTAGATGTAATTTTAATATTCTCACACCTATAAATGCTTCCAATTAATTTAATGAAGAGAGAATATCCTACCAATTAGGTTTATACTAATTCAATTACTTTTATGTATTATCTCGTGCCATTAATAATATTATTATACTCATTATTCTATTGTTAAAATCTATATTCTTGTAGTTATGAGTATCATTATTATAAAATATTTTACACCTATTAACCTAACTTATAAATATATTTTTCTATAAAAGATATAAACTACTCGAAAGCTAACAAGTCGAAATCACGTGGCATTACGTATTATATATTTTTAAACTTTCGAATTAATTTACAAATATAATTATTATTTATACCGGGTATACTTATAAAAATTTGTGTATACTCATATAGTAAATTAAACTATATTATCTCATTTTATAGCTTAATTAACTTATCTTTAAGTCCCTTCCGCATTCTAAGCTCGATTTTAGAGATTCTGAGTAATTTTGTACTATATTAAGTAATCATACTTCTAGGGGTAAAATTGGGATTTTAGGTAATTATTTTTAAAATCTAATTTCACCGAGTCACTTCAACTATGTTTTCTATCTTAGTCGCAAAGTTGCCCTAAGTTCAAGTACGATTGCCCTAAATTTGACTTTAGGGTCTCATATAAGGTAAATTCTCACTATTTTGATGCTATTCTTAATATTCTTATTATATTATGGATTTCCAAACGTATGGAAATTTTTCGATTAGGGTTATCAAGTTTCTCGTAAATTTCTAGACTAATCGGTTTGCTTTCTCGAATGCCTTAGATCAATTATTGACTCTAATCGTACAAGGATAGGGCTTTGTTCTAATACTCAATTGTTCATGTTTTGATTATTGATTTATGAGATATTACGTTCTACTCTCCTTACAAATAGTTTTGTCTTCAAAACTAATACATATAAAATCTTTTCATAGAAAAAAAATTATATAAATTCATAAATTTGTTATTAATCTTATATTTATGGTTTGTAAGGGTTACTAATTTATCACTTAAGAGGATCAAAGGAATGGCATTTCTTTCTAAAGGCTTCGTTTATCTGAAATGTCTCTATTCCATATTTGTCTACCCTTCTTCTATTTAAGCTTTCGATTTATCTCCTATCCATCCTTTTATTTTCTTTTCCTCGATCTAGTGTATCCTACATTTGGTGCTAAATAGTTGCTAAGACTATCACTGAGTTCTTTCATTCGTATTATACTTTTCTAATCTTATAACCTTCCATTTCATTTATTTAAGTGTTCTCTCACTGATATGTCTTCTATTATATCCTCTATATCACAAATTTTTAGGTTGTAGTTAAGATTAGTAACAACACAGATTCATCATACGCCCTAAGTATTATTCCTCTTTCTTCCGTCCATATCTTCTATATTAAAATGACTAAGTTATTACCATAGTTATTAATTCGCTCTTTCATATAGCTCAATGCAAATGTCAACAAGATTGAGCTTAGTAAATCTGAACTTTTCTCTACCTCGAAATCAAATGAGATGGTTGACAATTTGAATTTTTATGACTTGACTCAACTCAATAGGAACTAACATGACTCTCGATCAACAAACTCATATTGGTATCGATACGAACTCATTATTTGACCAAACATGACCAAATGTGAAGTACTTTGTTGAGAACTAGAGACTTAATAAGGAAGAGACTCGATAATCATAAATTTGTCATTCTCTTCTTAATTACCCATCACTATTGCATACACAAAGTGTATGCTTTTTTTTTTTTTTTAGTATTTTAGTTGTATCTTGGTTTACATCTATCAATTTTCCTCTTCTAATAGGGATTATCGACTAGAGCTTAAGGTTTCTCCTTAATTCCCTTGTTTTTAGATTAATTTCTTATGTTGGATGTACAATATGTATTATGACTAGGTTGAAGTACCCATCAATCCTACTTGTTGAGGTCATCAACATATTTCTTAGGGTATCTAGTTATCATTCTTATGTTAGATGTTTATTATGATTCTAGATGGTTTATACCATACTGGAGTTTTAATAATAATCTATACTCTTAGTTGAATACTTTTTAAATTGCGTTAGTTTTTTTTTTTAATCAACATGATAGGGTTATTATTTTCGGGATTACCTTCGACATCACTCTCTTAGCATAGCTTTCTTCACTACTAGAGCATTATGGGGTTAACCCTAATGTCTTGTGAGGGAGCAATTTGCTTAGTTAACATGAAGTTATAAACTACTACTAAATTATGAATTGAACTTTCTTGCTTCACTAGTTCTATAGGCAATGAGAACGGCGTCTCCTATTTAGATTTCAAGTTATTACCTAAAATTGCATTAACCATTTTTATGAAGTAATTCTAACTTGTAAATAATGATTACAATATGCATGTACCTTTATCAATAATCCTTACTTTAGAATGTAACACATGATTTTATTTATACATTTCCATGATACAAATATAAAGACGTTATAAAACTCATAACAGGAGCTAGTCAGTACTTGTATACAACATAGTTAATATAAATAGCATAGAATACTACATTAGGAACTCAAGAGGAGGGGTGAATTGAGTTCAATATCAAAATTCAACTTTCAACACCAATTTTTTTAAATTAAGGAACTAAGAGAATGCAATATTGAAATAGACCAATAATGAGACAAATTAAGATAATAATAAATCAATGAAACGTATTGAAAATAAAAGAGATAGGGATAGAGAAATCAAACTCAGAATTTTAACATAGAGTTCAGACCACCTCCTACTCTCCATGATCACCCAATGCCTCAATCGAGGTCTTCACACATGAACTTATTAATATCAATCTCAAGGGCACGAGTGTCTACACCCAATCTCTAATAAGTTTTGATCTCACAAACACTTAGTGTAGTGCTCTCTTAAGCAGAAGTTGCAAATATGAAGCTTGGCACTACATTAGAGTTTACAAAGGATTACAAATTATGAGCACAAGACAATTGGAATTAAGTACAAGTAGACAAGAGGAATAGTTACAGGAATATAGCTCTATTAATTTTCCTTTATTTGCTCACAAAGTCGCATTTATATGCCTTCATAAAAATCCAACCATTGGTCTTGTATAATCTGCATTAAATGCAATATAACGGCTAGTTTCTGTATGGACCAGCTGGATGGTTCAAGTGGAACTAGCAAGATGATCTATTCAATTGATGTCATCAACTGGATGGTCCTCAAATCACTAGTCGCACAGTTCAACTAAGCTTATTAACCTTCATCAACCAGCCGCACAGTTCAACTGGGCTTACTGACCTTCATCAACCAGTTGGTTAGTTCATGAGAAACCAGCCGCACGATCCTATTCCTACTATTGATTACAGAATACTTGAAGGAACCAATCGGCTGGTTTCAGTACAACAAGCCGGACGGTTCAAGACAGAGTTGCCAAAAGATGCACTTGAATAGTGCTTAATTACTTATTCTTCTTTCACTAAAAGATAAAATCAGTTCTTAATAATTTACAAAGGCAATCCCTAGATTAACTGTATTTCCTTAAAGGATATAGTTCTTGTAAAAATTTACAAATCGGTTTTGAAGCAATATTTGATTAATTATTTGTTCTCATAAAAAACAATCTCCCCCTTTTTGATGAGGACTAAATTTTTACAAATAACTCTTTCATAGATGCTCCTTCTCAATAAGTGCTCTCCCTCAAAAGTTGTAAAGGATGTCATAAGTAAATACTTGACAATATTCATCCTTTGTTTTGGAATTCATGTCCATGATTAAAAAAAAATTTCTAAACTTCACCTTTATTTAGTTTGGATACTTTTAAGCATATTCATGTTGTTAACAATTTGCAAACACATTCATTCAACAGATTCATAGGTGATTGAAGTCTTAAGTCTTGTCCCCCTTTAGCCTCATCAAAAGGATGAGAATCCAAGTTATAAAGGCTACGAAGAAAGAGAGATGTGCTAGGGTACATTCTAAGTAATAGAGAAGGACAACACCACAAACAATATGAACTCAACACTATAATTTGACAAAGCTAGAAATGGAGACAACACAAGAAACATAAAAAGCTAAGGTTCATACAAGGAGAAGGCCGAGAGGCCAAAATCTAGTAAAAGCAACAATAAGGGAAATAAAAACAAAGGTTAAGTCTTAGTACAATAACAAAAAAAAAAAAAAAAAAACTAAGCATCTAAGGAGGAGTGGAGTTGCCAAACCGCCCGAGAGGAGGAGGTGGTGGCTGAGCATAAGGGCTTGAAGTTGGTGGAGGGAAAGGATATAGAAGCTAGAAATGCTAAAAGAGTGGGTAAAAGATACCATCTTGCCGGCGTGAGACCCGTTGCTCCATTTGATATATGCTATCATTGATATGGGTACAAAGGCGACCTTCCATCTAGTCAATATAAGTGTAGATAGATGCCTAGGGACTCTGAGGAGATTGACCTGTAGGAGTAGCGAAAGTAGAGGTGTCGGGAGGAATATCATCACCAACATGAGTATCCTTATCCTGAGAAACATCTTAAACAAGTGGGGCGACTGGTCAGCATCCTCTTCATCAATAGGTTCACCAAGTTCTTGAGAAGTGGCTTTGGTAAGAGGGGATAGAGGTTCTTTGCGAACCCAGCCAGTGTTCTTATCTAATTTTCATCCACCCTTACTAAGACCCTTACCAATGTAACGCATGATAACAGGTTCGGTGTGGGGATTTATGCTGGGAGCAAGAAAGATAACCTCTTTGGCTAATAGAAGCTGAGTTACAAGACACTTACAACGAATAACAGCCTGCTTTGATTTGTTTGTTACCATGCGGAAGCAGTGGAAGATCAAATTAGCATAATCAATTCGTGCATCATTATGAATATAGCCCAATAGCCATAGGTCTCCCTTTGTGACATGTTCATGTCCACCACTTCGAGGACAATAGTTGTAACAAGGAAAAGATGAAGGATCCGATAATGAAGGAGTAACCTAATGGCTCTCAAATTTTGCCTATGTGCCCAATTGTGTTCACCAATACATTGTTCTTAAAAAAAAATCTTCATAGAGTGCAAAACCAATAGTGTCAATTCCTTCCATATGCCAAGCACTACTGGCCTTAGCCCCAATGATGTTATAAATATCATTCCTAGTAATCTCTATTTCCCGACTATAGAGATAGCTATATGACCATAGTAACCTATGCTCACTAGTATCCATCCTAATAAGTAAATTGCCATTTCAATCGTAATCATCAGAGAGGTTACAATAAAAGTATCTAACAGCTTCTTCATTAACAATATTAGGAATATCCATAGTATCCAAAATGTGATTGGTAATCACCCCTTCCCTGTCAGGAATCCCAAATGTACGAAGAACATCGTCATGAAAATGGCATTTATAATCAATTTCCATAAGACGGAATTTCTCGTACCTTTGGGCATGGCAAAGGGTAGGAAAGAGGTGAGCATTGAATGGAGCCGGTGGGGCTTGTCATCCCTATCCTCTATTGTGATTATTGGAAGCATGAGTTCCTCATCCGGCCATAGGAAGAAATGGAGTTAGGGTTTGAGAGTAGAGACTTAGGGTTAGGGTTGGTGGAAGGAGATTGTGTTAAAGAGAGAGAGGGAGAAGAAGTGAATGGTGGTAGAGAAGAGAAGAAGAGAGAAGTAGTGGGAAGGTGGTATCGGATCAATTGGAGGAGGAGATGAGAGAATGCAAACGGTGGGAAGGAGGGAAGAAATGAAATGGAAAAAATCAGGTCCCCCTTTTTATTTTTGCTATAACAAAGTGAACCGTTTGGACAGTTGGAGGAATACCGTTCAAACGGTTAAGAATAGAAAAACCATTTTTAGAGACAGTTGTTAGGACCATGCCTACAGTTAGATGGAATCGTTCGGATGGTCCAATGGGGTGTTCTATGGCCAGAACAGCCATGCCCACAGTTCGAAGGAACCTTTCAGACGGTCTAAGGGTGTGTTCTATGGTCAGAACCCCTGAAGCAACTGTGCCTACAGTTCGAGAGAATTGTTCAGACGGTTGCATAAAAAATTCAAAAAGTAAAAAGAAGCCTGTTGAAACTATCTAAACAATCCAAGGTATCATTCTAAGTTCAAGATATGCAATTCAGTTGTGCGTACAGTTGATACAACTAATCAATTGGTTGACTGTTTTTCTCAAAAGGTTACTATTTAATCAAATTTAGGGAGAAATTTAAAAAAAAAAAAACGTACCAAGGTCACTCTCCAAGTTTATGGATCTTAGCATGCATTTTGCTCAATTATGCCTAACTCTCTTCTTAAGATACAAAAGCAATCTTCACTTAAGGGGTTAGTAAAAATATCAGCTATTTGATTATTTGTATCTAAAAACTCTAAGCACACATCACTATTTTGAACATGATCTCTAATAAAATGATGCTAAATCTCAATGTGCTTGGTCCTTGAGTGTTGGATTGGATTTTTTGTTAGGTTAATAGCACTTGTATTATCACATCGAATTAGAATTTTGGAGAAAATGAGCCCAAAGTCTTGTAATGTTTGCTTCATCCATAATATTTGTATACAACAACTACCAGCAGCTACATATTCGACCTCGGCAGTAGAGAGTGCTATGAAGTGTTTCTTAAAGTGCCAACATAGTAGAGAGTTCCTTAGAAAGTGACATGTGCTACTTGTGCTTTTCTGGTCAACTTTGCATCCGGCAAAGTTAGCATCAAAATATCCTACAAGATCGAAAGAAGTATATTTAGGATACCATAAGCCGATTTCAATAGTGCCTGCTAGATACTTAAAGATGCGTTTTATTGCATTTAAGTGAGATTCTTTCAAGCAAGATTGAAATCTTGCACGTAAGCAAATGGCGAACATAATATTTGGTCTAAATGCAATTAAGTAAAATAGGCTTCCTATCATTCCTCTATAAAGCTTTTTGCAAATGGATTCACCATGTTCATCTTTGTCTAATTTTAGGGTAGTGCTCATAGAAGTAGGCCTAACTTTACAATTATCCATTTTAAAATGTTTCAAAAGCTCTTTTATATACTTGGATTGATTTATAAATATTCCATTGTCAGTTTGCTTAACTTGGAGACCTAAAAAATAATTGAGTTCTCCCATCATACTCATTTCAAATTCCTTCTTCATACACTTTACGAATTCATTTACAAGATTCATACTAGTAGGTCCAAACATAATGTCATCAACATAAATTTGAACAATCAATGTACAAAAATTGTGATTTTTAATAAATAGTGTTGTCTCCAACTTTCCTCTTATAAATCTATTTTCTATTACAAAGTTACTAAGCCTCTCATACCAAGCTCTAGGAGGTTATTTAAGCCCATAGAGAGCTTTGTTAAGTTTATAAACATGATTGGTTAACTTATGATGCTCAAAACCCGAAGGTTGTTCTACATACACTTCTTCTTTGATGAAGCCATTTAGGAAAGCACATTTGAAATGGTTTGAAATCTTTGTGAGCCGCAAATGCCAAAAGCATCTTAATGGCTTCTAGTCTTGCAACCGAGGCAAAGGTCTCATCAAAATCTGTCCCTTCCTCTTGGTTATAGCCTTTAACAACAAACCTAGCCTTGTTTCTAGTTACTATACCGGTTTCATCAAGTTTGTTTCTACAAACCCATTTTGTTCCAATTACTGGTCTATCACTAGGTTTAGGAACTAGATCTCATACTTCATTCCTAATAAATTGATTAAGCTCCTCTTGCATTGCTTGTATCCAACATTCATCTTTTGGGGCTTCATCAATATTCTTAGGCTCAACTTAAGACAAGAATACTAAGTTGCTTATGTCTTTGAGTGATGATCTTGTTAATACCCTATTTAAAGGTTCTCCAATAATTAGTTCTTTAGGGTGATCTTTAACAAATTGCCATTCTCTAGGAAGATCTAGATTTGATTGATTCGTATTATTATCTACCCTAAAACATCTTTATCAATAGCGTTGTTTTAGTTATTGTTTAAGTCTAAACTATCCAAATGAGCACTTGTATCAATCATGTCATTATGAGATATATCATGCAAAGAAGATAGAGAATCATCAAATACAACATGTATAGATTCTTCAACAACTAGAATTTTTTTATTAAATATTCTATATGCTTTGCTTGTTAGTAAATATCCAAGAAAAATAGCCTCATCCGATTTAGAGTTGAACTTTCTTAGTTATTCTCTACCATTATTGAGGACATAACACTTAGTACCAAATAGGTGAAAAAAAGAGATGTTTGGCCTTCTTCCTTTCTAAAGTTCATAGGGGGCTTTCTTTAAAATTGATCATATGAAAACACGGTTTGAAATATAGCATGCGGCATTAATGGCTTTCACCCAAAAATACTTTGGCAAATTATTTTCACATAACATTGTTCTAACCATTTCAATTAAGGTCCTGTTTTTCCTTTCGGCAACTCCATTTTGTCTTGGAGTCCTAGGAGCTGAAAATGTATGTTCTATCTCATGTTGATTACAAAAATCATTCATTTCAATGTTTTTAAACTCTCCCCCATGACCACTTCTAAGAGAAGCAATTGTAAGGCCTTTTTCATTTTGGACCTTCTTGCAATATTTAAAGAATACATAATTTGTTTTATCCTTGTTCGCAAGAAAATAAGTTCATGTGTATCTAGAGAAATCATTAATAATGACCAAAGTATATCTTTTCCTTCCTAAATTTAAAGTTTGTGTAGGGCCAATAAGTACAAGTGTAATACTTATAGTAGCTTAGAAGATGAGACAATATTTTTTGGTTTGAAAGAGTTTTTGGTTTGTTTTCCTTGTTGGCATACTTGGCATACCTTATCTTTTTGAAAATTAATTTTTGGTAGACCTTTTATAAGGTGTCTTTTAACAAGTTTAGAGATTATTTACATACTAACATGCCTTAATTTTCTATGCCATAACCAACTATCATTATTTTGGACGAATAAACAAGTTTCACTTTGATTTGTAAAATTACCAAGATTTATTTTATAAATGTTTCCTTGTCTATATCCTTTAAAGCTACTTTAATCATTGTTAATTCTTTCAATGATATGTTTATTCGCTAGGAAAGTAACCTTATATCCTCCATCACACAATTGACTAATGCTAAGCAAGTTATGCCTTAAATTATCAACTAACAATACTCCTTTAATAATGAGATCATTATTAATAAGAATGTTACTTTCACCCAAGAATGTTACCTTTTACTTTATGCATGCTAGAGTTGTTACAACTTGGGACTTTTAGATATTGGTATTTCTTTGGTGTAAGTTATGATAAATTTTACTTGCTTTGTGAGTTGGATAATGATTCTCTTGTAGAACACGATGATGTTCTTGATTTTGGTGCCAAATTTAGAATTTAAATCACACGATCGTATCAATTGTGATGTATCCTAGGGCATGTGGAATTTCCTCTTGTATGTACGGATTTTAATTTTTCTACACATGGATGTGATTCTTGCAACTCAATTAAGTTAGGGTTTTGACTTAATTTCAAGATTTAGAGCTTTTGATGCTAGAAAAGTGTAGGAACCATCCATTTGTTATGCTTAGATTAGTTTATGTAATATGAGTTGTGTGATTACATAACAAATTTCTTCAAAACACTAAACAATATGGTATACCTATCAAGTATTCAATAAAATTCTCCAATAAATTTCATTATATTTTCTTCCACATTTGTGTTTACTTCTTACATTGTTTTTCATTCTAAGTGTGGAGAAGTGTTTTGTTGACTTTAATCGAACTCTTTTTCATGTAGGAAATGGCACCAAGACAAAAGTTGGAACTTAAACGTAAGGAGGAGGCTGCTTAAGGGGAGAGTTCAAAAGAGTAAGTTGATGATGATGATGATTTAGATTTTAAGGAGAACGATGACGATGTCATGGATGATGATTAGGAGGATGCAATTATTTTTCTTTTCACTTTAATTGCTTGGGATGTACTTAAGTTCATAAGGTTGGTTTTCTTTTCTGGACTTTCTTATTGTTTTTTTTTTTTCTTTAGGATTTGTTTTTGTTTTTCTTTGTTTTGCTTTTCTCTTTTTTGTCTTCTTTTGTGTTTTGATGGAATGACTTGCTTCTTTATGCTGGAATTGAAGGTCTAAGCTTCTACATGGAAATGTTCAGTTTTTGCGTTTACAAATTTGATGTGGGTTACTTTATAACTTATGGCTTTTGTGCATTTGAGATTCTCAATTTTCATGAGAGTACTAGTTCTTTTCCTACTTTTCTATTCCCTTATTCTTACGTGTTTGCATTGATTTATTTTTTTATTATGTGACTTAATTTGTACTTTAGGAAGAATGTACAGCTTTAAGTGTAAGGAAAGGGATGTGGAAATTTTTGCAAACTTTTGCTACTTAGGAGATCAATTTTTTGTATTTAACCCAATTTTATTGTTTTATTGACTTGCAATTATTTGAAAATTGAAAACTTCTAATGAGATTGAATTGAATAAATTTGAATACTTGATCCATGATGATTGATTTACACGATGTCAGAGTTGATAGGTAAAATCTTTGTAGAGTAAAGTTACAGGTTATTTAGCTTAGGATTTTAAGGACTTAGGATTAGAGCAACATCACTAATTAAGGGTTAAATATGATTATTTTCGAAGCTTACTTTGATATATACTTTTCTCTTAGAAATTTTTAGAGCCTTATAATCTTTAATAAACAAATAGATGAAATTGTCTTTTGAGAAACCCTTGAAAATTTGAAATAGTTAGAGGTAGAAAGTGATATAAATGAATGAATAATTAATTACAAAAAGGCAATATTAGTAAGAATTCACCTTAGTCCCTTAGAATAATAAGGTTGGATTCCATTGCCAATGCCAAAGTAAATTGAAAGAATAGATTGGTATGAATAAACCTTGATCCCTTAAAAGAGCAAGGTTCTTACCGTTACCAATATGAGGGCTAAGTTGGTATGAATCGGTCTTGGTCCGTTAGAAGAGTGAGATCCTTTCTCGTTACCTCGTTACCAACAAAATTGTCTTTAAATAATGTGATTAATAATATAAATCCAGAGAATTTTAAGCCTTCCCAATGAAAGTATGTGCTAAGGGCATAATCAGAAGATGAGTGAATATAATATGTGTTTATTCTAAATTATGGTGCTTAGCGAGATTGAAGAGAATGTTGTATACATTTTAGTTAAGTAGGTTAAAATTTTTACAACTCTTCCTTAGTTGGCAAGATGTTAAATTTGATCTTGAGTATAAAAATCCTTAACTAAATGATCTAAGTAAACTTTAATTTACATGAATTAGCTTATAAACTCTAGTACTTTGTGTTTGTTGAACATTAAGAAAAGGAGTTAAGGAAGTTATTTAAAGAAAATTGATTGAAGTTGTAAGTTGATTTTTTCTTTTTTTTAGGTTAAGTGTAAATTTTGACTAGTTTTCTAGGTAGTGATTTTTACTTTAACTTAAGAATTCTTGTCCTGATTTTTCTTTGTTTTATTTGCTTAAGGATGAGAAAATTTAAATGTGGAGAAGTTTGATGAGTTTTAAATTAGTTATATTTTAATTAGTGATTTTTCATGATTTTCCCTTGAAATTTAAGTTTATTTTTAAATAATGATACTTAATTGAGTAAAATTTTGTTTTCTAAGTTTTGAAATGATCTATATGAGAAAATGAGAAGATAAACATAAATTTCACTCAATTCAGAGTTAAAATAAGCAAGTTATGAAAATTTGAAGATCGACACAACTAAACGACATGACTATATCGTTTCTAAGCGAATTTGGAGCCTATTTTCAACTATCACAACCTAGTATATGACCATGTCCTTGGTTATGTAATTTCTAGTTTAAAAAAGAAAAAAAATGAAAAATGAAAATGTGATATAGCCAAGGACACAACTAAGAGATACGGCTGTATTACCGGTTGTGTCCTTGTTAAGGTTTATTTAAGTGAGAGAATAGATTAAATACAAATTTTTGGAGAGCTTTTCAGGATAAGAACACTCAAGGAGTAAGGGGATCATCAAGGAGTAAGGGGATCATCAAGAATTCAAGATTCATTCTTATTTAAACTTTATGATTTTCTTTTCTACAATTTTCCACTCTTTGTTTTTAGATTATTATTTTGCGATGTATATCTAGGTATTGTGAAGCCTAGATCTATTCATGTGATACTATTATTGTTTGATTAACTTAATTCTTTAGTCTTTTCTTAGCTCAATTATGTTTACTTTATGATTTAGGTTATTATTATTGCAGGTAATAATGTAGAGGTTGATATCTTATAAGAGAATTGAGAAATTTTTTATAAGATTAGATTTATGCATAGTTGATGATGGTTGTTGCAAAATTATAGATAATTTGTAAAATCCTTTTGGAATTTTAAATTAAAGTATAGAGAATTCATTATTTAATAATACAATCTTAAGTCATACTATTAAAAAGAGATTCTAATGAGTGATTTTAGGGTTAAGGTTAATTGGCTTAAAAAAGTGATTAACTTTAGTAGAGAATTTTCTCGACCAAGAAAAATTGAGGAATAAATTATCTTTAATGGAATTCACATGTTAGGTCTAGGGGAAATAAAGATCAAGATATGGTTTTTGAATCTGGAATTAGTTTATTCTTTTAATGCTTTCTTGTTTAAGTTCTTGAATCATTCTTCATTAGATGTTAATCCATTAGTTACTACAATTTAATTTAGGTTCTTTAAGTTTCTTGAAATTTAGTTTGCTAGTTAGATAATAGAGATCTAGTGAGTACTAATAGTCAAAGTCTTTAAGGGATCGACATTCGGACTTATATCTGTTATATTATAAACTAATAGGTACACTTGTGTCATATCAAGGTTTTAGCGCCGTTGGCGGGGACTTTTGATATTAAGAAAGCTAGTAGATATATTAATCTAACCTTTTTTTTTTATCTTTTCTTGATTTCTTTCCTTTTCTTGAATTTTTTTTATTTTCTTGGTGTGATCTTAACTAAATTCTCTATTTTCTTTGGTGCAATGCATGATAAGAAGCTAGTCAAAGGATTTGATTAAAATCAATCTTGAGATTGAGAGGACAGCTTTACACAATTTAAGGCAATTATCTATCAAAGAAATAATGAAGGCAATAAACTAAGGATCTCCTATTAGATTGAAAGATGAAGTAGAGTTGTTAGAGGGTGAAGTTAACGATCAAGTAGTAAAGCAATCACGAGAGCTTACTCGACAACATCATGGCCAACAATAGGGAATAGAATCGGACCATGTCGAACTATTCCCAATCGTCATTAATTGGTACCCAGTCTTACATCAACCGACCAACTATTGCAACTAATAACTTTGAGATTAAGCCAAACATTATTCAGATGGTGTAGTAGTTTATACAATTTGACAGCCTCTAAGACGAAGATCTAATGCACATATTTCTAGTTTTTTGGAAATATGTGATACTTTCAAGATTAACGGGGCAACTGATGATTCAATCTGGCCACACCTCTTTCCATTTTCGTTATACGATTGAGCCATGCAATGGTTGAATTCCTTAAGAAGGAATTCAATCATAACCTATAACAAATTGGTGGAAAAATTCTCGGAGAAGTTTTTTCTGCCCATGAAAACTGCAAAGCTTAAAGTCGACATCTCATCTTTTGCCCAGACAAATGGCGAGACCTTATATAATACTTGGGAGCGCTTTAAGGATTTGCTAAGACGGTGTCCACACCACGGCCATCCTTTTTGGATGGAATTGCAAACCTTTAACAATGGTCTCAACCCCTCTATAAGACAAATGATAGATGTAGTAGCCAAAGGTACACGCAATATCAAGATGCCCAAGGAAGTCTAGGCTCTGATAGAAGGTATGGCTATGAATAATTATTAGTGGGAGAACCCTAGGGGGAAGCAAAAAGTCACAAATGTATTTGAGCTCAACAATGTACAGTCTCTAGCCACTTAAGTAGAGATGTTGAATAAGAAAATTGAATCCCTCTCGAATGGTTTGCAACAACCACAGTTCAACCCCAACAACTTCATTTAAGAGGGGATTGTAGGTTATGAGCAAATGGAATAAGTGGATTTTTTGGGGAAACCTATAAGACCTTAATATAATCCTTACAGCAATACCTACAACCTGGGGTAGAGAGATCACCTTAATCTTCCATGGGGATGTCAAAATCAAGATCAAGGCTAGTAGTAGTAAGCAAAGAATCAGCCTCAACAAAGATCAAATTTGCCTCCACCTAATTTTCAACAACCTATAACTTCCCCACCAGCCCTAGAGAATAAGTTGGAGTGTCTCCTGGAAAAATATATTCAATCCAATGAGGCTTGAATGCAACAAACAGAGGCCTCTTTAAGGAACTAAGAAGCTTCTATCTATAACTTGGAAAATCAAATTGGCTAGATTGCTAGGATGTTGAACGAGAGACAACAAGGATCACTACTTGGGAACACTAAAACAAACCTAGGGAATATGTCAATGCAATGACCTTGAGAAGTGGTAGACAGCTACAAGTTGAGATGAAGGAGGATAAGGAAACATTTGAGAAAGAAGTAGAGGTCAAGGGTAAGGAAAGTTCAAAACTGTTGAGATTAAAAGAGGGTATAGAGCCACAAAAGGTGAAGGAGTACAAGCCACCCATTCTATATCCATAGCTCCTTAAGCAAGATTGCCTTAATCTAACCAAGCAATTCGAAAAATTCCTTGATCTTTTTAAACAACTTCACGTGAACTTACCTCTTGTTGATATTTTACTGTAGATGCCAAGTTACGTAAAGTTCCTCGAGGATCTTTTGTCGAACAAGAGGAAGTTGGAGGATCTTTTAATTGTCACATTGAACGAGGAATTCTCCACACTACCCCAGAAGAAGTTGCCAAAGAAATTACAAGATCCAGGAAGTTTTACTCTTTCTTGTATGCTTAGAAAGTTGTTAGTAAATAATACTTTAGTAAATTTTAGAGCCAATATAAACCTGATGCCATTTAAGTTGTTTAAAAAGCTAGGGTTAGGAGAACTTACACCAATATGCATGTGCATTCAATTAGCTAATAGGTCCACCACATACTCTAAAGGCATCATAGAGGATGTTCTAATGCAAGTTGATAAATTCATTTTCCATATAAATTTTTTTATCCTCGATATAGATGAGGATCTCAAGGTACCATTAATTTTAGGTAAACCCTTCTTAGCTACTGCTAAGGCCATGTTTGATGTCAATAAATGTAAGCTCATCTTAAGGGTCAAAGATAGGGAAATTATTTTCCAGAATCCAGATTTAATGCACAAGTCCCTTGATTTAAAGAGCATAAGCTATGATGGTGATACTTCTAATGTTGTTTTTACTAAATGTATGTAGGAAACACTTATCAAAGAACTTATGAACAATTGCTTAGAAACGGGAGATGGAGAAATGGTGAAAACCCTTAATCACTCAGAAACTATAGCTCAGTTGGGAGTTAATGAACCCAATGTGGTGAAGACAGGGATTAAACTATTTTGTAGACCAAAGGAAGGAAAGTTAGAGCTTCCCAAAGTAAAACTACCAGTCTTGGAGCAGAAACACTAAGAAGATTGTTTAGAATATGCTTTTGTAGTAAGGAGCTCAAAGTTACCGACAACTACTCTATCTAAGCGAAAAGTGAATAAAAAGAAAAGACTCAAGCAACACAAGTTTGATGAGTGGAGTGATAAGTAAAAACTTGGTAGAAGTTATGCAACTAGACAAGAGAATTTCCTATACTAATGGAAAAAGGGTAAGTCGAGCCTTATTTGGAGGGTTTAAAAGCGAGATAAAGATGGAGATCCATCTCTACATGGATGAAGGTAAGTAACCTATAAATCTTGTCATGCTATTGACATTAAAAATAGCACTCTTAGGAGGTAACCTAAGCCGGTAGGTTATGTTAGCAATTTTTATTGCCTATTTTAGCACTTTAATACTTTTATTCTTCACTTTAGGGTTAAATTTGTTTTTATGTTGCTCTATGCATACAACAGTCTCGCTAATCGGTTAACGGCCAGGGGTCAAGGGGACAGCATCCTCTACAGGGTTTTCAAGGCAATGCCTTGGAAGCTAAATGAAATTTCAAAATTGATAAGTGCAACATAATAAGTTTTCCTTTTAGTTTAATTTTTTGCATTAGATTCCTTTAATTCATTTTTTAGTTTAGTACTTTTGTTTCTTTAAGTTTCTTTTATTTTTGAATTTATGCATTTAGATTAGGCATACATAAATTAAAATAAAAATAATAAAAGTTAAAAGAAAAAACTACAAAACAATGTACTACACGGTTCAAAGACACAGTTGTGTCTTGGACCTTGTCAATTCTAGATGATGCACATGCATGCATCATAAAAGAGTACACAGTCACGAGACACGGTCGTATCTCAAACCATGTTAGTACTAGGTGAAGTATTGGGCACACCACAGAAGGTTATACGATTATGAGATACAGTCATATCTCGGGTTATGTTACGCCCAATATAAAAAGTTACGACCTATAGCCCTTTCTTCACTTCTTCTTTTACAAAAATACATACATGAGTTATTCCTCTCATTTGCTCTCTCACTCATGCCTAAACACACAAAAGAACACACTCATAACCTTCTTTGATTCACAATCCATCACTTACACTAATTGAATATTTCCTAAGTGCACTTTACTTCAAATACTCCAGTAAGTTCTTAATATCTCTCGTTTTTCTTGAATTTTTCATGAAAGAACTTATTTAGATTCCATTTTTTCTTAGGCCTTTTGCATGATTCTATTTAGTAAGTGTGAGTTATGATGGATGTTGTTTGTTTTAGTATTTTAGTAATGATGTGCATGAAGAACACAATCGTGTTCTTGAATTGGCACTAATCTTTGGGTTTGAAAGATATGGGTTGT
Organism: Lumnitzera littorea; assembly: GCA_024138015.1. Classification (NCBI taxonomy): domain Eukaryota; kingdom Viridiplantae; phylum Streptophyta; class Magnoliopsida; order Myrtales; family Combretaceae; genus Lumnitzera; species Lumnitzera littorea. The sequence continues at coordinate 92,246,329 of JAMXBB010000001.1, read as the reverse complement.
GACACAATCGTATCACTTACGGTACATTACTATAGGCATGTGATTCTTGCATGTTTGAGTTGAAGTATTAAATTTCATTGCTTTATATACCTTATTCTTCATTTCAGCACTTAGGGCTTTAGTGTTTAATCAACATACAAGTGCTATTGACTTATGTCATTGAGGAATTAGGAGTTTAAGTGGAATTAGGAGTTTAAGTATGCTTAGAATTTCTTCTGTAACAATAGTTGTTAGGATTGCATGAAGGATTTCTCAAGAATATAACTACATTTTGCATGCATACCATGTGTTTGACAAAATTCTTCAATGAGTTATAGTGTTTATTTTCCACACTCAGTTATGATTTTTGGTTTATTTCTTTATTCCAAGTGTTGGGAAGCTCTAGTTTATTGGAAATTTGACTTGAATCATGTTTTCTTTTGTAGAGAAACATGGTACCAATAGCTAAATTACAAGTTAAGAGGAAGGAGCTCAGGAGTAGAGTTTAGTTAAAGATGTCGATGATGAGGAAAAGGATGAAGAATATGAAGAGGACATGGATGATTTTATGGTTGATGCCTCTTATTAGGAGGATTGTGAAGTTGATTGAGTCTTGCTACTAGGTCAAGGTCTTGGAAATTTGAAGTTCATGTTGGAGATTGCGTTTGATTTAGACTACTTTAAATTCAAACTTCTAACATTAATGAATCGTGTTACTTAAATTTTTAGGGGAGTATTAGTTTTTCTTTCCTATTTTTATATCATCTTATTCATGACTGGTTTGATTGATATATTTTTCATTATGTGACTTAATTCGTACATTAGGGATAATGTACGGTTTTAAGTATAAGGAAGGGGATATAGAAATTTATAGAAACTTTTGTTACTTAGGAGACCAATTTTTTCTATTTAAGTCAATTTTATTGTTTTATTAACTTGCAATTATTCGAAAATTAGTAACTTCCACTAAGTTGAATGTAATTTGAATACTTGCTCTTTGATGTTTGAGTTATACTATGTTAGAGTTGATAGGTGAAATCTATGTAGAGTAAAGTTAAAAATTATTTAGCATAGGATTTTAGTATTTAGGATTAGAGTAACATCACTGGTTATGAGTCAGTCATGATTATTTTTGAAGCTTACTTTGATGTATGCTTTTCTCTTAGATGATTTTAAAGCCCTATAATTCTTGGAAAACAAACAAATAAAATTTTTTTTTTGAGAAACCTCTGAAAACTTGAAATAGTTGGAGGTAGAGAGTAATATAAATGAAATAAAAAATAAAAAAAGACGCAAAATTGATAAGAATTCACCTTGGTTCCTAAAAAAAGTGAGGTTAAATTCTACTGCCGATACAAAAATAAGCTTAAAAAATGAATCGGTATGAATCGGTTTTGGTCTCTCAGAAGAGCGAGGTTATTTCTCACTATCAATACGAAGGCTAAGTTGGTATGGATTGGTCTTAGTTTGTCAGAAGAGCAAAATCTTTTCTTTCTACGAATACAGTTATTCTTAAATAATGTGCTTAATTAATAATATAAATTTAGAGAATTTGAAGCCTTCCCAACGAAAGCATGTTTTAAGGGGATGATTAAAGGATGGGTGAATGTAATATGTGTTTACTTTGAATTATAGCGCTTAACGAGATTTGAGAGAGGGTTGCATACATTTTAGTTAAGTAGGTTTAAAATTTTTATGACTCTTTTTTAATTGGTGAGATGTTAAAATCTAATCTTGAGTACGAAAATCGTTGATTAAATAATTTGGTTAAACTTTAATTTACATAAATTAGCTTATGAACTCTAGTACTTTGTGTCTTTTGGACATTGAGAAAAAAGATTAAGTATAAGAGTTAACGAAGTTATTTAAAGAAAATTAATTGGATTTGCAAGTTGAATCTTTCCGGGTTAAGTGCAAATTTTGGTTGGTTTCCTAAGTAATGATGGTTTTTAACTTAAGAATTCTTACCCTAATTTTTCTTTGATTTATTTACTTAAGAACAAGCAAATTCTTAAGTGTGGGGAAGTTTGATAAGTTCTTAATTATACATATTTTATATGGTGATTTTTAATTATTTTCCTTGATATTTGAGTTTATTTTTAGATAATAATACTTAATTGAGTAAAATTTTGTTATCTAGGTTTTGAGACGATTTATGTGAGAAAATGAGAAGAGAGAAACAAATTCACTCAAATTGGAGCTAAAATGAGCAAGTTATGAAGGTTTGAAGATCAATACAACCGAGCGACATGACTATAATGTTTCCAAGCGAATTTGGAGTTTATTTTCAACCATTACAGCCCAATACATGACCAAAAGACACGATCGTATCCCTCGTCATGCCTTTTCCAATTGACTTATTTTTTTATTCACTTCCTATATAAGGCCTTGTTAAGGTTTGTTTTGGGGATAACATATTACATACGAATTTTAGAGAGTTTTCCAAGCCAAAAACACTTAAGAAAGCCAAGTGCAAAGAAGATTTTAAGATTCAATTTTTCTTTAGACGTCTCGATTTTCTTTCCTATAATTTTCTACTCTTTGTTGTTAGATTCTTATTGTGCAATGTATAGTGAGTAGTCTTTGATATCTAGGTCTTGTAGAACCTAGATTTATTCATGTGATAATATTATTGTTTGATTAATTTAATTCTTTAGTCTTTTCTTGACTTAACTATGTTTGTTTTATGATTTACGTTATTATTTCCACAAATAGTGATTTAGAGTTTGATATCTTATAAAAGAATGGAGATATTTTTTATAAGATTAGATTTAGGCATGAGGATTATTACAAGATTAGAGATAATTTGCAAGATTCTTCCAGAATTTTAAATTAAGGTGTAGAGAATTTATTGTCTAATAATGCAATCTTAGGTCATGCTATTAATAAGAGATTTTAATAAGTGATTTTAGGGTTAGGGTTAATTGACTTAAGAAAGTGATTAACTTTAGTAGAGAATTCTTCCAATCAAGAAAGATTAAAGAATAAATTTGATTATCTTTAGGAAAATCATACGTTAGATCTAGGGGAAGCAAAGATCTAGGTACAATTTTTGAATCTTGAATCAGTTTATTCTTTTATTGCTTTCTTATTTAAGTTCTTAAATAATTCTTAATTAGATGTTAATCTATTAGTTGCTACAATTTAATTTAGGTTCCTTAAGTTTCTTGAAATTTAATTTACTGGTTAGATAATAGAGACCTAGTGAGTACTAGTAGTTAGAATCTTTGAGGGATCGACATTCAAACTTATATTCGCTATACTATAAATTGATAGGTGTACTTGCCTCATATTAAGGGCCCATCATTGTGTGCCTAAATTTTTTGCAATGTACGTGTAGGGGCCCATGGCATGTGACCATGCACCCTCCATTTACTTCTCTAAAATCTCACAATTACGGCCTTAAGGAAGGAAAAAAATAACAATGCGATGTCTCCATTTTTGACCCAATTTAATCCTTTTTCTTGGGCAATTTCTATCAAATTGAATGCAAGAATTAAAAGAGGGCTTGGGATACTATGAATTGGGCCCTAAACTTTGTCTAAATTTAGTCAAAATCTAATATTAAATTGGCTCTAAAAAAGTGAAAAAAAAAAACTCAAAATCTAGCACCACCATTCATAGCCGATTTGACTGTTAATGGTCCTTTCCATGTTGAGTTAAGTTTCTTTCAGTATATAAAGGGTCCTTAAGCTCAATTTCCAACAAATCTATTCATCCATACTCTCTATAAGCAAGAATCTGAGCTTTCTCTATCAAACCCTCGAGCTTCACCTTCTTTCTCTAAAACCACTACTCTTTGGTGGTTTTCGAGCAAATCTACTACCTCCACTAGTTTTAACACCATCAAAGACCCAAGAGCTAACATTTGATTGAACCCTAGCAACCACTTTCATGTGTTGATCACCACCACCGTCGGCGATCGAGTTCAACCATCACTTAAACCACCATATAACTCCGTAGCATTGTTTCTACCCTCGCCAAGTCTAATTAAAAACTCATAAATTCAACTTCTCCCATTCGTTTTGGTGAGTGAATCAACTTGAATCGACCCTAAGGCTGCTATGGTTCTTCTTCAACCCAAGTGGAGCTTTGACCCAGATGGACGACTCGACTCGATCCACATACCCAGGATCCAACCTACATGCCTGTATCCCATTTAGTTTGGCCTTTTTATAATTCCTTTGTTTTGATTATTTTTTCCTTCTTATTTATTTAAGCATTGTAATTGTAAAAATTAAAAAAAAAAGGAAAAAGGAAACAAAAAAAAAGAGAAAAAAAAAAGTAGAGTAACTTAGTTTTAAATTTTCTTTTCTCAGTTAAAACTTAAATAAGAAATATATGATAAAATAGCAAAAAAATAGATAAGATAAAATAAAATAAAGAAAAATAATAGAAGTTAGAAAAAATTGTTTTGTTACTCAGAAAGGTTAATTTTCCAAATAAACAAAAAATCAACCCATTATTAAGGCACCTTTAGAAACTTTCCAAACAAGTAAAATGCTCAATTTATGACCCTTTTAGAAAATTCCCTTAAACAACTCAAATCAAGTCAAAACATAAACCCAACTCTTTTTTGAAAATTAAAATCAACTAACCCGCTAAAGTTTTTGGAAAAGAACTATAAAAGTCTAATTCCGAATAGCAGGTACATAAGCACTTATACACAAATACGGGGTAACTTAAAGTATGAAAAGTTTTCTTTTTACATCTTTGCAAATAATAGTTCAATTATCCCTTTTTAATAGGATTAATGTTATTTACTTGCTTACATGTAATTGGATGTTTTCTTTTAGAAGGGTATTATTGAAAAGTGAATCCAAATTTGGAAAGTTAAAAAGTGGTACCCATTAAAGGTTTAATAGGATAGTATTTGGATCTAAAATCTTTGGTTTTCAAAAACCTTTTATAAAAAAAAAAAATTTGGTTTTTTATGCAACTTAGTGTTTAGATTAAAATCAGTCTATTCAATTGGTTTTAATCTAACCTTTTCTTGACTACGATCGGGTAGTGACTTCAAAAGTTTATAAAATTCTTTCAAAAAGTCTTAATATTTCTTAACTCCTAGTTGAGGGTTAATATTAATTGGGTTAGGGTTTTAATACTAATCGAGTTAAAAATAATAATAAAAACTCGGAAAAATCAAGCTTAACACCAGGTTACATTCTAACTTACCTTTTGACCTGCACCAAACATACTTTGAATTCTCAAATCACACGACTCCAACATCCACACCCTTCCTCACTCCAACACTCTAACAAAAAACTTCAAACCTCAAATACAGCAATAAACTAACACTTCAAGACCCTATTATTTCAGCAAACACTTATTTTAGGTAATTTCAACCATATGTATGCTAGCTAAGGAAAACCTAAAAATTTAACTTTTGAATTTTTGAAAACTCTTTTTATGGAATCAAAATAGATATGTTGAAATGTTTGTACATAAATTTTGGAATCAAAACAACATCATTTAGGCTATTAAAAATTGGAATAAAGGTTCATTTTTAGCCTAGTTCCTTAAGGAATACATATTTTGAATTGGAAATTGAAGAATCTGGTTGCATTTTTGGATTCTACATGAAAAATTACCTAAGGAAACCAAAAATCATAATTTTAGAGCTTATTTACTATTTTTACAAAAATAGAATAAAAAACAACTAAAACTAAAACTCATTGTTATTTACAACTCCAGCTACTATCTAAGGGTAAGGGTTTATCCTCTCAAGTCGGCACCACATCCTTTGTCTCTAGGTAGTTTAGCTCTTAGGTGGTGGCAAGCCTAGGGAACCCGAAATCTTCCTATTTTGCACTATTTTCTTACTATTTTTGTAAAGACCCTTCTCAGCACTTCTTAAGCCTTTCCAAATTTTTCCCTACATTTAAACTGACCAGACTTTACTTAAAGAGTGCTCTTAGGAATTTTAGAAAATGCTTTGATCGATGGAAGGATTTTTCAAAGGCCAAGTGTCAATTTTTCCCACTTAATTCTTATACTAGATATCCTCTTCACTCGTATATGTATCCACCAATTCTTTTTGTATGAGTTTGCCATGCCTCCCTCACGTCCAAAATGATTCCTTAGTTGTCCCTTTACTATTTTTTTTAATTTATTCAATTTAATTAGGAAATATCTTAAGGTATATTACATTATATATAAGTATTTTTCCTATTTCGAGTATATACTTATATATAGAATGCTTCTCTATGCCTAAAGGGATGTCTCTTAGTTGTCCCATGGTTTAGTAATTTTTTTTTATAATTTTCCCTTATTTTTATTTATTTATTTAGTAATTTTTTGCTTATTTTCGAATATTTTCAACAATTACGAATATATATTTATATAATAATTATACCCGATATATATACATGTCTTTTGTATATTATTTTATGCACAATGTTAATTATATTACTTCTATAATTTATCTCTAAGGTAGCGTTTAGTTGTAAGGACCAGACTAAACTGAACAAAAAGAACTAGACATGACAAGTATAAGGAGGATTGGATAGTACAAGCTTATTATACCATATTTAGTTTGCACAATACTGGATATAAAATTTATATTAAATAAAATATTACTTATATTATAAAATTAATAATTTTTTGTAATATTTATTAAAAATAATGTTCATTAACTTAATATTATAACATGTGGGGTATTTTTGGGAATACAAAATATTTTTTGTTTTTATTCAATGAATTTAATTTTTATTCAATGGTTTAGATGTGATAAAATTTAGGTATTTTGTCTAGTCAATTATCCAAATTTTTATCCAATCACTAAGCAAATTTATAAATCAAACATGGGATAAAATTTTTTATCCAGTCTAATCTAATACCATAAAAATTGCGTAATCAAATGCTACCTAAGTGTTCATAATATTCTAAAACCCAATTCACGTGTTACTGATAATATAGTAACATAGTAAATTGCAACCATTTTAGCTATATTTTTAATATTTTATTATATTTTTAAATTTTGAGCTTACAAAAATTCCTCAACTAAAAGCATGAAGTCTCTTATAATTTTCTAGCCTAATCAAGTATATTTCTAAACGCCCTAGGTTGATTACAGCACCTAGTCATACCAGTACATATCTCTTAATGAGAGAGTTATTTTAGGAAGGTGCATACCTTATCTTATTAGGAAAGTGTATCTTCACAAGTTTGTTCTCAACTAGATAATTGTATATCACTGTATAAACCATATTTTGGCCTACCCTAGTTTCATTGAACAAATTAAGAAAAACTCAAAAAAATGAATTAGAAGGAAAGAACCAAAATAAAAAAATTTAAAGAAACCAAAAAAATAAAAATAATGAAAAATCATAAAAAGTGTTACGTAATGGTCCATTTAAGTCAATTTGGGGTAAGAGTAATTTTATGCGACCTAAAACAACTTATGGAGTCAAAATAAGTATATGTGGTTTAGCCAAATTGAGAACTCCAAATAAAATGGGTATTTATTGAAAAAAAAAGTTTCTTACCAGTTTCAACTAAGTCATTTGGAAATATTTTAAAAGTGCACATTTTCAAGAGATTATAGCCTCAATCTATGTCTCAATCAGAGTTAAAACGAGTATTTATGCCAATTTGAAGTTCTTAATAAAAGCTGAATACGGATAGAAAAATGGAATCTTAATTTAGTCAAATTTGATAAATTTTGAAAATATTTTGAACATATATTTACTAGACTTCACAATAATTGAAGAGAGAGATTGATGCATTTTTAAGGTCGTACATATAGAGGCTACACCACAACGGAAGAAAATGAAACAAAAGAAATTAGCATGTCCGTTTGTAGCTTACGAATATGATTTACTACAAGCTTACACAGCTTAACTCTATATTCAATATTATGTATGAATTTGGAAAGTAGGGTAGTCGCTCACCACTAACTCTTGCTAGAGGAGCTGGATAAGAGTTGGGTAAAATAGACAACACAAAAGTTACAAGAAAACTTTCTGTATTCACTAGTGAAAGGTAGTTAATTGTTGTGTTACAAGAAAATGAGGCTTTTACATGACCTTAGTAGGGTCACATACAAAAAGGAAAAGATAAAAATGGCAGTTGAATAATGAAAGATCCCTAAAACATGCTAAAAAGGCAAAAATGACAAAATAGTACAAGGTACATAAATAGTTGAATCCTTCTAGAATGTTGTATCAAAGGATACGTATCAAATTATGGTTAGCGAGCTTAAAATCATAAGTGTTAATTATTCTTGCACGTATAAGATCTTAGGTAGCTCAGCAACTATTGGTGTAAACTCGATAGAGTCAACTCAATAAAGGTCAGAAGAGGAATGAGTGAATGGGATGACCTGATCTAGATTAGGTCAGAGCTCAAACACCTATACTGTTCGAGGTCTCAGTTGGTTGGAGAATTGACTGCTTAGCTTAGGTAGGTGCTTGGTGCTTATTAGCTTGAGTACTGTTCCAATCATAATTAGAGCTCGGCACTCAAGTTGGATGAAGTGTAACATACCTAGGCTAATGTCAGAATCCTTGTCCTTAAAGAGTCTTAAAGCTAATATATGTCAGGCAAGTCCTTATAATCCCTTAGCTCGACTTCTAATAATAAGCCCCTGGAGTTGATTCCTATCATCTTCTTAGGGGTCAAAGAGGTTTAACTTCAAATCTATAGAGTCTTCTTTGGATGGCTTTTCCTCTATTCATGCCTTGGCTTGATTTAGGTGGTGAGGGATTAGATCGGATACGATGAAAGTAGAAGAGACACAATCATCTTTGGGTAGCTCAATCTGGTAAGCATTATGGTTAACCTTCTTGAATACCTTAAAAGGATTGTTAGCTCTAGGTGAGAGCTTGCTCTTCCTAAGGTGTGGAAAACTCTCTTGGCTGAGGTGGATCCATACAAGGTCACTTGGGTTAAAAGACACAGATCAACAGTCGTAATTACCAATCTTTTGCTATCATTCATTAAACTAAGCAATTTTCTTGGCTACATGTTGATGTAGTCCTTGTAGTCCTTAAGCTCGGTTGAATCTGGTCTAGCTTTTTTCAAGGGCTATAGAGGTACCGATCATGTCATGTGGGATGGTTGGGTTGAGGCCATATATGACCTCAAAGGGGGCTTTAACAGTAGTACTATAGACAATTTGGTTATCGGCAAACTTTACAATAAGTAGACACAAGTCCTAATCCTTTAAGTTCTTTCTCACAACAGATTAGAGTAGGTTACTTAACGTCCTCTTCACTACCTTGGTTTAGCCATTTATCTATGGGTGACTACTCATATTAAATACAAGCTTAGTGCTAAGTCTTCTCCATAAGGTCTTCTAAAAGAAGCTCAAGAACTTAGTATCTCGATTTGAAACAATAGACTTCAGAACTCTATGTAGGTGGAAGATTTCCTACAAAAACAAATCAACAATATATAATGCATTGTTAGTTTGGTGGCACAAGATGAAGTGTGCTATTTTACTTAATTGATCCACAACTACAAGGATTGAATCTTTTCCCTTGGATGTCCAAGGCAACCCTAAGACAAAGTCCATGCTGAGATTGACCCAAAATGAGGCTAGCATGGGTAAGGGCATGTACTCTTTATGTGGTTCTTTCTTTCCCTTTGCCCTCTTGCATACGTCATAAGTTCCGATGACCTTGTAAACATTCTTAGCCTAACTAGGCTAGCAAAAATTCTCCCTTAACAGGTCGACAGTTTTGGTCTCACCAAAATACCCAAATAAGCCATTACTATGAGCTTCCTAAACCAATAGCTCGCATATGGAATGGTTTAGTATGCATAACCTCTTCTTTTTTAATAGGTATCCATTTTTCAAGTAGTATACTCTAATAGCAATTCTGTCTTGACGCTTTTCAATGATAAGACCGAAGTGCGGATCTTAGGTATATTGTTCGGCAATAAGGGAAAGTCTCAACAATTTAGTTTGCAAGGTAGTCAATAAGACATGCTGATGTGAGAGAGCCATAGCAACCACATTAGCACTACCTTTCTTATGCTTGATCACATAGGAAAAACCTTCCATGAACTCTAACTACTTAGCTTATCTCTTTGAAAGTTTGTTTTGGCTTCCAAGGTATTTCAAGGACTTATGGTCTATGTAAACCACAAACTTTTAAGGTAATAAGTAATGCTGTCATGCAGCAAGAGCTCAAAAGAGACAATATAGCTCCTTTTCATACACAAAGTAATTCAAGGTGGCACCAATAAGCTTCTTACTATGGTAAGCAATAAGGTAACGCTCTTACATCAGTACCGCGCCGATGCCAATACCTGAAGTATCACATTTTAACTCGAAGGGTTTATCAAAATTTAGTAAAACCAAGATAGGTGCTATGGTAAGCTTCTCCTTGATTTCCTTAAAGCTCTTCTCAACATGATCAGTCCATTGGAATCCTTCACTCTTCTTTGTCAATTCAATCAAGAGGGCTACAGTAATATTGAAGTTCTTAATGAATCTTCTATAGAAAGAAGCAAGACAATGGAAATTACATACTTCAGTGACATTCTTTGGCATAGGCCACTCCAAGATAGCTCGGACCTTTTCCTTATTAGCTTAGATTCCTTCCTTTATCACTACATACCTAGGACGACAACTTCTTATTGGCAAAATGTACACTTCTTCATATTTCTAAATAGTCTCTTAGCATGAAGTATGTCAAAAACAGTTTAAGATGCTTTAGTTGATCAGTTAGGTTGGCATTGTATACTAGTATGTTGTCAAAGTACACGACTACACGTCTTTTGATCAAGGGATACATCATATGGTGCATGTACCTCATGAAGGTGCTTGGTGCATTAGAAAGGTAAAATGGCATGACCAACCACTCATAGAGACCATGTCTAATCTTAAAAGTAGTCTTCCATTCATTACCAGATCTCATGTAAATTTGGTGGTAACCACTTTGTAAGTCAATCTTTAAGAACACTTGAGTGCTGTGAGCCTTAGTATAGGATATCTGTACTTGACAACAATTCGATTGATAGCTTGATTATCATGCACATGTGCCAAGAACCTTTATTCTTTAGGATGAGCAAGGCTAGCATGGTATAAGGGCTCATGCTTTCCCTCACATATTTATTCTCTACGAGCTCATCTACTTATCTCTTCAGCTTGGCAGCTTGCCCAAGATTTATTCTATAAGCAAGTTTGTTCAATAGATCTTTACCTAGTTGTAAGTCAATACAGTGCTCAATTCCTTGACTAATGGTAGTCCTTTAGGTAATTCTTTTACAAATAAGTTAGAGAACCTATCTATCAACTTCCGAAACCTCTTCTGGCACATAATCCAAATCTCTTAACTCCAATAATCTTCTAAACAACAAGAAGATAAGCTCATCAACCTCCTTAACAACTCAAAGTTCTTGTTAACTTAACACAAAAGCCTTCTTCTTACCAGTTTAGGTGAGTTGGTTATGAGTTTCATTCACTTAGCTCGAGGTCATAGGTTATAATACTATCTTTTTACCATCCTTAGTAAAGGTATAGGAGTTTTTATACCTGTCATGTATAATACATCGGTCAAATAATCAAGATTTTCCTAATAGCAAGTGTGAAGCTTCCATGGGAACAACACCATAAATTACTTCATCTTTGTAGACATTACACACATAAAATGGTACAACCACCTGTTCGATCACATGCACAAGCGCCCTTATCATGTAGCCAGTACAACTTATACGGTTGGGGGTGCTTAGAGGCCGGCAAACTTAATCTTTGCATAAGTGTTTGAGTGACAATATTGATACAACTCCCTCCATCTACTATAATCGTATATACATGACCCTTGATGGCACACTTTGTATAGAACAGGTTCTCTCTCTATTCTTCTTCAAACCTTGGCATTGAGCTCAACACTTACCTCAACACTAGCATCATTACTTTACCTTGGTCGGCATAGACATAGGTCTCTTCCTCCTTTACTTTAGTTCTTCCAACTTCTCTTTCTTCCTTCTTAGGTTCATTATCATCAGTACTATCTACTACATCACCTCAAAGAATCATAGCATGTTAATTAGGACACTTAGCAGCTATGTATACGTAACCCAAGCACTTAAAGCATTTTATCTTGCTCATTCTGCGTCCTAAGGCTTATCCCTTTTCAAATGTCTTCGATTTGGCTCTATCATCATCTCAATTCTTTAAGCCAGCTCAGTTATCATCATATCGGCTATTCTTCTCTTCTACTTAGTTTGGTCTTCTTGCTTTAAGGTAACCAGCTTGATGTGGAATAGTAATCCATAAAGAACTCGGATTAGGTTGGATTGAGGCATTCCTCTTCTACTTTTCGACCCTCTGAGCTATCTTAATGGCTTCTTCTAAAGTATACTGCCACAATGTTATGAATCTCATACTTGAGCCCAAAGATGAATCTTGACATAATGTAAGCTTTGGGTTCATTTACATTAGTTTGGACCATCAACATCTAAAATTCCCTGACATAATCATTCACAGTTCGGCTTCCTTAGCAAAACTCTTACAATTTGGCAAATGTGTCTTTTAAGTAGATTTCAGGTACAAATCTTCCTCTTAATAACCGCTTTATGTCTTCCTAAGTTTGCACACCTCGTTACCCATCTCTCTCTCTTGTTGCATTCATGTTTTTCCACTATATGGTGGCATATCCTAAAAACTTAAGGGTAGCTAGCTAGTCAGACCTTCACTCTCTCAGCATAGCCATAACAATCAAACACTTTCTCGAACTTCTCCTCCTATTCCAAGTATTCATCAACATTTCCACTACCTGTAAAGGTTAGAATCTAGACCTTGATATTGTCAAGTCCTTAAGAAACTCAAGATCTTTGCCCTTCTACTTCATAGTACTTTCCTGCCTCTTCATCAGGCTCTTCTTCTTCTTCTTCTTCCTTGTCTGCTTCCTCAACTTTTTCCATCTCTAACCTCCTTTGAGTAGGTACTTCTCTAACCCTATGAGGTTGGGCTTGGTGATTAGCTTAGCTTACGTAGCCATATTTTAGCTCTTGCTCACCTTTTACTCAGCCACGATTGGGTGCACCTTGTGGCTAATGTCTTATGCCTTGCATAGCTATAACTAGACTCTCAGTAAGGATGGTGAGCCTATCAAGTTTATCATCAACTAACCTTAGTGTACAATTGCTTTGTTGACCACAACCATTATGAGAGCTACTATCGTGGGCACCAACAACGCCTGGCATACGTGAGTTTGACATCATATGCTACTTTTCATCTCTATTCTCTTCAATAAGGACAACAACAGTAGTACACACAGCTACAAACCCTATGGAGCAACATTACTTCAAAACCATTATTCGCATGCAATCAGTTGCTACTCACTTCCTAAAATCACTTTATTACAGTCTTATCACTTTGATACCCAAATACAACTCAGCGTAGTATAGAAATCAACTTGCTCTGTTCTCACAGTCGAAAAAAAAGTAAAACAAGGCAATACAAGTCACGGCACTTCCCTCTTGTTAGTTAATGCTGCTCAGTATCATAACCTTCAAACCCACTTCAAACACTTTACCACAATTATACCAATCACCCACAAACCATTATAGTAGTTATGGGAGAACACCACAGCCACTAATAGCAAACACAAATGAAACTTCACTACAACCTAATATAGTCCCTCATCGGAACCATGCTCTGATACTAGTGAAGTTGATACATCTTCAAGGTTGTACATGAATGCAATATCATAATAGAAGAAAATGAAACAAAAGAAACTAGCAAGTTCGTAAGCATCTTGTGGATATGACGCACCATAAGCTCACACGGCTTAACTCTACATTTAATATTACGCACGAATGTGGAAATTAGGGTTGCTTGCCACTAACTCTTGCTAAAGTCGCTAGATAAGAGTTGGGTAAGATAGAGAACACAAATGCTACTCTAAAAGAAATGTTTTTGTATTCAATAGTGAAAGGTAATTAATGGTTGCATTATAAGAAAATGAGGCTTTTATATGGCCTCTATAAGGTTAAATACAAAAAGGAAAAGACAAAAATAGCATTTAAATAATAAAGATTCTTCAAACATGCTAAAAGGGAAAAAATAACAATATAGTACAAGGAGCAAAAATAGTAGAATTCTTCTGGAATGTTGTGTCAAAGGACATATGTCAAATTATGGTTGGAAAGCCTGAAATCGCGAATGTTGATTGTTTCTGTAAGTTTATGATCTCAGGCAGCTCAACAATTGTTGGTGTTAACTTAGTAGAGGATAGAAGAGAAATGACCAAATGGGCTAACCTAATTTGGGTCAAGTCAGAGCTCGAATACTAGTATTGCTCGAAGTCTCGACTAGTCGAAGATGTGAATACTCAACTTCGGTGGGCATCTATTGCTTGTCAGCTCAAGTACTATTCTAACCGTAATCAACGCTTGGCACTTAAGTCAAATGAAGTGTAACATACCCAGGATAATGTTGAAATCCTCATCCTTGAAGAGTACTTGAGCTAATATACATTCAGCAAGTCCTTGTAATCCCTTAGCTTAACTTCTAGTAATGGGTCTGTGGAGTTAATTCCTATCGGAGATTTAATTCTTAAAGTTGGGGAATTAATTGGGTTTTATTTAAGGGGTGTTAATGAAAAAAAAAATGAAAAAAAGAAGAAAATTGAAACAGTGATGGTGGAAGGAAAATAAAAGAAAAAAAAAAGAAGAAAAGAAAATGGAAAAGTAAAAAAAGAAGAAGAAAAGAATGTAACATGTGTCACTTAGATAGCGAAGCACGTAGCACCCAAAATCGACACCATTCACTAATCGACATGTGGTGCTGACTTGGCACCATGTTGCACCTGGAAGGTCAACTTTGATCCTCCTTTTTCTTCTTCCCTTCTAACTTGTTTCTCTTGTTTTTTCCATGAGCAAAATGTAGAGCTAAAAACAAGGCATAAATACACTCTAAAAACTATTCGATTTAATCCAATTTTTTGCATCTAGAAATTATGAAAAAATATGAGATTGTGTAGACACTTAATTTTTGCCCCCTTTATTTTTATTTTTATTTCTATTCTCAATAGGCCCTAAATTAAAAAAGATACAAAAAAATAGGAAATTAAAGAAAACCTAAATATGAAGAAATTTTAAAAAAATAAGAATTTTAGGAGAATACAAAAATTTTCAAAAAATAAGAAAAAGCATAAAAAATAAGAAAATTGGATAAGAAACATAAAAAATTAAGAAATTTAGAAAATAAGAAAATTTGGAAAAAAAAGTTAGAAAATTGAAAAATTACAAAAATTGAAAAAATGTAAAAAATTTTAGAAGATAACATTTTAATAGGGTAGATTTTTATTTTTAATTTAAGTTTAGAAGTTAGGTCGTTGAACTTAAGCTTAGATTTAAATTTAACTTAGGTTGACCGAATCTATATGTGCAATTTAGTTGTACATATAAATAAGGCACAAGTCAACAATCTAACAGATAAGCATATGGACATTTGTATTAAGTTTGAGTATGAGGTCTTAGATTCGAACCTTAGCAAAGGTAGGGAGGCTTTTTTATTTTTGTTAACTAGTATACTGCCACATGTCGTTAGGTTAGACAACCTTGCTGACCTGGCTCTACGTGGCATCCACATAGCGTGCTGCGTCAGCACTTTCCTTCGTTTTTCTTTAGAATTCCAATACCTTTCCTCCTTGGACAACCAATTTCAACGCGATTTTCGAACCTCTTCTTATTGCAATTTTGCCAAATCAATGGCGAAATTGCAAACTAGACATGGCCTACTATGAATCAAACCTATTAACACATTTAAATACAGTCAAAGGAGCATTCAATTTGAGCTTTAAACTTTGGAAAACAAAAAAACACTGGTTTTCTGGACATTTTCAATAAATCTAAATTTGAGCTTTCATGTTTCTAGGTTGAATTCGACTATAAAATGGGTATTGGGGGAGTTCATTGGACACATACAAGCTTCAGAATCAACTCCCAAGTTCTCTCTCTCTTTTACCGCCTCTTTCTCTCTCTAACCCTCTACCGAACTCTCTCTCTCTCTCTTCAAATCTCCCTCTCTAACCAATCTCGACTTAGCCCAATGCCACGACTACAATCCCCATACTTTAAGCATTACATCATTACCCCCCACCTCCATCGCCGTGCTCTTAAACCACTACTTTGGTCGAAACCTTAACCATTGCTACCACCCTCTCTCGAACCACCACCACCACTACTCACCGCTCCAAACTAACCCTACGGTTAAACTCCCTACGCTCCTTAACCCCAAAACCATCATCCCACTCACGCCCAGTAACCTACATACGACTGAACCATCACTACCACCCACGGCCGACTTCCATCAACCACCAAACAACCACCCTAATCACAGTGTCAAGCCTACCTTTGCATTCCCCAATCAAATACACACAAATCCGTCCTGACCTTCAAAAAATTCAGCTCAAATTGTCTTGAACCATGCCTACCACCATGCAGTTGAAGGAGAAGAAGTTTGACCCGACCCAACCAACCCGCCCTAGGTTCAACTCGCGTGCCTAGCTGTATCTGAACCCTTTTTTTTAATTTTTTTTATTTAATTTATTTAGTTGTTGTTGATTTTGTTATTTTTATTTTATTTTATTTTTTTCTTATTTCCAAATGTAAATGTAATAATATAAAAAAAAGAAAAAGAAAAAAAGAAAAGAGTAATTTTGTTTTATTTTATTTTATTTTTACTAGTTTAATAAAAATAGATAAAATATAATAAGTAATAAATAAATAAAGTAATACAATAAAAATAAAATAAGTAGGATAGGGAATAAAATTGTTTTATCACTTAGAAAAATTGATTTTCCAAAAAATAAAATAAAATAAAATCAACCATTTTCCAAATTAGAATTATTTAGAATTTCCAAAAAATAAAATCCAATTTAGGACCCTTTTTAGAAATTTTCTTAAATGAACCAAATTTGAGTAAAAATCGTAAACTTGATCATTTTCAAGAATTAAAACCAACAATTCACTAACGTATTCATTAAAAAAACTACGTACGTTTAATCTCAAATAACGGGTACATAGACACTTATGAGACGATGATAAAAATTAAAAAAAAAAAACTAATTTCCCTTTTTCATTAGTTTAGATTATTTTATTTATCTAATTAGAGCAACAATAATTAAGTTTTGTCTTTCAAAATTAAAAGATGATTTTGAAGTTTAATTCTAATTTTGGAAAGTCAATGGTACTCAGAAGGGTTTAAAATTCCTTACCCTTGGATCCAGATTCTTTAGTTTTCAAAATTGTTTTGTAAAATTAGTTTTAATCGTTAGACTAGTGGCTAAGTTATAATCAATCCACTCAATTGATATAACTTAACTGTTTTCCCGACTCCAGTCGAGTGATGACTCCAAAGTTGTTTAAAAAAAAAAAAGAAATGGTTTTCTTTAAACCCTTGTCAGGAATCAGTATTAAACGAGTAGAGTTTAGCATTAATCGATTTAAAAAAGGCCTATTTTATAAAAAAAAAAAAAACCGAGAGGGTGAAAAACCAGGCTCAACAGATTGAAAATGAAACAAATGTACGTTGTTTTGGTACAGAAATCTCGAAAAATAATAAAGGAAAAATGCCCCCAACGAAAAATGATAAAAGAGGAAGTTATTTGTAAAACAAGATTCATGTACCTTCTAAAAATTAGAAAATTGAATTTCTTTATGCAATCCCACCATGTGTTTAATGTTTAAAATTAGTAAGAAGATATAGAAGATTGATTTTATTCATTTATTTGATAGAAATCACGTCTAAAATACACCGAAATTGGATTAAAAAAAAGGAAAAAAAAAAGAATTGAATTTTCAATATACAAAAAAATTTAATCTTCCCACATAAACGGAATGTGTATTAACCACCAAGCACAACTCCACACTATAAATAGGACCTCTACTACTCATCCTAAAAGGACAATTACAAGAAATATTAACTAGAGTAGATGAATTTCTTTTATTTTCAACAAAAGGTTCAGTTTAGAAGTTTGTTGGGAAATTCGAGTTTGTTTTTTGGAAAAAATTAAAGGGCTTAGGCACAAGTTTTACTGAAATTGATTGAGGGCTTTTGAAAATTGGGAAGTTAAGAGTCAAGAACTATCACCACCTTACCAAAAGTTGCTTGAAACCCCCCTAAACCAACCTCCTTTTGTTGCTACACGAGGTAAGTTTTCTAGGCTTTAAAGTTTGTGTTTGATTGTTCTTGAGTTCTATAGAATGTCGGTGCATAATGTATGTGATTAACACTTATAATTTTGTTATGTGAATTAGATTAGATAATTTGATATGTAATTTATGTTGTTCTTGTTGTAATTTGCACATAAATATAATAGAAACCCATGTTTTGATGCTTTTTTAACCTTAATGATCTAAGAAATTGTGTTGTTCTTGTTATAATTTGTGTATGAATATTATAGAAACTCATGTTTTGATGTTCTTGTGACCTTAATGATCTAAGAAATTGTGATAATTATGGATATGTAAATTTGTGTTGCTATGATTTGTGAAACCTATGTTTTGATGTTTTTGTAACCTTAATGATTTAAGAAAATATGTTCTTGTTGAAATAAAAAAAAAAAAGGGAGATTATGATTCTATGAATAAGTTGATATGATCCTCATTTGCCCATGAATTAATGCTATCTTGATATTTATGTAAGATGTTAATCCTTGAAGAGGTTTTTTATTTGTGCAATACTTGTTTGCTTATGTTTAATTCAATAGTGTTTTAGAAAAAGTTGATAAAGTTGTTTTTTGGCAGTTCTTTAGACATGTTTCTTATGATTTGTATAAATTTTTTTAGAATAATAAAAGAAGGATTTCTTTATGGAAAAATATTTTATCACCTTAGAAAAAATGTATTTTTTTTTAAATAAAACTTTAATACATGTGCTTTAAAAAAATTAGGGTTTTTCTAGATTTTTTCAAAAAGGTCAAACAAAAAGGATTTTTTAAATTATATAAAATGTAAATACTTAAAGTGAAATATTTTATAAATAAATTTGACTAACCTATTAAATTTTTTTTTTACAAAATTATTTTTAGAATTATGTAGGTTTTATCCTAATTAGTAGGTATGTAGGTACTTCCGATGGTCTTAGAAATTAAAAGAGCATTTATTTTCCCATTATTAAAACCCTTTATTTTTTATTTTGAAAAAAAGTTTAAAGGCCCTTTTATTTAGTTATAGATATTTTATAGTAACCATATCGGGTTTTAACAAGTTAGCCCTTAAGCCCATTTCTTTGTTTTCTGTTTTTTAAAAATTTAAACTTTTTCCTAATTTGGTTAATAAATTTATATAAGTAGGCCGAACTTAGTACAAGTTAGATTTGGAAAAAGAAGAAACCTAATTTTTAGCTCGACAGGTTTGCTCCTTATCCACCCCTATGGTTTGGTTGATCTTAGGTCAAAATGACTTAGGGCGATTCTATGAGCTTTATGGCTCTAGTGGTTCAAGCTCCAAGACTTTACGTAGCCCTTCGATTGGACCTTACTTAGTTCTCCATATGTAATCCTAGTGGTTCGAGTTAGTAGTGAGCCATAGTATGGGTCTCTAGCTCATTAAGGTCACAGTAGGCCTTTGGAGTCCATGGTTGAAATTCTCCCATCACCAGAAAGGGAATTTGATTACGTTATTATGATGAAGAAATATTGTTCTTGTATTATATAATTAATGACTATATCTAAGTGATCTCTATAAATAAATAGATGAGGCATTAAAAAATGTGAATATTTGACTATTAGGCATATCGATTAACAAAGTTTGCTTTGTATGAATGAATTGTTTATAGCAATTACAAGTATTATGTTGGTAAGAATTTTATCAAAGTTTAGATCATGCATAGTTCTAAGAACGGAAAAAGATAGGATAAAAAAACTAATTGTCTAGAACAACTATTATTTGGATCAACCTAGTAAAATATATTTCACTTCTCAAAAATGTGTGTTGCATAAAATAAATTATTTACTTCATATTATTATATTGCACTATTACGTTGGGAATTTAATAAGAGTATGAATATGCCCCTAATAAATATGAGCAAGTAACCTTGTTATATGGGATTTGTACCTTGTTTGATTGGATAAATTTTGGATTTCTATTAAGAGTTACAAAGTAAGTTTTGAGTACAAATTTTATAGAATGTACTCTCACGAGATTAGGTGCAAGTGTGAGGTTTTCATTCCTTACACTTACTCCAAAATTTGTACTCTAACATATAAAGGGTATAAGTTCCATAACATTTTATATCTACCTTATAAAAATTTATTAAATAATATTACTAAATGAATAGTACATGTTAACATTATATTTTCAATCAATAAATATTTTAATAAAAAGGAAAAGAAAAAGGAGTTGAAGCTCGTTAATTAATAAACCCAAACGACTAAACTAACATTGCATCTCTTACATAACATTTTCCATCATTGTCCCTTCTTATTTCTCATTTATTAAGTAGCAACATCACATAAGCTTGAAATAATGAAAGTTAAAAAATTATTTTTTAATTTCATAGATTTTTGTTATAGATTTCATAGATTTTATATGTGAATAATTTATAATATCATATATAGATTATAATCTTGATATCACATAAACATGAAAATATAGGAAGAAATACAAAATTTACAAGTTTCACAAGTTACTTTGTACCTTTTTGTATGCCATAGATTTTATGAAGTATAGGTTTTAGAGTAACTTTAAGGTATTACGAGGTTGGTTCTTTTTCTAAAATTAAGGAGCCTATACTTAACAAAGTTCAGTATAGGATAAACTCCATACCTTGCCCATCCTATACCCACTCATGCTTAGCCCCTATTCGTACCTCCACTATAACCTCACCACCTTCGTCTCACCACCATCATTAATAGCATCACCATTACAACTATGCATCACCACTAGCATTAATTCCACTCATCACCATCTTGATTATTTGTATGGTAGAATCATAGCCATTACAACCATTTGAAGCATCGTAAAAAAATTAATGCTATTAACATCATAGAGATAGTAATGGTTATGCAACATTATTGTTGGTGGAAATAATATCAATGCAACGTAGTTACTAATAGCAATAATGGTGATGTGGTAATGGTAGAAGTAGCAAGGATATAATGGTGACAATATTGGTAATGTGGTCACTAAGATAGTAGTGGCATAAATGGTGTTGTAATGGTTGTAGTGGTGTAACGATAACATGATGTTAATGGTAGTATAGTAAATGGTGGTAGCTAGTGGTGATGTCATAACATTAGTCTTAATTCTTTTAAGGCAGTGGCAATAATAATGATGCTAGTGATAGTTGGTGCAAACCGTGACTAAGAACAGACAAAGCCAATCGCTGGATGGGTCTAAGTTTGTACAAAGCTTGAAAGGGTTAATGGAGATAGGTACGAAAGGGTGAAAGCAAAGAATAAAAACAGTAAGCAAACCTACGAACGGCTCTAGAGGATATGATGCACCAATGGAACTTTTGAAGACTCATGGCATAATTCGATATGACGCACGAATTGGTCCAATGAGGTTACTTGCCACTTAACCTTACTTAAAGGAAAGGATAAGAGTGATGCCGAAAGTAAATAACAGTGTTTACGTAAGGAAGAAAGTACTCAAGTGTATTGAAGGTAATTTGATATGTTATAGCTACAAGTATAAGGATATTTATACCCATAAGTTAGGATAACTTGCCTAATGGGGAAAAGACAATAGGAACATTTCCTAAAGAAGTAATGCACATGATATAAAAGGATAAAAATGAATATAAAAGGAAAATAATCATTAGTGCTACAGATTCTACATACGATATTGTACACGTAGTGATGCTACATTAGCGAGGTTGTTAAGAGATGCAGACAAAATGTACGGACAGATGGGCTTATCCAAGTAGGGATGGCTTAATTAATCCGAACTCTCTACCTCTTGGCTTCTCTGCAAGGATGATGCCGAATGATAGGTTGGCTTGAAAACAGAGCATAATTATCAACTCGGCATACCACAGAATAATGGCGGTCATATGGCATGGCATTAAATGTGATTTGGTAAGGAAGTACTCGGCCTCGAAAGAGGTTGGTTGGAACATAAGGATTTGTTGTGCCAGCCCTTCTAATCCTCAGGCTCGACTACGGGTTAGGGGTCCTGTAGCTTAATTCCCATCATTTTCTTCAAGTTGTTTTGGATTTGGGATCAAATCCGAATGGTGCTCACTCAGTTCTTTGTCAAGGTGATATGGATTGAGGTCGGTAATGTTAAGGGTGTCAAAAACCCCATAGTCCTTAGGCAATTCCAACTAGTAGGCTTTGTCACTGATATTTTTGGAGGATTCTTAAAGGTCCTTTTGCTCTCGTAGATAATTTGTTCTTCCTTTTGTTCGAGAACTGTTCCTTGCTAAGGTGTAGCCATGCTAAGTCTCTAGATTGAAATTGTTTGGCCGACCTACCCTTGGTCCTTTCTTGCATTCTTCTGGTAGCTTGGTTAATATGCCGAGTAACCTTGTCATAGATGTATTGAAAAGATTGTGCTTTGGCCGAGGCATTAGGGTCTTCTTGCACGGGTACTGGTATAGGGGTGTGGTCGAAGGGTAACTCGGGATTGAATCTATAGACTACCTCAAAGGGAGTCTGCTTAGTAGTATCATGTACGGTTCGGTTATAGGTGAATTCGACCACTAGTAAGCAGACGTCCTAATTAGCCAAGTTCTTACCTACTGTAGCTCAAAACAGTGACCCTAAAGTACGATTAACCACCTTTGTTTAGCCGTCAGTTTGGGAGTTACATGAGGTACTGAAGAGTAATTTGGTTCTTAGCCGACGTTACAGGGTCCTCTAGAAATGGCTCAAGAACTTCGGGTCCCTATCAGATACTACACTCCTTGGCACGCCGTGTATACGTACAATCTCTTATAAGAAAAGAGAAGCAATAGCTAAAGCATTGTTAGTTTTGGTGCAAGGTACGAAGTATGCCATCTTACTGAACTGATCTACAGTAACCATTACAGAATCTTTGCTTCGGGCAATTTGCGGTAGTTTGAGAACAAAGTCCATACTCAGTTTAGTCCACAGCCTTGTTGAAACTGGTAGGGGCATCGCTTTCCCTTGTTCGACTTGGCACTTGGCCTTTTTGCACACAGCATAACTTTCTACTACTTGATGCACATCTCTTCGCATTCTCAGCCAAAAGAATTGGCCATTCAATAGTTCACAAGTCCTCTTCTCTCTAAAGTATCTGAAGAGTCCCTCGCTGTAGGCTTCTTTGATTAATAATTCCCGTAGGGAACAAGTCGGCACGCACAATCTCCCTCCTCGGAACAGATAGCCATCTTCCACATAATACTCGTCCACTGTCTTCTCATCTACGCATCACGATATTATTGGTCCAAAGTATAGATCTTTAGAGTACTATTCTTTGATACTTGTAAAACCAAACAGCCTGGTCTATAGTTTTAATAAGAGCGCATGCCTCCTTAAAAGAGAATCTGCAACTACATTGCTCTTTCCTTACTTGTACTTTATTACAAAATTGAACCCCTCAAGGAATTCAACCCATCTCGCCTGTCACTTTGATAACTTGGTCTGACTTTAAAGGTACCTCAGTAATTCATGGTTAGTATATATGACAAACTCTCTCGGCAATATGTAATGTTGCCACACTTGCATTACTCAGATCAGTGCCAAAAGTTCCTTGTCATACACGGAGTAGTTCAGCTGTAGTCCTTGAAGCTTCTTATTGTGGAAGGTAACTGGTTAGCCCTCTTACATCAGGACAACGCCTATTCCAACACTTGATGCGTCACATTCTAGCTCAAAGATTTTGTTAAAGCCAGGTAGTACTAATACCGGGGTGGAGGTCAATCTTTCTTTTACGTCGGTAAAACTCCTCTCCTCCCTTTCTCCCTATCGGAAGTCGGTGTTCTTCTTTGTAAGCTTAGTAAGTAGTGTGGTGATGGTGCTAAAATTCTTGATAAACCTTTTGTAAAACGAAGCTAGTCCGTGGAAACTTTTTACGTCGGCATAAGTAGTAGGAGTTAACCACTCGACAATTGCTTTAATCTTCTTATCATCAACTCGCAAGCTTCCTCTACTGACTACATACTCTAAGAATATCACTTCCTCTTGGCAAAAGCAATATTTCTTCAAGTTACTGAATAGTCTCTTGGCACGAAGGATATCTAGGATTACTCTGAGATGTTCACAGTGACTAAGCATGTCAACATTGTAGACCAAGATGTCATCAAAATATACTACGATACACTTCCCTATGAGATATCTTAGCATATGGTTCATAAGTCTCATGAAAGTGCTCGGGGCATTTGACAAGCCGAAGGGCATGACCATCCACTTGTAAAGCCTATGTCAAGTCTTAAATGCAGTCTTCCACTCATCTCCTAACCTCATGTAGATTTGATGGTAGCCAAACTTGAGATCAATCTTGTTGAAAATCTTGACTCCACTCAGTTCATCCAACATGTCTTCTAGCCTTGGGATTGGATACCTATATTTGACCGTGATTTTGTTTACGGCTCGGCTATCAACACACATCTGCTAAGTTCCATCCTTCTTTAGCACTAGAAGTGCAGGTACAGTACAAGGGTTGAGACTCTCTCTCTCACATAACTTCTTTCTAGCAACTCATTGACTTGACATTGGAGTTTAGAAGCCTACTTGACATTGTTGATGGTTAGTTTTCGCTCATCTAACACTCGACCTTTCGTTTGCTGAGATGCTGTGTAACCAACTCTCTCAGCATTTGCACTGCATAGATGATATATAGCATTTATGCCGAGTATAAGGAGCACTCCTGGTTTGAATTCAAGTCTATAGCGTGAACAATTATCATAAGTACGGTTATATTAAACAACCGCCTACTACCCCTACATATTAGGAGAGATGTCAAGTCAAGAAGCTTCCATATATCTTAACAGTTATCTCGACAACTACCTTAGACACTATAACCATCTATAAATACCAGAAAGAAACTCTGTAATGCCTCCTGACACTTCTCATTCACATACTTACAATACTAAGTTACCTTACTAACTTAAGCATAGGAGTGGCCGCATCGGATTGAACCCGGTACCAAGTATTTCACTTTCTTTTGTAGGATTTTTCCTTATCCCAAAATTCACTAACAACATTTGGCGCCGTCTGTTTTTCTCTAAACACGACCACATTGTTAAAACTAAGATGACTAGAAGCACAGGTGCTGGTACTTTCTCCCACTACCCTGAAGAAGGGAGTCGGCATGCTAATGAACAATGATTGACTCGACTCGAGCAACTTTGTCTCGATTTAGCCAAAGAAAATTCTGAGTTAAATAAAAAACATGAACAAATCTTTGACTTTCTTCATAAAAGTTTTCACCCAAATCAAGACAAAGAGCATGGAGATCATGATGCCAATAGTGCCAACGATTCCATTTATTCACCTAAATTACCAAAAGAGCAAGCTGAGGTTCCAACGAGACCCTCAATTCTTACTTTTAAGAAGATCAATAAGGGCAAGCAACCACAACATGTGCATCATGCGGGACCCTCGCATGTCGACACCCTTATTACAACGACCAAACAGTTCCAAATTAAGAAAAGTCCTTTCATCTTAGAGATTTTGGAAGAAGTAATACCTCAGTACGTTAAGTTGCCCTAATTCAAAACATATAATGAGATGAAGGACCCCGAAGATCACTTGGGGTACTACCTTACATTGGCCAAGTTGTATGGTTTAAGTGACTTGTCAAGCCTTTCCCTCAACCTTGAGGAATGCAGCCAGCACATGGTTCAAACACCTGAAACAAATACCATTTCATATTTCAATGAAATAGCAGAGGTGTTCCTTCAACGCTTTCTTCCTAGCAAACTTCCTGTTAAGGACTCTTCAATCTTTAACACCATCAAACAAAAGTCCGATGAGTTAATCAAGGACTATTTGGCTAGATTTATGGCCAAAATGGTCCAAATCCCAAAACTGGATATAAGTGTGGCCCTTAACACCGTAATCGATGGAGTTAAACCTCATGGAGACTTTTTCAAGTCTCTCGCAAAGAACAAGCCAAAAACTTTCACTAAGTTTAAGGCTAAAGCTACCTCATATATCTGACAGGAAGATAACATAAAGGTACGATGAGAGGCTGATAAGAGCAGAGGAGATGGAAAGAATGACAAAAAAAAATGCGAAGGGTAGACTTAGTACGGATAATGACAACAGTTTAGATGCCGAGAGAAAGAGACCGAAGATATCGACATTCACATCCCATACGCTTGTCAGTCGTCTAATCTCGGACATTTTAATAGAGGTACGTGGGGAGAGAGGTGTCCTCCAGTGGCTGAAAAGAATGCGAGAGAATCCCTCAAGAAGAAATTTGAACAAGTATTGTGATTTCTACCGTGACAAGGGTTACAATACAGATGAGTGCATTCAACTCAAGAATGCAATTGAAGATGCAATATAACGTGAGTACCTATGAAAATTTTTAGCGCATGATGCTAAAAGAATCGAAAGACGGTCTCAAAGGAGAAGAGTGGAACAAAAGGATAATACTCGGCCAGCAATGGTTGTAAGAGATGTAAGGGATGTTAATCCCACTAGAGCACCTAACGAAGTAATTAATACCATTATCAGCGAACGTAGTATAGGCCAATCGAGTTCGAAGAACTCGATTAACGCCAAGAATTACGTTTGCAATATTTATGAAAAAAAGGTCAGGATTGACAATACAATATCTTTCAGAAAAGAGGTTTTTGAGGGTATCTAAAAGCCGTACGATGATGCATTTGTCATCAATGTAAGAGCCGCCAACTTTGAAGTCAAAAAGATTCTTGTTGACATGGGAAGTTCGGTCAATATCATTTTTCAGCATGCCTTTGATCAAATGAGGCCCACGATCAAAGCGCAACTATAGTCTTATAAGTATGACCTCTATGCCTTTAATAATCAACCCATCCAAGTAACTAGAGTTATTTCTTTGTCGATACAGATCGAAGATGATGACCATGTTGTAAAGGACAAAGTGGATTTTCTCGTCGTCAAATGTTGGTCCCCTTACAACATGATAATGAGATAGCCATGCCAACATTTATTCAATGTTGTCCCATCAACAGTACATCTAAAGGCCAAGTATTCTACTCCTACGAAGATTGGTGAGTGCAAAGTGGATTGGCAATTGGCATAGTCCTTATATATAAGGGCCTTCATATGAGAGGAATTTTTTCAAGTTGAAACCTATCTAGAAGGCAAGATAGTCGGCATAGAGAATGCTGAGAATGATACAAAGGAAATTCCTTTAGGAAATGATCTCGAGAAGATAACAAGGATAGGAAAACCCATGTCAGTAGATGTCCAGTAAAGTTTGATTGACTTCCTGCAAGCCAATGCTGACCTGTTTGCATGGTTACCTTCGGACATGCCGGGTGTTCCAAGAGGCGTTATGGTACATAAGCTTCAAATTGACTCGAATGCAAAAGTGGTCCAATAGAGAAAGAGACATTTTACATCAGAGAGACAAACGACAATAGAAGAAGAGGTCTAGAAGTTATTGAAGGCAGGATTCATCTGGGAAGAGGCTTATCCGACTTGGTTAGCAAATTGTGTGTTAGTCAAGAAATCTAACGGCAAGTGGCGAATGTACATAGAATTCATGGATCTCAACAAGGCTTATCCCAAGGATGGTTTCCCATTGGTAAAAATCGATCAGATGGTAGACGCAACCGCAAGACATGCGTTGCTTTCTTTTATGGACGCTTTCTCAGTTTACAATCAAATCAAGATGAACAAGGCAAATGAAGTCCACATATCTTTCATTACCAATTTTGGAACATACTGTTATACTATGATGCCCTTTAGGCCAAAGAACGTTAGTGCTACATACCGGAGATTAGTAATGAAGATGTTCAAATCTTAGATCCACAAGAATGTTGAAGTATATGTGGATGACATGATTGTGAAGAGCATGAAGGAAGATTAGCATTTCGCTGATATGGAGGAAATGTTTGCTACATTGAGGAGTTGTAGCATGAAACTCAACCTACAGAAGTGTGTCTTTGGTGCAATATCAAGGAAATTCCTCAGGTATATGGTCATATGATGTGGCATCGAGGCCAATTCGAGAAAGATTGAAGCCATAAGGAATATGAAATCACCTTGCACTGTTAAAGAGGTACAAGGTACAGGAACTCACTGAATGAATTGCCACCCTCAACAAATTTGTGTTGAGAAGTGCAAATAGATGTGCAAAATTCTTTAAAATTTTGAAGAATCCAAAGGAATTTAATTAGACTGATGATTGCGAAAGAACTTTTAACGAGCTCGAGGAATTTCTTGCGTCACCTCCGATACTTTCGATACCCATTCCCGAAGAAAATTTATACTTGTATATATTAGTCAGCTGCCGAGCACTTTCCTCCGTACTTATCCAAACTGACGACAAAGAGCATTGACCCGTTTATTACGTGAGTTATGTTTTGCAGGGGCTAGAGCTTCAGTACACAAAGATTGAAAAATTTGTATTAATAGTGGTCCTCTTGGCGAGAAAGTTGAAGCCATATTATGAAGCTTACCGAATTATTATCCTCACCGATCAACCATTGCGCAAGTATTGTAGTAGCCTAACGCCTCGGGGAGAATGATAAAATATGCCTTAGAGTTCGATGCCTATGGTGTACAATATAAACCCAGAACGGCACTAAAGGCTTAAGTATTGGCGGATTTTGTAGCTAAGTTCACGGGAGAGGAAGACTATGTGGAGATCGCTGAGAAACCTATCTGGTTTCTTTATGTCGATGGTTCTTCGACACAAAAAGGAAGCGGTGTAGGCTTAGTCCTTCAAGGCCCACATAATGTCAAAGTCCATTACGCTCTAAAATTTGGATTCCCAGCCAATAACAATGAAGCAAAGTACGAAGCTTTAATCACCGGATTGAAGCTGGCAAAAGAAATTGGTGTTGAAAAACTCGAAGTGTTCTTTGATTCCCAGTTGGTGGTAAATCAGGTCACCGAAAGTTATATAACAAGAGAAGAAGAGATGAGTAAGTACGTATTAGTGGTATAAATGCTCGTAGAAGAATTCTTATCATTGTCCATTCACAAAATTCTGAGAAGCAAGAATATCGCTATCGACAAGCTGTCGAAATTGGCCAGTATGGCATTCCCTGAGCTGAACGAGAAACTTTTCATGGAGTTTCTCCCATAGAAAAGTTTATCTAATCTCTCGCAGAGTTGTGAGTTAGCTCCTTGCCCAAGAGAAGAATCGTAGATGGATTTCTTAGTAAATTATCTAAAAGACGGTACTGTCCTTGATGACAAAAAGGAGGCATGAAGATTGGCTTGCCAGGCTGCATACTATACGCTGATTGATGGTCATTTGTATAAGCGCAACATATCTGAACCTTACCTTTGATGCCTTTCCTAAAGGGATGCCTAGAGGGTGTTATTTGAACTACACGGCGGCATATGCAGTAATAATGTAAAGTTACATATACTGTACATTCGAGCACTGTAACTCGGCTATTATTAGCCGACTATGAGAGAAGATGCAAAGGACATTATTCGGCAGTGTCCTCAATGCTAGAAGCACGAGTCGCCGAGTAATGTACTTATAACTAAGCTATGTAGTCTAACAAACCCTTAGCCTTTCGCCTAGTGGGGGTTAGATATTCTCAAACCCTTTTTGAAGTCTATCGCCTAATGACAATTCGTTATTGTTGCTGTAGACTACTTTACCAAATGGGCTGAAGCCGAGGCTATGGCAAAGATCATCGAGTAAGAAGTGGAAGCTTTTGTCTTTAACTCCATCATATCAAGATTTGGAGTTCCTTACATGATAGTTACAGATAACGGCCCGCAGTTTGACAATAATAAGTTCCAAACATTTTGTAAGGGGCACGACATTTGGCTCAACTATACGTCTGTAGCACACCCTCAAACAAATGGACAAGTCGAGGCCATAAATAAGATCATACTGTACAGCTTGAAATGGAAAGTAGATCAAGTTAGGGGGAAGTAGGCCGATGAACTACTAAATGTCCTATGGGGATATAGAACCACTCACAGAATTGCAACGGGAGAGATACCATTTAAGTTAGCTTATGGCACTGAAGCCGTGTTACTGATTGAGTTGGACTTGTCCAATCTAAGGATGCCTAATTTTGATGTTATGCTCAATCAAGTTGGATTGATAGCGAATCTGGACACTATTGAGGAAATTCAAGACATTACAAGAGCCAGGGTCGCAGCATACTAGTATAGAGCAGTAAGATACTACAATTAGAAAGTGAATCACAAGGTTTTCCAACCTGGAGATCTGGTTTGCCATAAGATGGAAGTAATTGGTGTGCGAACAAATCGAGGAAAGCTCGATGTGAATTGGGAGGATCTTGTTAAGATCCGGGAAGTCATTGGCGAAGAGACCTATGGACTAGAAAGGTTGGATGGATCCATCATCCCTTGAGCTTGGAATGCCGAGAATCTGAAATTTTATTTCAATTAATGCGGGGATGATTTCTCCTATCTCTTGTTTAGCGGCAGCCAACATGTTTGTAAGATTAGTACTTATTTATGACAATTACATATTTGAAGTCTCATTGTATTTTGGTTACGATTACTAAACTAATGAGTTCCAAGCTGCATGCCAAACGAACTGATCTAAGTTCTAGCCTAACATAGTTAATGACCTTATAGCCGAGTAATGCGGCCAGTCCACACCTCAAACGGTTAACAAACAGTATAAAATGATGGCCGTGTGAAATAAAACATGTCGAGAAACAAATGACAAGTGAAATAAAACATGTCGAAAGATAATTAGGCGTATGAAATAAAACATGTTGAGAGATAATTAGGCATGTGAAATAAAACATGCTGAGAAACAAATAGCGTGTAAAATAAAACATGCTGACGAATGAGATCGTGAAGCAACATACATATACCATACAAACCGAGAAAGTGCAGTACGTGAAATTAAATGTCATAAGAACTTGGCATTGCCTTGACTATATTCTAATTAATAATTACACAAGAATGAAATATGCCAATACAATAAGTCCTATGACCTATCTTCAGATTCAGTAGAAGTGATTTTTAAATCATTAGCTAAGGCTTCCTCGGCAGCTAGGTTCTCGGAGTGAGCAACTTCTTCAGCATGAGCTTCATTGTTACTTTGATTCATACTCTTGGAACCTGTCTCATTGCTTTCATCTTCGTTAGCACTACTAACTTTGTCATCGAGGTCAGCAAAGTCGAGACACGAGAGATCATAATCTGGATGAAGCTTTAAGACCTCTTCTCTTGCTGCTTGAACCCCTTCCAACAACTTTTTGTGTAGAAGCTTCTTGTATTGCCAACTGGGAGTAACTATATTGAGAGCCTTTTCAACAAATGGTCCCTTCCTCACAGTCTCCTCCAACTTGACCACATGACTTTATAAGTTCGAGTTATTGGTCTCCAACTCCTTTATCTGCATCCTAAGCTTATCTTCATCATTGCTTATCGTGTAAATAGTTCAGCCTAAGCCCCAGCACTCTTCCTTTTTCTTCTGTAGCTCCTCTTTCAAGCTTTTGGACTTTTTATACTGTTCTTCCATTTTGGCCTTCAGGCTAGAGATTGCATCAGTGGCCAAGTCATGTGCCAATTTCTCAGCAGTAAGTTCCTTCTTAAGCTTTCTCGCCTCCATTTCAACCCTAATCCTTGTATTCTCGGCAGCAGCAGTTTAGGCCTTTGATGCATTGTATGCATCCTCAACTTTTTGCAGCAAATTCATTTATTACAATAAAAAATGGTTGGTATTACACCTACAACTAAAGATATTACCTTCTTTGCCTCTTTGTTGGCTTTGTCCAAAACTGTCAAAATGTGGTTGCTCATCTGGAAAAGGAAATGTGTTAGTTACCCGAACAAATTCGATAATCAAAAGCAATGGTCATGGATACTCACATCATATAATTTGGCTACGATATAGGCCTTATTGCAACCACCTACCTTATCGACATCATTCTTGGTGATATCTTTATCTTTCGGAAGAATGATCTCTTCCATTAAAGCTAAAGATTTTGTCCTTTCTCCTAAGGCTAAATTGGTGTCCAAAATTTAGTGGCTCCAGCAAGGGATAAAGTGCTCACTAACCTCTTTGTTGGGGATGAATTCAGCATTGCCTCCTTCACCTTTTTGTCCAAGCCCTTGGACTTCTTGATAGGTAGTTGGCTAGCGAGCTCCTACGCTGGTCTTTTGTCATTACTTAGAGCTACCGCAATCACTAGGGATGAGCCTTCTACGACAATGGCATTTTCATCCTCCTCGACGTATGCCATTCTTCGGCTCGACGAAAGTTTGAATAGTTATGACCAGAGGCTCCTCAGAACGAACAACCTCGGCCGGCTGTATTTTCTCATTCTCCTTCAGCCTCTCAACAAGATGAAAGATCTTCTACGTAGCCATCTGCTTTGCTGTAGCTTCTTTTGCTGGTTTCTTTACGACAGCAGGCCGAGTGGTAGCTGTTGAGGTAGTCGCCCTCTTATTACCTTAGATTTTTTGGCCTTGGCTTTAGCTATTAGCTTGAGTTAGTAGCTTTGTCGGATTTACCTCTCCAACATCCATATCTGCGATACTAGTAAACCAATTAATATAAACATGGAAAAAAAATATGAACTTACATTTTCCGTACCGAGCAAGGCTTAAAGTTCACTATTCTCCCCCCAAGTCTGGAGAATAGCTTTCCTCGTGGCTATACTCGGTACGGCAATAACACATTGGGGTACATTTTTTTTATAGAAAATATTGGTTCTCCATTTTCATAACGCCGTATAATTCTCTTGGCGTCCTAGAAGAACATTTTGTTTCTCCTTCTCTCTTGAATTTTATTTGCCGTTGCTGCATCATTTGACATCAGATCTATGTGTTTTGTATGTATCGGTTCAGTCCATTAGGTTCAGAAGTCCAAGTCCTCATAAGATATTATTGACACGAATTTATTGTGCCACTTGTGAATCTTGAATTCTAACCTGTCTATGAACTTACGCCTATGCTTCGTAGCTGCAAAGTACCACTCATCAGGTTGCCTTCGAATAGTGAAGAAATACCGAAACAGTTGAGGCGTAGCCCTAACTTCAACTTCTTCGTAGATTATCTCAAAGGCTACCAGAAGCCGATATGTATCAAGTGAGAACATACTTAGCATGACTCTGAAATACTTGAAAAAGCCCTTAACAAAAGTCGAAAAAGGGAAGCATAACCCAAACTCTAAATATTTTAGGTATATATGGAACTTGCGCTCCTTGGGGAAGCATACCCTCTCCCCATCTCTTGGCCTCCTTAAATTCCATGTTTCGAGAAGATCTCGCCAATACTGATTATATTTTATAATGAGAACCCTGTCAATAGAACCGGCGATTCCATCTGGAGAATCACAAAAATAGGCTATCGTATTGAATAGATATCTTGCCAAAGACCTCCTTTCCTTATCCTCGAGATAATTATCTATAGAAAGCTCATTGATCAGAGCTTGTTGATCTGAGTAAGTTTATCTTACCTTTTCTCCATGCTATCGGCCAAACTGCTTGAAGAACAAGCCGACTCGCTCCTTATTTGGGGGGGGAAAGTGGCTTCAGTCTTCGTTACCTCGAAATCAGAAAACATAAGTCGATGAGCAACTTCGCAAACCATACCTGAATGGTTATGTGAAATGATACAACACAAATCGAAGAATTTGAGTTGAAGATGAGGAAATGAATGAAAGTTTAAGATGCGACTAGAGAAGGCAATTCTGATTGTGAATATTACTTTATATAAGGACGATTCATCCTCATAATTGCAAATTTGCTTCCAACAGTAATGATACGCTGATATGGTATTCCCATGGATTGTTGATGCATGTTTCGTGATAGAAATCTGATGGTTGAAAACTCTTTGACAGTTATTAGGCCTACCATAAAATAATGACCTAGGCGATAGATGTCATGCCTCCAATTTCTTAGTTTCTCGAACGGGTGGGAATTTAGAAATGATGACCTTTCGGCAGGGATGTGATTCGTCCTACTTCCTATATTACTCGGCATAAATCTAGAGAATCTCTCCCCACTCGACCTCTAGTGTAATATATATGTGTAACTCCCTTTGTCGACTGCTCAAATACGGGAGTTGAGGGCCAAATGTTGATAAGCAATCATTTGATACTCGGCCTTTCATCTGTTGAGATGCCGTGTAACCAACTCTCTCAGCATTTGCACAGTATAGATGATATATGGCATTTATGCCAAGTATAAGGAGCACTCTTAGTTTGAATTCAAGTCTATAGCGTGAACAATTATCATAAGTATGGTTATATTACACAACCACCTGCTACCCCTACATATTAAGAGAGATGTCACGTCAAGAAGCTTCCATGTATCTTAACAGTTATCCCGACAACTACCTTAGACACTATAACCATCTATAAATACAGGAAAGAAACTCTGTAAGGGCTCCTAACACTTCTTATTCACATACTTACTATACTAAGTTACCTCACTAACTTAGGCATCGGAGTGGTCATACCGGACTAAACCCAGTACCAAGTATTTCACTTTCTTTTGCAAGATTTTTCTTCATTCCAAAATTCATTAACAATAGGAATTCATCTGATAAGCTGGCTTATTTAGCAGTGCAATGCTGGGTACTGTTGGGGGCTACCCCTCAGGTAACTGTTCTGGGAACAGGTCGACATAGTCATCTAGCAACTCTTTGATTTCTTGGGAAAGCTCGCCCCGCTCCTTCATTTCTAATAGTTGCCTAACCAACAATAGGGTCGGTTCGTCAGCATTGATGGCTTCTTAGAGCTTGGCTCTACACATGACCAGATCTTTCTTTGATCCGCGAGCAAGTTTCATCTGTAGCTTGTGAACTTCTCTCGACAACATCGGATTCAACGTGGTCTTTCAATCATTCTTTTCCAACATATACGTGTTCCTATAGCCATCATGTATAACTCTCCTATCAAACAACCATGGCCTACCTAGCAACACATAGGAAGCACACATAGGCAACACGTCGTAAAGGATTTGGTCAGAGTAATTCATTCGGCAGCAGTATTTGCCGAGTGACATATAATGCTCCTTTCTCACTCAACCAGTGCAACTTATACGACCTAGGATGTGCAATAGTCGGTAGCTTCAATTTTGAAACAAGATCGACTGATGCTACATTGGTTCAACTTCCACTATCTACAATGAGAGCATGCATCCAATCATTCACCTTGCAGGTGGTATGAAACAAATTCTCTCTTTGCTCCTCTTCTCATGAGGGTTCTATGCTCATAGTGTGCCGGACAACCATGAGTAATTGGTATAAGTCCTTGAGAAACACGTCCTCATCAATCAGTTCTTTCTTGCATTTTCTTTTTCGATAGAAACCTCCTCCTCCTCAGGTTCCTCATTTGTACCCTCTACTTCTAACTTTGGGATGTCTCCCATAATGACCATCGTCCTTCGGTTTGAACACTAAGCAGCCATATTGCCAAACCCTTAACACTTGAAACACTTGATTTGGCTGGTCTTCCTACCACTGCCCCTTTTCATACCTTCGGGTTAGCACTACATCTTCAAATCAACCTTTCTGCTTGGCTTTGACATCAACTCTTCTACTTGGCTCGATATTAGACTAAGTTCGGTGACTTGCTTATCCTGGTCGACTAGTCGGCATTCTGGTCATTACTCATTTCCTTCTTTGCCTCTTTACTCGTTGGGTAATCCTAACAGCTTCATCTATTGTGTCAAATCGTTAAAGCTCCACAATGTCTCGAATGTCTCCTCTTAACCCAGTAATAAATCTTAGGACTATTCGGGCGGGTGGTTCCTCTACTTCGCATCTTATCATAAGCATTTGGAATTCTTAAACATACTCATCAATAGTTCGGCCTCCTTGTCTCAGCTCTTTAAGCCGAGTGAAAGTATCTTGGAGATATGTTTTTGGCACGAATCTATTTCTAAGCACTCTCTTTACCTCGGACCAGGTGTTAATCTCTCGATGCCTTTCTCTTCTTCTCATGACCTGAAAATTCTTCCACCACATGGCGGCATATCTAAAGAATTCAACAATAGCAGTTCTCACTTTTTCATAATTCTCATATTGATAGTAATCAAACAGAGGCTCCACCTTCTCTTCCCAGTCCAGATACTTATCAGTATTCTTAAATCAATTGAAACTTGGAATCTGAAGCTTCGCATGGTCGGATGCTCTAAGGATTCGTACACATTCCTCTTCAAAATACTCTTCTTTCTCCTCATCAAGCTCTATAAGGTCTATCCTTCACCTTACTCGTCTGCCAACTCCTTTACCTCGAATTAGTCGAGCTATGTTTTGAACTCTAAAAGGTTGAACAGTTTGTGGGGTGTTTTGCACGGCCTCAGTGGGTCAGCAAGACAAGGCATAAACAGCTTGGGTCAAATCTACCAAGAGATTAGCTACCTCATTAAGTCTCTTGTTGGTGCTTCTAAGAGTTCCCTAAGATTATCGTCCATGGTGGACAACTCCACTATTATCACCGGTACTAACATTCATACTTGAGTCTGTCATTTTTCCTCATAGATTCAAAATTCAAACAAACACTTCAGAAAGTGAACAACTAATAACACAGTAGTCAAATGAACACAGTAACTTGCTTTGTTTCTCAGATGCAAAACAGAGCACAATAGAACTGCAAGAAGAACTAACTAAAGTTCACACAAAACCTTCACTCTAATACTAAGATAGTGCGAACCGTGACCAAGAACAAACAAGGCTGGTCGTTGGATGGGTCCAAGCTTATAGAAAGCTCGAAAGGGTTAATGGGGATAGGTATGAAAAAATGAAAGCGAAGAATGAAAACAATAAGTAAACCCACGAACAACTCCAGAGGATATGACGCATTAATGAAACTTTTGAGGACTCACAGCATAATTCAATATGACATACGAATTGGTCCAATGACGTTATTCGCTACCTAACCTTGCTTAAGGGAAAGGATAAGAGTGATGCTGAGAGTAAACAATAGTGTTTACAAAAGAAAGAAAGTACTCAAGTGTATTGAAGGTAATTTGATCTGTTATAACTATAAGTATAAGGGTATTTATACCCATAAGTTAGGATAACTTGCCCAACAGGTGAAAGATAATAAGGACATTTCCTAAGAAAGCAATACACATGATACAAAAGGGTAAAAATGAATATACAAGGAAAACAATAATCGGTGCTACAAATTCTACATATGATATTGTACATATGGTGATGCTATATTGGCGAGGTTGTTAAGAGATGCGAACAAAAAGTATAGATAGATAGGCTTATCTGAGCAGGGATGGCTTAATCAGTTTGGACTCTTTACCTCTCGGCTTCTCTGCAAGGATGATGCCAAGTGATAAGTCAGCTCGGCACTAGAGTGTAATCTTCAACTCGGCATACCACAGAATAATAGGCGATTATATGGCACGACATGAAAGGTGATTCGGTAAGGAAGTACTCGGTCTCGATAAGGATTTGTTAAAACATAAGGATTCGTCATGCTAACCCCTCTAGTCCTCAAGCTCGGCTATGGGTCAAGGGTCCTGTAGCTTGATTCCCATCAATAGTAATGGTGTTGCAAGGATAATGATGGTGATAGGTGTATAGGTAGTTGCAATAGTAGGGTTTATAGTAATAGTAGTGATATGATAGTGACGATAGTTGCAACTTCGATGATATTTATAATGTAGAGGTAGGAGGCAAAGGTTGTGACGATGGTGATATAATTTTAATGATAGTAAAATAATCAACTAATTATAGAAACTTGTTCCCTATTTGTGAGGAATAAGTAATACTACATACTAGAAGGTAATAATTATTCATAATGCAAAAGGAATAGGCGTAACATGTGTTTACTAATCCTAAAAGAAAATTACAAAAATATGAATTAAATGAAAATAATTACAAAATACTAAGGTTAGATCGTATCTTGGAAGCACAACAACATTAATTACACAAATATCACATTTAAAGGATGTGATTTGATTACAATTATATTGTACCAAAATTACGTATTGGAGATGTGATAACAATAATTACTACATAAATCGCACTTTGAAAGTGCAATATAGTTGGATAGTGCCAATGTTGCATCTTAGAGATGCAACATAGGTAAAAGTACTGATGTGGCATCTTCAAGATAAGGCATAGTAATAATGTTTTGGTAATATTTTTCATACAGTTTGTGCTTATGTCATATTTATTAATTTCAATGCTAAACACATCGATTTCTCCAAAAGGAATAGAAAAGCTTCCTAAGTAGTATTTTATATTTAAGTCTCAAGTAAATAAAAAGGATAGATGCTATTTTAGGACTAACTATTATATATTGCCTCTATATTACCTTGAAGTAAACAGATTGTAAATGTTTTTAAGTGGGTATTAATATTCAATTCCTAACTTATATTACAAGATTTATGCATAGAGATGCTTAAATAACATAAATCTAGAACAAGATGGACATAGATAAATTAATAATCTTTGTTCAATTTATTAAAGTGAAAGTATCTTTTGGTTTTTTTTTTTTTTTCAATATGCTTGAATTCCCCAAAACCATTAGTTATTTGGTTTTTTAATTTTACTAAAAAGTCCCTAAATGCTTACTAGTTTTTAGTAAATCTTGAATAGGTAAAAAATATTAGGTAAAGTATTATACATACTAAAATGATTTCTTTCCACTAACAAAAAGATCCTCTACCAAAATAGCAATTTTCTATTATAATTCCAACTTTCGTGATTCATCATCTTTCTAATATGAGAAATAGGTTGTATTCCTTTTGCATTTTGTCACTTCAATACTCTCTTTCTCTTTCTCTCTCTCTCCCTTCGTCCCTCTCTCATTCTCTATACCCTTTCCATAAACTTATACTACTTGAGGACTTCTATAATTCTTTTGAATTGTGAGGCTGATCCAAGGTCTTTTAATTATTGTAATAACTATATTAGTAGTTTGTAAATCACCATTTGACTTTATTTTTCAATATGCTTTTTTATTTGTAAGTTGATAAGGAGTTTTAATAAATATGAAATACCACCTACAATGATTTGAGAGCTTATAAAATGTCTAGGTATCTTGCATTTTATTTAGGTTTGTATCTAATATGTAATATTTCATATGTTTTCTCTAATCAACTAATTGTGTTTAGTATTTCCTTTCATCGTCAAGGCAATTTAATTATTATTTACAAAATAAAAAAAATTATTTAGTTTTAAAAAAATGATATTTTATTATTATAATTCGATTGAAAAAAAATAATATTTTCACATGATCGAAAATATATATCATGACTGAAACATTTTCAATTAAATATCTATTTTATTTCTCATCTTAAATTAGTATAAATCATATTTTTATAGATTACTTAATAAGAAACAATAAATTTGAGTTATTGCAACTATTTGATTTAAATTAAAAAATATATAAATCTTTTTATTTTCCATTCATATTATATTTTCAATTCAATTTACTATGAAATATTACTCCATGAATCAACTCGTTTACTTTTTCAGAAAAGAATAGAAAAACTATATATTTATATCATAAATGGTCATTATGATTTTGATATTATAAATCATTTTCTGATAATTTCTTTCTTGTTTTTACTTATGCCACATATAGTTTCTTTTATCTACAGTTATTCAAAACTTAAAAACTTACTTCCAGATTGATCTGTAGTGAATTTATTAATTTTCAGCAAGTTATGTCTGTTTATATTAAGAACTCCTACGGAATGAAATAAAAATTTAATTGATTAGTTTCTCTTACATTATTTTTGCAAACATATAGCAATATCCTTAATAAAATAATTAACATATGATTAGTATTATTGTCAATGTAGTAAGAAATCATGAGTAAAAAAAATTATAAATGCTTCTTTTATGGATAATTATAAAAGTTTAAATAAAGTTTTTTCTTTCCCGTTTCATTTTTCTCTAACATATGAGCTAGCCTTTAAAATATTATCATTAGTCTTGTTTAATATTTTTTTATTTTTCTTAATAAATATTATCAAGTAGTCTAGAACTTATTTTTACCATGCACATGTCATGGGCTATTTCCTTAAGCCCCCTTTTCACTTTTGTACATGCATATAAAGGCCCATTATGTAAAGCCCACGATCAAGACCGATCCACTTTTGGGAATATTTTAGAAGTGTCCTAATATGTTGAATTTTGGTAAGTGGGGATAGTTGAGAAAATTATTTATTTACAATCAAAATTAAATAAAAATTACCAAAATAAAAATTACACAACAATAATTACCAAAATACTAATCGTAGATGCGACATAGATAAATACAAGTGTGTTGCATCTTTAAGGTACAACACACATGTAATAGTACAAGTGTTGCATCTTAAAGATGCAACATACTTGTATCTAAATTATATCTAGAAGTAACTTTAGTATATCATAATTTTTTTTTTTTTATAATAACATCCTACCGACGTTTTTTTCTAACTTTATTTGTATACCATTGATAAGAAAATTTGGTTTAAAACTCATTTTGCAACTAGAATGTTCTTCTATTGGATTTTTCATACTTATTTATTAATTAAACATATCATTTTTAACTTTATATTTTTACTCTTGTTACTTTGTTTGTCATTTTTGTTATTTATTAAATGCTATACATGATATGAAGCAAAAATATATACATATCATTAGTAGTAATTAATAACATTTACAATTGTTTTTGAATCTAATTATATACAAAATCAATTATCCTATATTTATTTACTTTTCTCTTGTATTTTTTTTAACTTCCTTCGGCTTGTGATGTATTTGCTAATTATTGTACATCCATTGAAATTTGTCAAGGCTCATTCTACAATAAATTAATAAATTGAATTGGTGATCAAAATATTATGTAAATTAGAATTTTTTTTATTATAAGTATAAATTTTATTAATTAACAATTACCTGTGTAACTGCCTCTCCCATATCTAATGGTGTTGGACTTGTCGGTCTGATAGGGGTAAGTAAGGTGACAACATACGATGATGATACAATCATCTCTAGTATTAGCAGTACAAATGATGGTACGTTGTCTACAATACAATATGCTAGAGCCTATATTGGTGGATCTACTGTTAGAGGATCAACCGTTGAAAAATCAACAGTAAGAGCATCGGTAATGGGTGGATTTGCTATAAGAGGATTGTCTGTAAGAGGATCAATAGTAGGAGCATCGGTAGTAGGTGGATCTACAACATCATTAACTGGAACCTCTCTATCTACATCTACTGGAGGATTTTGAGATTTGTTATGTAATTATGGCCGCTAATCTTAAGCTCAACCTTAACCTTATCCTTGTCTTCAACTACGACTGCATCTTCTCTCTCTCTAGTTGACTAGCCCTCGGGCTACTACTCCTGCTAAGCTAGATCACCTAACCTAATACCTCCATATCCCTCCAATGTATGTTTGCCTGTAGCAGCTAAGGTATAGATGTCCTGTATATCTGTGATCCTCTCTATCCGTGAGAATATATCCGATTACATTTTTATAACGTGATTGTATTAATTTACATTAATATAATATGGAATTTTACTTATGTTTGATTGTTTAGAGTAAAAACCTTACCAACACAGCCAAAAGTGCTCTAAGTTGACTGATATATTTTTGTGTCACTCTATAGTACTCGTCGAAGTAGTCGGTAAAGACCATTCCAGGTAGGGTATCATCGTGTACTATCTAAACCAGTCTTTACCTCTTATCCTACTACTAAGTGATATATCTTTTGTTCTTTCTGGCCTAGTCTTCTTTTGATTTTCCTCACAGATCCATCTCGTGTATCTTGTTCGGATCTATGTTGCAGTTTTCTAGGATCCACTGTACTCCCTCAAATTGCCCCATCAATCTATCCAGCTAGTTTATCTCTACGATGTGGAGGTAAATCAAGGGGATGCAGGCTAGCCATTTGTCTCTCTTATGTTAGCATATCTCAGGTAGTGTATTTAATATCTTCGAGGTATACGACATTTGGAAAATCTATAAAAGAAAAATTTATTTTAGTATATAAATTGTAGAAAAAAAATTAGAATAATACAACTAATAATTGTTTCGTACCTATTCAGGAGTCCAACGGTCCAAAGCTTTGCAATACTAAGATAAGACATGAGTTAAAGTCTATCTAATATCAAACGTATCATCTAATTGGCATGTTAGCGGGCTAAGGCAAGCTATATGAGTGTATGTCTTCTGTAGCGCCAAATGAGGAAATCAGTACCATGCCCATACTTGAATCGATACTGTTGTGCCACCTATCTCTACTGCCCTGTTCTTTGTAACATGGCATAAGTATCTATACAACCACGCAAGGCAAGTTGATTCCTAACTATAGCTACGTACAACCTGTAAATCCACTAATAATAGTAAGAACATCAGGTTCACATAGCTAGACGATGTATCTGCGAATAGGGAACTCTAATCAAATGTAAAATATAGATCCTTATATGGTGCTGGATCATTATGTTGTCCGCATTTGTTGGTGGACATCTTAACAAAAGGCTCCTAAGTCAAGACATCTTGACTCTCTGGCTAACGATCTCATATGTGTTCGATCTTGCTCTTTGTAGGCTCTTATATAGTCACAACTAGTCCTATATCATGGTGCCTGTCACTAGTTGCCTATCTATGGTTAAACCTAATTGTAATGCAATATCCTGAAGTATTAATCTAACCTCTTCGTACATTGTATGGAATGTATGAGTCTTTGGTTGCCACCTCTTTATTAATGTTGTGATCAGCCCCTAATCTAATTGTATGAATGGCAAGTGTGCAACTCTATGGAATCCAGCCTACTCTAAGTAAGTGTCTATCCTCTCATCGTACACATCTCTCATCTCCTAAGGACTCTTCAATGATGCCTCTTTTCAACTAAATTTAATTAGGTTGTGTTCCTACAAAATTCAATTACATTATATATTACCAAATCGTATAAGTTGATAAAATAGATGATAGTTCTATGCTTTATACCTCCTTCTCCAAACATCTTCAAATCTGTGTATGTCTTGTCGTGTTAACACCGTTTTATCTTCTAGTCCTAGATCCATCTGCATAGCAAAAAGAGTAAATATATATAATATTTTTTGTAATTTAGGTCAAACATATGAAATTAATTATAAAGTATAACATAGTATTCATATATAATAATGAGATAAACAAACATGTTATAAGTTTTATTGGCATGTTCTCATATTGTTTCTTTCTATACCTTTTACAACAGTTTTTTGTCGGTTTCTCTTTTAGATCCATCTCATTATGATATCCACTTGTTCTTAGTCTTCCTTCTTTTCTAGCTTTTTCACACAAGGGGTGTATTTTTCGCATTCCACTTAGATTTGTCCATGTATGCTTATCTCGTAGAGGCTAGAAGGCAGTTTGATAACAAGCGACTTGATTTTCTTAGTGATACCACCTCTTAATCTTATGTGTAGGATCTATTTTTATATGAGCCATGGCTGTTAATGCATGTGACTAAGGTATCTCATACATTTGCCACTTGTTACACTTATATCTTTTGTTATTTATGTCAACTCTATGGTAATCGCCACCTTTCCTTTCATATTTACTCATGTTTGCACCTCAAACATTCTCGCTCTCATGTTGACTGTTTCTACTTGGTGGTGAGTAACTGTTCTTCTCCATCTTTTTATCTTTTTGGGAGTCCATTTGAGGTAAGCTTTCCCTTTAAATATAGCCTTAATTGCCTTATCGCACCTTTCTTAGAAGTAGCCTATACAGTTGTAAAAGATCTTCAGAACTAGTGTCGACACGAGCAATGACCTTACACCTTTTAATACCGCATTGTAGCTCTCATTGAGATTTGTTGTCATTTAACCATATCTAAAATCCCCACCATGTGATCATGTCCATAGCTCACCAGAGATGTCTATAAAATAGTTTAGAGCAGTAGTGTTCCTTTTTCTTATCTCCTCCATGTAGATTCAAATTTGCTTTCCTGTACTTGGAAAGCTACTACACTTACTAGCTTCTTCAGATAGTGGTTTTCGTATTTTGTGTTCAAGTTGCTGGCAATATGTCTTATACATACTCTCCATTTTGCATACGAAGGTTGTCATCCAATACTCTTGTCTTTCATTACTTTTGCTATACCTTTATGTCAATCTGATATAATACATAGGGTGAGATCATCATCATGTGATCCATGGAGGCATTGCTTTAACTTCTTCATGAAT
Organism: Lumnitzera littorea; assembly: GCA_024138015.1. NCBI lineage: Eukaryota > Viridiplantae > Streptophyta > Magnoliopsida > Myrtales > Combretaceae > Lumnitzera > Lumnitzera littorea. The sequence goes on along the minus strand of JAMXBB010000001.1, from coordinate 92,202,216 downwards.
CATTTTTAGCTTTTACTTGATTTCTTGTTAGCTAGTGCGAATGCTAAGGGGAGCATGTGATTTGCACCATCTATGTTGCATATAATCGACAAGCTATATGGATATTTTTCATACAAAAATGTGCCATCTATACTAATAATTGGCTTACAGTGTTTAAAAGCCTCTATACTTGACTGAAATGCCTAAAACAATCTTTCGAACACTACCACGCTTTCCTTCTTGGTTGATTGAAATTTCTAAGCAACACGTGTTCTCAAATTGGTCTTTTGGATCGCATTCATTAGTTTTAGTAGTTCATTTTATGATTCATTCCAATTGCCATATACTTTCTCAATTGCTGTTCTTTTCGCCCCTTAGACTTTTCTTTTTGAAATTACATAACCATATGTGTCTTTTATTTGCTATTTGAGTGTGGTGATCTTTACATCTGGATCATTCTTAATTTGACCTAGAAAACATGGGCTCATGAATGTCTGGTTGAGCTATAGATGATCATTTCTAAATGTCCTTATAGTATACGTATATGGGCCTTCAGCAATTGTAATTACAAAGTCAATGTCTTAGTGTTTTTGGATTACATGAAGTCACCATCTACAATTGTATGTATTCCTCTCTTCATAAACAATGTTCTACACCTTCTTGTTTGATTCAGTCACTAGGAAGTTGCAAGATTGTTTATGTGCCACATTTTCAACACATACATCAAGTTTGACTTGTTCTTGAACCTCATCTCTTTCCTCAGCTCATTTCCTAACTACAGGTCTTCATTACGAAGGAAATCCTCCTCATACGATGTGTAATTGTTGCCCACACCCATCCTACTAAAGAATGGAATGTGTTCTTAGCATGACAATTTACCAGTCTGTTGTTTTATTGGACTACTAGGTGCTATTGTTTGTGCTTGACCATTTTGTGGTGAATTTAGACATTCGTCTTCTTCTTCAAATGTGTCCATCTTAATATCTATCTCTAGATCATTATCTGAATCCGCTTCATATATTAATTCATTTTCCGAATCACTATCCTTAAGTGCCTCCTTTATCTCCCTATCTTGATCGTCATTGATAGGTAGATTATCTTCAATCGGTATGTAGAAAACTGGTTGTTTCAATGTTTATTGAAGGATTCATAGGCTCTTGTACTTGTGGCGGTTGAGGTATATTTCTTTGAACCATTATTATTGATCTTGAGACATGGTAGCTTGATTTTTTATTTTGACATAGAGATGTTGAAGGCATGTCATTCCAAATGCCTTAGCTATATATATAAGGGCCTCAACATCTTCATCATTACTAATATCTTTCAACAAGATTTTTTTTTTATTCATTTCCATAAACAAATGTCTATCTATGATACATTTGTATAATTCTTGTATTTAGATCTACTTGCAGTAGCTCAAATATCTTAGTTAAGAGCCTTGAGTAATCAACATTTACCTCTACTTTCATGTTCCTAATCGGCTCACTATTATAATATGGTCCTTTTGAATCTATCAGAATCTTACCATTTGCAAAAATTGAAAGCCTTATATATTCCCCCATTTTCACTGTTATTGACACCAACAACAATTATTTTAGTTATGCTAACAAAAAGTGGCATAACAAAAAGTCCTATATTTGATAATCGGAGGTGCATTGTAACATTTGGTATACTACTTATTTGGTTATGTTGGTGTAGCAACTATCATAACTAACATTTTAAAGTTATGTTGTAATTGTTAACTTAACCAAAAGTATAACATGTTACACCTTAACGTTGCAAATTCCACCATTTAATCACTTTTAGATTTTGAACAAATGCACCATGCTAGTTCGTATTTAGCTGGCTAGAAGCTACATTAAGTGGAATCTATTAGTTGTAGTTATATTAGAATCCGGCTTATAAAACTGCTATAATGGTAAGAAGTAATACCTAAAGACAATAGCAAATAACTGAATGACAGACTATGGAATCACATAAGAAATCACTTTCTCAAGGTTTAGAATCTACATTATGCAAATGCATGTCTATATCCTAGCTTGTTATTGTAGCTACAAATTGATTTTATAGATGAACTTTTCATTATATACCACTGAATGACATCTGCCATATTAAACTTCTCTAAGTTGTGCTGCTACTATCAGATCCTATTACTAAACAAGTTTACGTTGGATACTGTAAGCAAGAAAACAAGTTACTATAAAACCTCTTCCTAGTTCTGAACTCCTTACTATGAGACTTACTAAGAATGCACTACTTCTGAATAGCATTATGCTTAAAGGATTGAGACAATCGTTTAGCTTCTAAATTAAAGTATGATACTACAAATTCTCCTATATCTAAAAGTGTTTACTTAAAGCTTTTACTTGTATGAATGTGTCAATAAAAGCTTTGTGGCTTTAAGTAATATGACCTCGACGACTTATAAAAACGACGACCATGCTTTCTTTTCCACCATTGATACAAAGTCTCCCATAACTTTTTAACTTTTCTATTCTCAAGAAAGTAATTCAGCACTGTTACTGATCATGGCACTTTATTCTCACTTGTAAATGGAAGAGACAACCATCTATCACAAAAGTGGTCAAGCCTTTAAACTGTCAACTGGATAATAATTTGTAAAAATAAAAAAATTATCATTGAATTTTAAGACATCTGGCACAATAAAATTAGTTTTTTTACTAAGCAATACATATACTAACAATGGCAAAAAATTCTAAGCATGATCAATTTGGCAGATACTCAATCTATATAGAAAGATGGTGTAAAAGAAAGCACTTTTGATTACCATTGTAGCATGAAATCAACATATTTAACTTATAAAATGGAGTAGCAAATTTGAGAGTTTTAGTAACCTGATTTGTACTCTCTAAGTGCCCCTTATATACTTAGCCAAATCTACCTTCCCCAAGCAGATAGTTTGCTTTGAAATTCATCATTGCAGCAACAAGTTGACAAAAGTAAATATCTGCATTTACATGTGAAAGCCATTGAACCAATAAGGTTGTTTATTTAATATATGTTATAGTAACATTGCTTCGGTGCATAAAAGTAATACTTAGCAGTAGTGTCTAAATCTGATCCTGGTATTCTTTTGGTAGCTCCTCAGTCGCCAACAATGGATAAAGATTCCCAACTAGATTTACATAAGCCAGAAGCTTCAAGGTATGAAGGCTGAATAAGCAGTTTGATCTAAATACCCTTCTTTCCTTGCAATTAGATAGCCAGAAAAGAGGCATGAGTATAAGTAAAACACTAGGTGTAAAACGTTAAAAAGAATAAGCCAGGTCCATTTAAAATTTGAAAATAGCAAATTCTATGTTGCTTGAAGCATGTATGTCAGTTGAAAGGCTAAAGGAATTTCAGGGTAAGGATATGTGGAAGCTAATGAATAGAGTGTAGGAGGAGATATTGTGATATGTAGCAAGTCACTGCAGATACTCCCTAGTGTTTTATAGTCCATGTCAAAAAGCCATTGAGCCTATAGAAGACTTCCTAATTGCATCTTTATTTTGATCTTCTATTGTTCTTCACAAGCTACACAGGAAGAAGAAATTCCATCTCCACTGTAGAAACATGATCAAGTTAAGCAATAGTTGTAAGTATTTCCGTTAGAGAAGAACAAGTTCATCAAAAGAAAAATAACTCATTATTTTGTAACAAGAGAAGCTATGTCTATTCAACAAGTGCTGATTTTGTCAAGTTCAATATATTTAGATTACCACTCAAAGGAATCAAGGCACATACAATGTAAGGTGCACAACTATTCACTTTCTATCGATTTAATCTGTATGCTATAGAGATAGTGATCTTTCAACGTGGTTAGAAGTCTTTTAAGTTAATTCTTTGCTAAAACAGAGTCCTTATACTATTTGCTAGTTTAATCATGCAATTTTTCTTTTCAAAAAATGAGAACTATATTATTTTTACACGTTATAGATCCCATATGGTTTCTAAATCCATAATCAAGACACATATAATACACCCGATCTAATTGTAAGTGTTATGTTTTATAGAATGAAATGTTAACTCAATGTACAAAGCATAATGGAATGGTCATTATCACCACACATTTGCTAGTATTCTAAAAAACTATGATTGTTCTCTATATGGTACTTGCTGGAGTTTTTCGATTGGTACTATTTATAATATTAGCACATTTCATTATCACCATCATTCAGTTGCTTTTGAGTTAACGTTTGCAAAAGCACTTAATTATCTATTATTTTCCTTAGCAATACATCTATGACATATAGATTAAAATCCCATTTACATGAAATGAAGTGATTTTAGATGACGAAATTTTCTATTCCAAGGCAAACTATTATTCATTTCCTACCAACAAATCAATTCCCCATGACATAACAAAAGTTTGAAACAACTAAATTTCCTAAACACAACAAAGTAAAAATAGCACAATACTCCCTATCAAAACTGGAACAAGTGTTTGCAATTGCTCACTAGAAGTTCAATACACTTGAATGAACAATCACAAGCACGTACATTGTGAAGGAATATGTTTGTGGTATTTCATCAAACAATATGTAAGCTAGAACTAATTTCGTAAAATTACAGAAAAAATTTCGAATGAATTAGTAAGTAATACTCACCAAAAATCATTGCACGTGTAGGATAGTCAATTTTGAAAAAGAAACTAAAATTTGATTGTGTTGATTTTCGAGTGATTTAAGGATTATAAAGGGTTTTGATCGAGGAGAAAGAGAGAGTGTGTGATTTGATCGAAGGAGGGAAGAGTTTTGTTTAATTGTAAGTTAAGCTTGTATTGCATTTACTAAATGTGATATAGCAATGCGCAGCATTTCATTAAAGCTATATTACATAAATGCAATATAAGCTTAGTGTTGGACTATCTCTCATTTAGTAAATGTAAGATAAGGCTTGGCACAAATCTTATATTTTATAAATGCAATATAAGCTTTTTTAGTGCAAGCCTATCTTACATTTGATAAATGCAATAAAATGTCCTAAGTTGCAGTTATGAAATGCGAGGTAGCTTGGATCCTGAATCGGATTGACCATGCTTATATAGCATTTTAGAAATGCAATATAGTGTTCTTACAACATCCTATATAGTGACAACTTATAGTGTTGTGACTAGAGTCTCAAACTTGTCAGATAAATGTAATGACAACCCTATATTGCATTTTAGAAATGGATAATCTAATAGTACATTTCTCGCATTTCCTAAATGCGATATAGTGGCGTAAGACTTTTCTTATATCACATTTTTCAAATGCAAGATATTAATTAATGATTGTGTCGCATTTTAAAGATATGATATAGAGTTAGTAATCTTGTAATTTTTTTAAAATGTTTATAGACACATATTTCACCTATGGATAGTTAGATTAAGGTAAGTAGGAATGTATAACAACTGTTAGATCGGATAGATCTAAGCCATCCATTGATGGGGGTCTTCTTGCAAATAAGGGGATGACTCTTAATTTATAATCCATCTAGAAATACAAATTCTATTCTTACTAGAGTGTGTTTCTCTCTCTAAGCAAGTGGGATTTTGTGTGTTTTAGATAGAAAAATTGACTTAGCCTCTCTTTAGAATGCTCGAGAGTCTAAGTATTGTACATAAGAGCTAGTAAAAGACTCTGCACATGATACATGTATGGCGAGTGTATTACTTATTAATATATATATATATATATATATATATATAATTGAAGTCCCCACATAAGTTTTAGAACTTTTTAGCAAGTATTCTTAAGCTTTTAGCATGTGATAGCACTTATATCTATACGATTAATCATTGAACTTCAAGACTTTATTTTATCAAAGATTGTAGTCAAATTTCAAACCATAGAAAGCTCCATGTGGAAGCGAATAACTCTCTTGTGGTAAACATTTACTAGTGCCTTAAAATCGTTCATTTTCTTCTCCTACCAATTACTATTGAATTGTACAATCTTTGTTGCTCTTTTCATTATTTGGGAATATAATGTTTTTATTATATTTTCTCTCTATTGCTCTTTTATAAGCTTCCAAATAAAAAAATTAGTCACATAATCTAATAACCCAAGCAAGTAGGCCTTTTTACTTTCCAAGGAAAAAAAAAAGGGCCACTCCTTAGATATAATCAAGAAATATATATTCCATTGTTCACTTCCCATAAATCTCTATTATAGAGAAAAACCATTCCATTGATTACATCATATTATCATGTTATATGATTCAATTGGAAATAGAATAAATGTACTAGCATGACCTTGTTTAGTGAAAATCATTCTTGTCACTACCACCATTTTCACTTACCTTGTACCAATACCATTAGATTATCACTCCTATCCACAAATAGCAATACCAAGAGCACATCTCTTGGCCAATATTATCTTATCCTCATTATACCATCAATCGTAGCTATTATCTTAATATCATAAATCTACATATCACCACTTAAACAGCCACCATCACTATCTTTGCTATTGTCACCATCATAGAACCACTAATAGTGGTACCACCATTGAAAAAATTATTAAAAAATAAAGGCACTTCGATAATTCCCTTACCCTAGTTTTCTTTTATATGACCTTGGTGAGCCCTTTGCTTTTTCATTTAGAAATGGAAACAGACTATTAATCCTCTCTTTCCCTAGACTCTTCCTAACCTCTTATCTCTTAAATCGAAACCCTCTCAATCATTTTCCTTTTAAGCCTTATGCCTCTCTCTCCTTCTTAAAGGTGGTACACACGTTTTAGTATTCTAAGACATTCTTCACTTCTTCTTTTATTTCTGCTTATCAAAGTAAGAAGTGATATACTCAACTGGTTTATAAATTGTTGCGAGGCTATGGATTTTAGTGCATAGATAGAGAAATTGAGCACTTTTCGGTAAGTGTTGTTTAATTTGAGAGTTTTGCAATTCCAATGATAAAATCATAATTGGAAGGTGTTGGTTGTTGAAGGAGGTTTACAAGTGTAGGTTTACACTTTCATTTCAAAATGTGTTGATTCTCACTATTTGTGTGCGCATACAAGGTGGTTTCCAATTTCTCTTCCTTTTTTATTTCTTTTAATAGTGATAGTTGTGGGGTTTACTCATAATTAGAACTGAAACGTGAAATCGAATTTTAATCATTATAAATGGGATTTATTGTTATTTATGTTTGATATTAGTAGATTGGGAGTATGTTTATCTCAATAAGTTCTTGTTTTATTTGTTTATTTATATTTTTTATAGAAGTGTTAGATCAATTGAATTCTACTAAAAATTAACTTGACTCCAGCTTGAATATTAAGATTGGTGTTTTAAAGAATATAGTCGAAAACTCGAAATGGAATCAAGGAGAAAAGTTGATTTCTAGGAGCAAAGTGTTGAAATTTATAACACGTTAAAAGAAATAATTAACCGAATATGAAAGAAATCGCCATGTTTCTGTTTAGGCTGATGTAATATGGAAAAGGAAATCTGTTTCAATGAAGTTCATTTAAACTTGATGAATGGTTGATTGATTTTTCCATTTTGAAATCCTAATTCGATTGATCTATTTGAAAAATAGGTCGATCGATCGGTCCTTAGTGAGGTTTTAACAATATAACTTAAATCGGATCAATCTTTTAATTACTAAGTAATAATTTTAGGAGTTGTGATCCCTTAAGTTAGTTATGATTTACATATTAAATTTTGAATTTCATCCCTAGTGGTTCCAAAGTGTTGTAGATTCCATGTACATACTTACTGTTGCTTGTTGGTTGTACGTGCAAGTTAAAATGAAAAATGAAGTTAAAAATATTTAGCTAATAAATTCTTTTATTGATCCTTAGCCCGATTTCAAAAGAGGCCGGTCACGAATTAGCAGCTGCAGCGTCCTTTTAAGTACAGCAATCTAAAGTGACGTGATATTTAGACTGAGCGTTTAATTGCCATGTAAAGTAGGTGGATTATTGATTGGCTAGTTGTTGATATCTATATAAGTCGGTCTTTTGGAATGAGAGCTGTAATCAATTTTTTGGTGGTATAGAATGCCCTTGCAGATAATTGGCATGGATCGATTGTATTGATGAATGATACAGATGACAAATTGGGATGAGATGACTAGACATTTTGGTAATGGAATCTAAGGACCCTTTCATGCGAGAAAGTTTCATAAGTTTAGGTGACTTCAAAGTTTTAAGTCTTATATAAGATATCAAAAGAAAAAGAAAAGTGAATTGATATTTTCAAAACTTTTTAAAACTTTTTCGATATAAAAAATATAAAATTATCTTTCTTAACAACTTATAATGATAAACAGTAATAATTTAATATACAATGATTAATAAAATGAATTAAAAGAGTAAGAAAGAAGAAAATCAGGCTCAAATTTTATAGAGTTTTGGCTTTATGCCAATTATTCTTTTATAGCTCTATTGTTGGGGGCTCAATTTACTTTACTGGTACCGTTTCGTTTGATCCACTAAATCAAATCACAAAAATTATATGTACTTGTTGTACATGAACTTTACAATACTCCACTCTGTCTATCTAAACTCTTTACAATCTAGACTAATACAGATTTATAGAGTACAGATGTACTTGTCTCAACACTCAAATAACAAATAAGAATTACAAATTACAAATAAGAATAAAAATATAAATCTTAATTAATTTCGCTCAAGAGAGAAATGATGAATGTTGAATAATTTGCTTCGGTAGAACTTTCTGAAGAAGTATCTGAAAGACTTTCTATTACTTTTCAGAAGATATAATCTAATCTTGATTTTTTTGTTGTACGAGATATTTTTCTAAAGTGATATATAGACGTTTTGAATTATTTCTCTTTTATATAGAAATCTTCCAACGGCTAATTTGTTGAAGATTATCTTTATTTTCATATTTATCCAATCGTTAGATTGTTAAAAATAATCTTTGAATATTTTTTAGAGGATCTCGATCATTTAAATTTCAAAAACAACTCTCCTTATTTTTCTTCAATCGGATAATTTTCAATCAATAACCACCTGATTAGCTTCTGATTTGAAATTGTTGAGGATATATGCTATTTTATCAACAACTTCCAGATAAGCTTTACATTCAAAATTTGTAATTCCATAAAATCCAAATTGACCTTATTCTTATCAATTCTTATACATATCTTAATTTATCTAAATATATTTTCGCTTAAAAATAATCCCCAAAGATCACGATTCCATCTTGAGTAAAATCAGATTAAGTGTATTTCTCTAACATGCTCGATCTGGTGGAGCTAAGTCTTAATTAATTCAAATTTGATTTAAATTTATTTTCAACGTCATTTTTCCAGATTTAATTTCTAAACAACCTTCTGAAGGGTATCAATTTTCTTTTTTTTTTTTTTCTGAAATCTTTAAATAAGTTTCTGAAATAGTGTACCAATTCTTCTTATAAAGGTTTTTGAAACACTTTTTTAAGATTTTTAGACTAGTATCTTTTTCAGTCAATTCAAACCTTTTGAATTAATTTTTGAATGCACCTCAATTTGTAATTTTAAATTTTCTGAATACCTGCATACTTATTAATTCATTAGTATTCTTCTCTTTTTATTATCATAAAAATCCATGAGAAATATTTAACACAAACCTTAAGGTGTCAATACTATACCGTCTTCTACACCAAAAAATATGATAGTAAAATTGGTGGTGGTTGTATTTTAGCTTTTATAAGCTTGAATATGGATATGGGCATGACATCCACATGTTGTTTTGCAATGGTTATTGCATCGAGCATTATCATTTGCCCATCATCGGATATTCATGTTTCAATAGACATAAGGCAATTTGCTGTGGAGAGGGAATAAAAAAGGCTCTCGGAATAGCCATTGCCTAATTAAATTTTGAGCAAATAAGGGAATATACGTTATTTTAGGAACAAATATTTATACCCCTTCTATTACTTTGAAGCAAACAAGCTCTCAACAAAGTATCACTAGTGCCATTTCAGTGCTTCTTTTTCATATCTTTCTAGCATTATTTTGGCATTGGGTTGTGTATAAGAGTTTAAATGAATTAAGCTGGTTTACAAACTAGTTCAGTTCAATTAAAGTTTTACTTGAATTCAATTCAGTGATAGTAGAGTTGAGCTCAAACTCAAGTTGCTCAAGCAGCAAATCGAGTTGAGTTTGAGTTTTAGAATATTGAGGTCATCAAGCTCACGAGCTACTTGAGCTTGATACGATTTTTAATTTTTTAAAAATAAGTAGATATGAGTTGATTTAGGGAATGTTTATAAAAAAAATCGAGCTTATCTCGAGCTTACTATATATACATTAGTCAATCTTAAACTCAAAGTTTAGAGCTTAGTTGATATCAAGTCGATTTTGAGTTTTGAATTTTTAAATCGAATTCGAGCTCAAGCTCAAATACTATACTGGTTCGACTCAATTAGAATATACCCCTAATTATATATTTATTAAAAAGAAGATTTAAGAAAATGAAAGCATGAAGACATGTAAACCACTATGACAAAATCAAATTCATCCAATAATAACCACTTTTATAATTTATTTTATTGAGTTTTATAAAATAACTCATGGCTTCGGGCATGTAAAATTGAAAATAAGAGAATGGAACTGCAACATAGTATAAAATAATAGCGATATACGCAACTCGAGGTTATATGATCTATAAGCCCCATAACTAGCTATTTGAGGTTTCGATCAGTTGAAAGACTCGATTGAACCTAAATTATAAAGTAAAGTTAGAAATATTAGTAAAAATGACCCGTAAACTTGAATTTAAGAAAATAAGTAATAAAATAGGAGACTATAAAATTTTCAAATTTTAAGTATAATAATTGCTAATTACCGAAAAGGCGAAAAGTGTAATCTAATAACTAATAAATTACTAGAGATAGATTATATGTATACTAAAAATTTTAGAATGACCAAAATAATAATTAGGAATGTTCACATGTACCCCACATGTATTTACGTGTAGATAAAAATACGCGAAATTACCTAAATATGTCAAAAACTTAGTAAATAATTAAAGAAAATTAGAAATTAATTGTGGAAAAATCAGAAAAAAATCAGAAGAGTGTGGAATGATGCAAATCTAGTTAGCAGGTCAGGATCTGCAAAATAATAATTAAACAACACAAAAGCCAAAAATCAAGGAAATGGGGTAATGTCATGTTTAATTAATGTATATTAATTACCAAAATTGTCTATAAATAGGGAAAAAATTCATAGAACTCATTTGAGCAGTGAGGAAGTAGAGAAAAATAGAGAGACTCGAAAATTAAAGAGAAAATCCAGAAAATAAAAAAAAAGAAAAGAAAACTGTGCAGATAGGGCTAGAGAGCCAAACCCACACCTCACCACCACCTGAGACCGAACCACCACCACCACCCCACTCCAAACCCATTGCCTAGGCCGGTTGACAACCTTGGACCGAGTTTGGACGGCCAGAAAGCTTTGAACTGAGTGAGTCCCTTAATTACCCTGATTTTGTATAATTTAGTAAAATTAGTTATTTTGCCCATAAAATTATGAAACTTGTTATTCTGAGGTTTTATTATATGTGGATTTAGGGAAAAATAGTGATTTAGTTTAATCACGTCTGAAAATGTAGGGTTCTTAACAAATTAAACAAAACCGAGCATGATTAGAATTACACATAAATAGGCTTAGGAGTGTAGTTTGGAGTTCAATTTTTTTATGTAGGATGCTTATGTGATATAGAACAGTGCTATGAAACCATTTTTATAAAATTAATTTTTGAAATTTTTAAGTTAATTTTTAGCCTTAAAATGATGGAAAAATTGGGTAATTTTAAGTTAATTAGGTGATTAAGATACTAATTACTGATTTAGATAGTAATTAGATGCTTAGGGATGTTAATCTCTGATGTGAAAACCTAATCCTAGCCTTTGGAGTATTAAGTATAGTTAATTTAGGAAATTAGGTAGTTATTACAAGAAATTAGTAATATGTGAAATTGAAAATTAATAAATCTAAAAAATTAGGGTTATTTAGGTAATATTATAATAGAAATCAGAATAATATTAAATCTGAAATAACATTTAATTTTAAGTAAATGTATAAAAATGTAAGATTTTCTCACATCAAGAGTAAATTCGGTACATTAATAAGGATTTAAGTGTACTGGGTAGAATAAAATACTAATTAGAGGTAATGATGGTATTTAGGAGATCGGGAAGTAATGTGATTAATCTCATATTATGGGTTGAAACGAATTTCTAGGATTCGAGTATAAAACAATACTTAGAAATCAAACTAGAACCTAATTTAGAAATCGATGTGGAAACCGAACTCGAACGTAACCCCAAATCTAGAATAATTGTAAAAGACTTAATACCTAGATAATTAGGTATATTAAACCCTAAACAAAACATAACAATAAGCGTCATAGGATAAAACGAATCTATAATAGTTATATGAAAAACTGAAACCACGTTTGTGTTATAGGGATGATCGGCGATGGCCTGAGTAAATCGGATCTCGAGTGAGTAAGTAAAGAGTCGAGGTAAGTTGGAATTAATATAATGCTGTATTTTGGAGGCTTAAGATTATGATTGTTTGTGCTTACTAGATAGTTGAATGTGTGTATGTATTTGATTATGGGTGATGCTATGATTCTGTTTGTTGCTCTCGCATGTATTGTATGACTTGTATGAAATGATTGATCACCCTAAACTGGACTTAATAAAAAATATGACCAGTAATCATAATCGGACATGCATGGCAACCCATTAGGGGAACTTAGACTCTCTGGCCGAATACCGACCCTTTCGAAAGGGATAGCGTAGGATTGCATAATGGTTACTTCTTCATCCTTAGTTAAACTAAGTGACAGGAGAGGAGGTCGTGGCGAGGGTGAAGTCAGTGATTCGAAGGTAGTCGTAGAAGGAGCGAGGTCTCCATTGCATAAGCCTGGGTTTGGTCGTGAGCTGCTGCATTAATGGCAACTCTTCAACTCGGATTAGAGCGGGCGCAATTTCTCTAATCTCACGACAGGCCGGACAACATCGTGCGATGGCATTTGCTTGCACATGCATTGCACCTAATAAGTGGTTGAAAACCTTGTTATGTGTATGATATAGTTTTAAGTCCTCCATCCTAACTTATTGAGCTGTGGTTGCTCACGTCCCTATAGACGTCGTACAGGTGTTGGCTAAGAAGTGGCAAATAACTACTCCGAAGTTAGCAACTGCTGGATTCTGGGGAGTGAGGAAAAACATTAAAGAATAAACACATATTTTTAAGGTCTAAGTTTTTATTTTAGAATTATTTTTCATTTTTGAATAATGTAATAATTAGGAAATATATTACAGAGAAATATTGTAAACTTTAACTATATAGTGTATATACATATTTCCTTACTTTCTTAAGTAAATGATCTATTTAAATTACAAACTGTTTATTTCAAAACGAGTTAGTCGTAAACGTTTTGTGTAGATCAAGTTTAAGATAACGGTTGTAAAGCCAACTTCTATCTTAGGATGATTTATATGGTGGGGTTGTTACGACTCTGCCGATTCGGGGCGTGACATGATCCAATCCCATAATGTTACATCTAATTTCTAGATCCTATTTGTTTATTTTTAATGGAAACCCACTGTTGTGTAGGCTAAAGAAAAAAAAAAAAAAGGTTGTCTAAATAAGGACTATATGAGGGTATGGGACGTGAAACTGAAACATAATAATAAGGAATGTGAAAACAAAATTTGCTTGCTTTATCAATCATCAACTTACACGTTTCAATAGACAATGTAACAATAAATTTTGTAACTTTTTTTTTAGCTAACATAATTGTATTAGACCTAGGCTATTTCTTATAGAAGAGAAACGAGTAGAAAAGAAGTGGAAATAGAAAAATGAAATATAATCTTTTATTTTGTCTTTGAGAATATTGAAAGGTTTTCAAGAGAAATCAATTTCCTTTATTTGATTAGTTTTATAAAAAGAAAACAAAGAGAAAAGGAAGATTAACAAAATCATCCTTATTTCATTTTCATGAACATTGCTGTGTATAGGATAATATTTGGTTTTTATCTATTTCTCTCTAATTTTGGAGAGAAGCCAAATGAAGTTTAAAGTGGATTTTTCAACTTATTTTTCTTTATTTTTCATCCATTTCCATACTTTACTTAAATCATCCAAATACAATATTTCCTTCCATTTCTTCTGGTTTCCTTCCTTTTTCACTGTTTTACCCTTATAAAAAATAGTGTTTGTCTGAAATGATAGGGCATTCAGATTTATAATTCACGAGAATTAAGAAGTGGGAGAGAGAGATTAGTTTTTCTGAATATCTGAAACAACTATAGATTTCACTATTTTTTAACTCGTTATACATAGTTAGCTAATCATCTTTGACTCCTTCTGTTTGGAAAAAAAAGGGCAAAAACGAAGAATGTACTAGCGGATAACAATTGGGGAGTGACAACTACCTTTCCTCGTTAATAAAGCATATTCTGAAATATGCCCTCCATTCCATTTCTAAGGTTTAGCCAATCCTTTCCGTCTCTAATTTATCTTTTCCAATCTTTCATCAGTATTGTTTTACATATATATTATTTAAAAAAAAAACGATGATTTACAGCCACCAGAACCAGAAGTCAAGTAAAACATGATGGGGCCTGGTAGGAGATTCAAGCTGTACTTTATGCTGGCATATTCTTAAATGCATGATTATACATACCCATTTTGAAGTGTAAAAAATTGGAGTTGCATATCTTCCATTCACTTGCGGGGTGACAGTGATATCATTATCATGATAAACGGGAATAATGTAATTTTATCGGTAAATAGATCATAATTATTGAAATTTCGGATCATAAGTATGTTATCAAAATCATATTATGTGTATTTTGATCTAAAGAAATTTCGAATTATAGTTATTGAAATTCCGTGTCATAAGTATATTATCAAAACCATATTCTATATATTTTTATCAAAATCACATTGTGTGTATTTATTTATTTTTTATATGACTCAGTTATTTATCTGTATAATATTAAAATGAGAAGTCACAATTTTGGTGTCTTATATAATTACACCATCTAAAGCACATAATACTTTAATTAAATTAGTAAAAGTTATAGAAACATTACTTTCAAAAACAAACCAACTACTTTCAATAATATATTCTTAGGTCTCACTCTTGATTTGCACAACAACCATCACTCTATCAACTATGCTACATACTATAATTTCTACCAACATTTTTCTCAATGTTAGGATTTGTCATTAATAGGATTCAAACCAATAAAGTAAGGTGATTAAACTTTGTGCAAGAGTGTAATAATTCTATAGAACAAATGATGGTGAAGGGCATTGGAGGTTATTCAATGTGGCCACTCTAATATTTAAATTATTACTTCAATTTTAGTGAAGTAAGTAAGAACGCTTAAGATATATAAAGGAGGTTTAATGCGTAAAGAGTTAAGGTGGTTTATGGTTGAAGTGTTTGGAGCTATTTATAAAGAAGGATCGTTGTTAAATCTCGAAACACGTTTGGCATATTGACACATTTGCACAATTTAGATAGTGGGAACATAAGTCTAACGTGTTTCAAAATTGTAGAGTAATGATGGTTGACCGAGTTTACAGGAGTTGACGTATTCGAAGCTCTTCTGAAAGGTCAGTTAGTGAGGAAATCAAGTCAAGTGCTAGTAGATCAAGTTAGCTATGAGTTCAATTAGATTGACCCAAGGTTTAAGTAAGTCGATATAGACTTAAGAGATTTATGTTCAAAATACCTTATTAATAGAATCGATTTGCGCACACATGTTCAATGTGAGGTTTACGAAGAGTTTCTAAATAGCACTACAGTAAAGGGTACGTACTAATATCAAATTATGGTTGTCGATGGATTATACTTAAGTTAGTTTTATGAGTTATATTTGAGCTAAAGCTCAATATTTATTCCAATTCTATTTGATAATGGTTGTAATTCGGGTTTAAATTAACCAAATGGTTGGTCAAATTCAATTCTAGATATTAATATTATTTTAATTAAAATATAAAATATTTACTTTATTTGTGTTCAATAGCGTTATTTTAACTCAATTTGCTTATAATAAATTGAGTTAAATATTAAAAGAGTTCTATATTACGGGCAAAAAACACGTAAATAAAAGGATGAAATATAATTTTAATATAACTTCTTCGGTAATTTTACCATTTTTCTTTTCTTTTCTTCCCCCTTTTTTTATTTTTTTAATATGAACAGTCACATTTCGCTCTTTCTATAATGGAATTCAAGTTGAGGAATTTTGGAGGGAATTAAAAAGCCGCCGCAGAAGCACCAGCATTCCGTTACGCCGGTTCGGATGAGCTCGTCGGCAATAGATGTGGAGGCGCCGGACCTCGTCTGCCAGCTGGCCAACGTACACGGGATGGTCGATGCCCTCTCCGCCGTCAGATGGAAGCGCCACCAGGTCCAACAACACAAATTTCGTTTCCTTTCATTTCTCTTCAATTTTACAGTTCTACCCACATCTACATAGAATCAAATGTGCACGAGTCAATGCCGGATGTTTTGATCAGGATGCTGTCATTGAATTGTCGGAACATGGCATCGTTTTGATCCTCGAGGAAAGCAGCTGTCTTCAGGCCAAAGTTTATCTTCAAAAAGAGGTAGAGATGAAAAAAAAAAAAAAAGAATGAAAATTAAAAAGTGGGTCTTTTTTTTTGCTAATGTTAATTTAAATAAAATTTTAAAATTATAGCTAAATAATTCTTTTTATTGCTTCATAAATTATTAGTCCATTGTATTGTGATGATATTTCTGGTAGACATTTTCACAAACAGATGGCATTCACCATCTCCCAAGAGCTTTCCCTCTCTGTATACTTGCCAATCATAAACAGTCAAGAGTGATAATTGCCCCCAACTTCATTGTTGATTTATACATCGCATTTATGTGATTATTGTGATTTTTTTCTTAATATTATTGCAATTGGCTAAGGATAACTTCTTTTTTTGTTTCCTTTTATTGGGGCACTTGTAGCTGTTTATTTGTTATGAATATGGTGCACAAGGGCGGCCGCGCTTTGGGGTGAGCTTAGGCCTCTTTGTTGATTGCTTGAATACGTTTTCGGTTCCCGGAAATTCTAGCACGATTGAGATCCGGTATCCTGGACCCGACATGCAGCTCCTTCTCAAGTATGTAATGTGGCTTGTCCTGTAATTTTTGTTTGTTGAGCCCTTCATTTGGGGAAGACTGCAATCCATGTGCAGATTGATTGAGTAGACATTAGGTTACTTCGGCCTCTGGATAAAAAAGGAAGACTACAACTAAACTGTCCTTGATATTGACTCTGTGTATCTAATTTTGAGATGGTGGGATATATACGAGCATTTAGATTAATTAGCAGATGGTTTGACTTTCTACATTATGGGAACACATTGTTAAGGATAAAAGAAATTAAGGAAGCATGTTGTGTAAAATCAAATTGACATAGTTTTGTTAGTTAACATGATTAATCTAAATCGTCAAATTTCCCCTTGCTTTGGAGTTGTTTCGTGGCTTCTTAATCAACTCTCCTTTTTAACACTTTGAAATTTTCACTATCAGGTCTGTTGATTCGCTGGATTCTTGCATATATGCTGAGATCAGGACAAGAATCCCAGAAACCGTATCATGGGATTATGACTTTGAACCGGCAGGAAGCACCCCTCTTAGTTTCACTGTGAAGGTACTGTATTTATTGTATGCGTATCGTATTATGAAGCGTATGATTTCTCGTGTTGGTGCCTTAAACAAACAAAACTTCCACGTCCCCTTTTGTTCTCACCAAATATGTCTCGACCAATCATATGTTAACATTTACAATCAAAAACTAAATATTGTCCCGAAACATATTCATTATGCGTAGTAGTATGCAATGAAGGCAGTGAAGATGCAGATGCCAAACGAGGAGGGAAAAGTTTCATCCGTCTAAGAACTGTTGGTCTATTGTTAGTTGCTATGTTATCTGTGACATTATGGTTCGCACTTCAAGACTACTTGCCAACACAATCTTCAATCATGTCTAATGAATTCGCAAATTGAGCTACCTTGAAATTTGCCTCAGTTTCTGGATGAATCGAGAGAAAAATGACTTGGGCATTCTTGTGTCGTGTACTCAAATCATGCTTCTCCACTCCAGTCTGCAGCCCTAAAGGAAGCTATAGATGATCTCGAGTGGCCTGGATCAAGCATCCAAATCACTTTACAACCAGATCCTCCCTCTGTCACCTTCAAAGGTGAAGGTCATGGAGATTTGCAGGTGCATTCTTGCTTTAATTTTAAACAAAATTGAGAAACCTATCGTTGGACGATTCAAATGCTGCATTCTGGATTATTCTATGACATCATTCTTCCTTGCAGATAGACTTCATTTTCTATGTAAACACAGATCTTTTGACTGCATTCCACTGTGACCGTCGAGTTTCTCACAGGTGTCAAGATCTCTCTTAATCGTTTTGTTGTGATCAGCTTACATAGTTTCTCTCTAGCTCGTCCCTACTAACTCAAATTCCATAAAACAACCATATCGGCAGATATAAATATAAATTTCTCCGGGCAGTAACTGCAAATTTACCCAGCAGCGTGATTAAGGATAACAGAGGAAGTAAGGTGACAATTGGGAGAGGTGGGATGCTAAAAGTTCAGCACTTGGTATCAGTTGCTAGACTGTCAGGTTCCGGTGCTTACATCAATCCTGGTGGTCACCAGCAACCTGGAAGAATCGCTTATATCGAGTTTTATGTAAAACCAGAGGCAGATACTGATGACTCCTAAGCTACTTTAGAGCATTTACCTTCCGACCAACTCATATAGCAATATGAGGGAAAGCATAGGTGTAAAGTTGTACTATTGTTATGTATGTAATTCTAAATGAGGATAATAGACGAAGTCCAGCACTTGGGAGAAGATGCTAGACCATCAAGTAGTAGTTCTTATGTCAACTCTGCTGGTCATCAGCAACCTGGAGGAAGTGCTTACACTGAATTCTATGTAACATCAGATACCCATACCTACGACTACAACTTCTAAAGCTGCTATGAAGCATTTACCTTCCAACCAAGCGATTAAAGAAGGTGAGAGAAGCAAGACCTAAAGTTAATCTGCTGTTTTCTATGTAATTCTCATCAAGTTGGTGTTGATCTTCTATGTGTGGGACTAGCATGCAATTGGGTGGACAAGTTCTCATCCTCTGTTAAGTTAGATTTCATTTAAGCATAAGCATTACATGTCGATTAGTTACCATAAGCTTCACAGGAGTTTCGTGAAGCCCTATCAGAATACTAGATGCTTATTTGGACATCATAATCAGAGAATGGTTCAGTTTCCGTTGAAAGAGGCATTACTTCTGATAAAAGATTTTCCCTAAAACGTGAAAAATATTTTCTGTTGTCCGTCTTTCTATCATGGAACACTTTGCTAGCGATTGCTGCTAAGTTCAATAGCAACCGCATCTATCAAGCAGTTGTCGAGGATCACCGCCATTTTCAACCTTCGCCAAGTAAATGAATCTTTTCCCTTTAATATGGTCACAGAGCATTCATTCTTGTATTGCTATATAAATTGTTGCTTGGCATCGTTTGCAATATTTTTACCATGTGAATGTGTCTTGTTCGGTTAGGCATTTCTCATGCCCATTCATTGTGCAACATAGGCTTTATAAATAGGATTTGAAGGGTATATAATGGACAAGTGGTTAATTTCTCTTATTTTGCTTATAATTAATTTATCTTATTTCGCTTACAATTAATTATAGATTTATCCATGTGAAAATCGACGGTAAGAGTAAATTTCTTTTTCCCAAAAGTTTAGAGAACTATTGGAACTCTAGTCGTTTGAGTTTGGTTCCAGAAAACTCGTTGGTGAGGCCAACCAGAAGTAGTATACGTTTTTTCTCCTATTTTTGTCACTTCAATTGGATTGGATTTATTCTTGTGACAGAATATAGTTTATTTATGTAGGTTATGGGGTCCTGGCTGGGGGTTTAATCAATTAAAGTGGGGTATTATAGCATTATTTGAGCTTGGTGCGAAAATCCGAGCTTCAATTTCTTAATTTGAGTTTGGCTGTTATGAAGTTGAAATTATATTTAACCCGCAACCAATTTATGTTTAGACTTGGTTTAAGTTAAACTAAACTTATGTGTTCATCAAGCCTGAATGTTTGAAACTCAAGTTAGGTTCGATAAATTATTTGAGTTACTCGAGGTCAACCTTGATTCGATAAAATATGTTTTCTCACAAGAATTAATATTTGTTATAGTGAAAATTTTAAATTGTCAAAAGTTGTTGTAGTATTATCAAGAGCGATTATTCTTCATAAAAGGAGGATAGTGATCTAAAGAGAAAAAAGAAAAAAGAAGAAGAAGAAGAAGAAATCATTGTCGTTATTTTTCATTAGTGGTGTTAATCACACCTCTTTTGCTACTGACTAATAAGATTGCCTTCTGCTGTCATTTATTGTTAAAATAATATTAATATTTACAACCTATAAGATTATTACATAATATTTAACAACCACAAAATTCTCAATCGTGACAAAGCATATGAAAACATGTTTAGAAATTATCCTAAATATCGAGTAGATTTGATTTATTTACCGGGGTATTATTATTAGTATTATTATTATTATTTTCAATATTATAAGATTTATGGGTCGATTATACAACACAACACACTGTGGTTACCGGGTTGCTCGCCCACGCACCTTCTTGCGCCTTGAATTGGTCGATTTGTCTTCTTCGATAAAGGCCCAATTTCGAGTTCACACGGCACAGGCACAGCTCAGGTAAATCACATTCGCCGACACGCGGCAAGGCAACGACTTTGGACGTTCTCTCTATTTTGCGATGGTTTCCTTTTGACTTTTCTGTCCAGCAAATCGCCACGTACGAAGTACGAAGAAATTTTTGGTTTGGTCGGTGTCGGTCGGATTAGAGTTGTCCGCTTTAATGCTCTCGATCTGACTGCTTTAATGGTTCGATGCGGATAGGTAGTTTTACAAATCTGATGACTCGAGCGCGTTGCCGTGAAACAAAACCCGTATGAAAATATCATTATTTATATAATAAATCATAATTTACAGCCTAATTTTATTTTTACCCTTTTTTTTTTATAATTATATACGTAAAGATTTATACTTATCTAATTACACTCAATAAAAAGTTTAATTATCACTGTTTATACATTGATTATTTTCAATTTATACCATAGTCCATTCACTAAAATTAGTCAATAATTATGTAAAACACGTATCTTCTTCTTTTTCTTCTTTTTTTTTTTTTTTCCTCCCCTCCTAGTCAGCTTCTGCTTCTTCCAAATATTAGTATTTTTTCCTAAAAAAGTTAAATCCTATGATGATATTTCATTTTATATTTATTTCTCCATATAGCAGCTAAACTTTAGTTGTATTATTCTAATTGGTTGCTCAGAGTTTTAGTGAATTAGTTCCACATAGCAGTAATATATATTGTACACTACTTTGTAACAGAAAATAGAACGGTACATTTTCTTCATTCCATCCTCTGCAATACATTGTTTTCTCTTCTAGTATTCATCAATGGCGAAGCAACCTGTTCATGTTCTTTGATCAACTTCAAGTTTTCACGATTCCTGTCTAATTTAGTATTCCACACACGGTTTAGCCTCGAGTCCATAGGATGTATTTAATTAGACAAGCTATTGAACCATATTACGGTATTAGAGCCAAAATTGAGACTTAAACAAGGTTGGACTTGCTTATTAAGGGTTTCGGAGAACTGCAATCGGTGTAATTTAGTATGCGTTCTTGGTTTAACTTGACTTGATTTTTCTGGTTCAATTCCATCTTCAAATTATTAAAAAAAAAAAAAAAACTAATTATTAATCTATTCCAAAAGTTCTTTCTAATCTTGTAAAAATCTCTCTAAAAAGTAATCTACAAATGTTTGAAAATCGAAGTAAAGGTGGCTTATCCAAGTGAACAAAAACAAAATGAAAAATGTAGTGGATATATACATGTATGTTTTCAAATTCAATTCGCATTTTCGGACATTTTTAAGGATTTCTTTTGACAAACTTGTTTGTTAAATATAACTTCATCTATTATAATTCACAACAGGTAATTTTAACATGGATTTTATCATAAAATTCGAATATTTATTCATATTTCATGAACTTTCATTTTAATCATGTTTCTTTTAATTTTTCACATGACAATTTATTCTTGATAGGTTTTCCTTTAATAAAATTACATGATAATTATTTTAATATGTTTACAATTTCATGACACACAATTTAAGTGGAGGTTTTGTAATAAAAATGTAAACATTATACATATATACATATACCCATGCCTAATGCAAATGTGAACATGGAATAGTTCGATTATCTTACCACACTTTGATTTTAGGCAGTGTCAAAGAGTCATCGTTAAAAGTAGTGGTATTTTGAATAGGAAAAAGATGAGGTTTAAATTGTGGTGTTTTGATTGAAAAGTTACTTATCGTTTGGACCTTTGAATATATCTAAGGACACAAGTTAATTCAAATTTCAAATAAGGTAAGTTTGAAAGACTTTTGAATTTAAACTCAGGTTGATGTGCCACTTGAGGAGCTCCATCTAATATGTTACTTGATATATTTGAAGTTTTACTTGATTATGCTTATTTGATTTAGAAATAATTGTTTTTCAAAATAATATTTATGCCTAAGCTCTATTTGAATTTATGCTTGCAAGATACAACCAAATACCATGAAAATCAAACTCGGCCTTATAAACTACTATAGCTTGAGCTTAACTATATTCTGATCTAACCAACCTTGAATAAATACATATTGATTAAGTTATACTTACTTATACTCTTTATAGGTTCCAATAAGATATTAAGAGGGGGATGAATTGATATTTTTTTTGTAAAAACTAAAACTTTTTTATTTAAAAACAAAATCTCTCTTAATATCTTAAATGGCATGATAAGTAGTTGAAAATTAATTGTTTAGCTTAAGGTGTGAATACTAACAATATAAACAGTAAAGATTGGAAAGTAAGTGAAGTAGGGAGAAAGAAGATTAGGCAATTATTTTATAGAACTTCGGCCTTTTGTCTATTACTCTATTTCAACTCCACCACTAGGGACTAGGGACTTGGTCCTTTTTACCGGTGTCATTATATTAGTTTAATCATTTCAATAAACAAAGATTGATGAGAGATTAGAAGGACATTCAGTCACTTCTCTATCTTATCTCACTAAGTTTCTTCTTCAGCTATATATATGACTCAAAGAACTCTCTAACCCTCTCATACACTCAATTACAATGTTAATAATGTTGACAAAGAAAATGGGACAATATAATCAAATAACTTTTTACAATATTTGCACAAATGCAATAACAAAGAAATAATAAAATTGTTTTCACTTAGTTTTTGATAGTTTGCACAAAGAGAATTTTTTAAATTCAATTCTCATCTTTTTTTTTTTTACTATTCCAAATTTTGTATAGTATCTTCTTTAAATCGAGCAAACTCTCATATAACAACCAAAAACAATTATTTCCAAATTTTTCTCTAATGAATCTTTATTTAAATACAAATAGCTTTGTTGTTGGAAAAATATCCTATAAAAATAAAAACCAAATATTTGAATTTTTGAAAACTTGAACTAAGTTGATCTTAATCTTTGCCGAGTTTGAGTTATTTGATAGTTGATGCACGAGGTGATTTGTTTCAATCTTCTTTTGATTACGTGAAAATCCAAAACACACTTTAAATGATAAGGATAAGTATGAAAAGATATGAACAAATCTTCATAATTCAAGAAATAATCTAGCATTACTTATTTAACTGTCGTGAACAAATCTTTTCCCTTCTTTAATATCTTTACTTGAATTTTGTCATAAAATTCTTGTAAAAGATCAAGTTTGATTTATCCAAAATATTCGATCTTATCTTAAACAAAATATCATGGATTTCTTGATTCTGTTTCCAACAAACTAAACTATATCTTTATCTCGAGAACTTACTAAAATCTTATATTTAAAATTTTTTAACACAACTTCGACCAATAAAACCTCGTATAGAGATCTTAATATATAACTCTACAGTATAAAATCCTTTTTCGGATCTTACCAAAATTGTTAGAAAATGTTTTTCCTAAAAATATATTACTCAAGCCTTAATCAACCATTCTATGTATTTGAGATTAATCCAACTTAGAATCCTCATGAATTGAATTCAATTTTAGTGAAACAAAATTGAATACATTATCCAAATATGCCTAATAAAATGGAGTTAGGCCTTCTATATATTTTTCCAACTTAATTTATTCAAATTAATCTGAAAATAACTTAAGAATGCTGATCTTAATATTGTACACAATCTATATTGTTCTATTTTGTTATTGATATACATTCTAATATATATTCTGACATACATTCTAACCAGCATAATTTTAAACTTAATTTTTTTTTTCTTAAATTGATTTTATTCTAAAATTAACCTACACACTTTTTATTTTTGTTAAACACATTTTAACCTTTTTTCCACTATGGTTTCTTTTATAATTAATTAATGTTATATCATGATATATCCATAAATTTCGTAAACTTATTAGTGATAACTTATCACATGTTTTATTATTACCAAAATCAAATTAAGAGACTTAACACTCTTGATGTTATATTTCTAAACCTTAGATGCTGTTAACCCATGGAATATTCATATATGTCGCAAGAATATGTGGGGCTCTAGATTTGTACTTATTAAAATTTATATATATGATATAAATCTTAAGATATTTTAAAACTTATGTAGTCTTATAAATTTATAAAATATTTCAATAGAAACAATTAAAGGTCTAAAAGAGAAATATAAGTATCTCCAAAGATTCAATACTAAGATTGGTTTTTCGACAATAAAGAAAAACTAATACTGAGTTTATAACTACATTCTAAAGTCACAATAAGTCTAACATCACTCCTACCACTATTCCATACATCATAACCTTAGATTCTTATATTAATCCATATCCTTAAGCTCATTAGTACATGAAAGACGAAGTCCTAAACCAGATGAGCAATTAGATGGAAGTAAGATCGCACCATCATAAACACACATGTTCTGAACTACCGGCACACTAATATGCATAATTACTAATGCACGAAAAAACAAATATCATGCATATGCCCAATTACTAATATTATTTAGATGTGAACAAGGAAAAACAAAACAAAACAAAACAAAAACAATCTACAGCCAACAATAGTATCTATAATTTGATATCTAATATCTAAAACACTAATCATCTCAAGAAAATTCACTACTCATATGAGTTGTTAACAATCAAGTTTATTATTTTTGTTCGAAGTTGCATCTCATACCTATTGACAAATTGTCTCTAAATGTTACTATCCATGTTTACCATAGTTTGACTACATTGTTAACTTACTAATCTACACCAAGATGGCCCCTTCTTCCTGAGTCTTTGCTCTATAATAGGGATGGATATCCAATTCATAACCTACTTATATGGAATGGTTATTAGTTTTGACGTTAATTATAAGTAAGCACATCTAATGTAAAATGCGATACGCTACCTTTTTATATTATATCCATAATACTTCTTTGTAATGATTGATAATCTATAACTATAAATAAGTTATTAAGGTTATAACTAAAAGCTTAGAGACACCTAAAAACTACTTCTATAAAGCTTGTGATCAATCAACAAGTTAGGTTGGTTAATTGGGCTCCTTATAATTGACCACCAACTGAGTATAAGAAGGGATGATCGGATTACCAATAGGATTGATGGACATGCATGGAGGCGGTCATTTGTGACATAAGGCTTCCCTTTAAAAACCCCTAAAATGAATGGGATCTGATAATCTCAAAAAAATAAAAAATAAAAAAAAATTGATTGATGAAAACAACCCAAACAATACTTCTCTACATAAATTAATTTATTTCCTTTTTATTCATCGATCATATAAAATGCAATTAAAAAGTAGGAAATGCTTCTTCCATGTGTGCATGGTAACATAATGATATTTAACTAGCTAACTTTAAGAACTTATTCGGAATTTTTTTATGTGCTCTTAAGGGATATCGCATTAGTTTATCTTTACTTTTTCAAACAAAAAAAAAATTTTTACGATGATACTAGTAAAATACTGGTAAAAATACATTACCGTAACATTGATAAATCTAAATTATTAATTTAGTAAAATATAATTTACATCATTTATCCTATTAAAATATGTTAACTTGTTACCTGAGTAATATGTTATACTATTTTACTATAACAGGTTATCTACTATAGAAACTTAGCAAGTTACCTTAATTAGTATTACTGTAACGTTATATTATTAACCTAAATAATAAGTTAGTGTTACTGTGGAAAAATTCACGAAAAAAAGATATATATATATATTTTTTTATTTTTCGCTTTGACAAAATTTATTCCTTCAAAACGCTTTTCTCATCAACAACTAAACTTAAGGTATGCAAAACATACAATTGAAATTTCGAGTTTCAAATTCAAAAACATCAATTGAATTATCTATATATTCCTAATTCACATGGAAACCTATTCTTTTCTTTTTTCCCCCCCCTTTTTTTCAGTCCTGGAATCCGATTTAGGAAAAACAATTACTAACATCTTGATTTGGACCGAGAAACCATACCCGGAACCTACCAAGCTTCACATGTCAATTACACGCCCACAATACTATAGCTATGCCCACAAACTTGAATGCGTGATTGAACGCCCCCTAAACTTACTTTCCCAAACTTAAAAACTCTACTCCACCTGAATCATGTTTAGAAAAAGTATTAACTAGGTTTTCACTGAAATCTACGTACGGGGACCCCATAGACGGTGCATAGAGATAGAGAGAGATTTTCTTTGTCTGTCTTTTTACCTGTCGTTCTCATTTTAAAATAATTTTTGGAATGTTTTACATGATCATGAATATCACTGTTGTTATATCTAACTTAAGCTGCTTGAATTAATTTGGTTCGGAGCTTAATTCCTTGATAAAATTGATTTGAATTATCTTTTTAAACCCTCATGGATAGTGACCTCGGTTTGTTTTAATTAATTAACCCAATCGGTTAACTTGAATCTTATAAGAATACATTGAGTTTCTTTAGATTAAAATATATTATTTTCTTTTATATTTTCTATAAAATATACTTATTTGTTTAAAATAATAAATATAGATAAAAAATAAAAAGTAAATTGCAAAAAACTCTTAATTGTCAATTCTAAGAATATAGTTAATTTTTTATTATTTTATAAATAAACATAAATTATATTATAATATTATTATTAATTTTGGTTTAGTTCCGATTTAACCTTTCCATTAGAATTTGATATCATTAGTGAATATCCATAATTACTATTGATGATATTCAAAATAACATTTAACTATATAAAAATTTTTTGAATTATTTTAGTATCGACATGTGATAGGTGGGAATTCCCTCTTTTCTTTGTTTTTTTTTTTTTTTTTCAAACACCCTCTCTTAAAGGAATTAATGAATAAAGGTAAAAAGATCATCTAATGGTCCAGTATAATATATATAGATATGTATATGTATGTATGTATATTACCGACTTGAGATGGATTCTAGTTCAACTTTTTTCAAGATCCAAGCAAAGTTCTAAAACCCAAGAAAAGGACAGAGGGATTAGGATAACTAGAGTTGATTAATTAAAAGCAATTAGTTGCCCTAATAAGATAAAATAGGAGCAACAGCCAAGAAGGGTGGTGCTATTTGCGGAGTCTGACATGACACGTTTGACGTGCGTCTTATTGCTTTCGTCCGTTTGGTCTCGTTGTTTCAAGTTCCTAACTCCACGTGCAAATCGTGGCTTATCTGTCTCCTCCCATCGGCCCAAAGATTGTAATCTCGGATTCCATGCCCTCTCTCTCTCTCTCTCTCTCTAACAAAAACAAAAAGAAAACTCACGTTGTGATTACTGTTGAGGTCTTGTCATGTAATCGATTACCTCATGCTCTAACTCAAACTTGTACGGTTCAAGAGCTTATATAACGAGGTTTATCGAATTCCAATTTCAACTCAAATTTGATTCGGTGGATATAAAATTTTCTTACAAGCAAGCATAAATAAATTTATTTGAACTGAATTAAGCTTTTTAAATAGTATTCAGAACCAAGTTCATAATATATATTGACACATCTTAGTGTGGCTCAATAGTTTATATATATCGTACATATATATTATACATTAGAGATTTAATTGTTTTCTTTTTTTCTTTTGGGGGGTGGTGGGTGGAGGGGCGGTTTATATACACAAATTATAGGTATGTCATTTGTTGCTAGGCATACGCGTCTAGTCTAGTCTGGGAGGATAGCCCAATGCCGGATAGAAAGATGCGTAGATAAAAATGTGATAATTCTCCACCGACCAAGTACAGTTCCACTTAAGACTTTGGCGGACATTTATTGGCGCGATGTTTCGAAGGATGGGTTGAACTTATTGCCTCTAGTTTGAAATTGTTGTTTTAATTTCTTTAAAGTTTGTTTGTTTTTATCATTTTTTATGAAACTAAATAAAAACTTTATTGTAATATGTAACCTGTGATATTTTCTTATTTACTTTTATTAAAAAGTACTTGAATCATGTTAAAAGTTTATCATATTTGAACAATAGGTGTAATATAATACCACTTAGAAATAAATAATGATACCACCATTAATAGTTTAATATATCTTTATGAGGTTTTACTTTTGAAACATTCAATTTAATGGGCAGTTAAAGTGAGTCAATTTTTGTTTTCTTTTCCCATTTAATAGGACTAGCTTGCATAAATATTCGTTAAACTCAACTGCATTTTTATCATCAATATTTTACATCTTGGTATAAATTGATAAAGTTTAATTGAATTTATTATGATAGTGGTCTTTGGATGGATCCATACATTGTCTTTTTAGAGCAGTTTTTAAAAAGTTATATTTGAAACTTACATTATTTAATACTTACCGATAACCTATTTGATAATATAGTAGTTCTATTGGTGTTAATTAATACGTTTAATTTATACAATCGTTTCTTTTTTTTTTTTATAAATGTGTCTCATGAATGAATGCCACAAGGACTCATAATTTTTTTTTTCAAAAAAAGTTGCTTTTTCACTTTCTCTAAGATTAATTACATATTCCACTCAAATCAAATGCATTATGTCTAACTTCTTCACAAAATACTCCAATTATTATTCTCCTTTTCAAGACTACATATTTTTTTTGCACCAACTATAATATTTATTAGGGAGAGAAATTTCCTTTTATTTAATGTTTTAAATAATTGTTCCATTCCGATTGAAAAATGGTATTTCCTAATTATAAGATAAAAAAGTTGGCAAAAAAAAATTATAAGATAAGAAGGCATCAATTTCAACATTACATATATATTACGAATTTTTCTACAATTTCGTTTTTTTTTTTTTTTTTACGAGACCAATGATGTCACCTATTTCATATTTGATTTGATTAACTTTAATTTGAATAATTGAATAAACTATAAATTTAATAATTCAAATTTAAAAATATTAAAATGAATAGAAAGATTATAGATAAAATTGATTCTATTAAAATAAGAAACGAAATATCAGAATTCCCTATTATATCGTAAAAAAAAGAAGAAGAAGCAAAAAAGAAAAATATGGACGAAACGGTTAACCTAAACGGCCATTAACGATCCCCTTAAGTTTTCGTTTGGAATGTAAGCACTTACCTCCTCCGAATATTCTCTGCTTCTCTTTCCCTGTCCGTTCCTATCACTCACCCTCTCTCTCTCTCTCTTCATAATTGGATTTAGCATAGAAAAAGTTATGACTTAGGCGGAAGGAGAAGAAGTGTACCAAAAGGAAACGAACCCCTTCACCTTTCCCATTCCCCATTCCCCATTCCCTTCCCTTTCCCTTCCCCATTCTCTCTCTCTCTCTCTCTCTCCGGTGAAACAAACAGGGGAAGAAAGGAAGAAGCTTTTTGTAATAGAAAGAGAGAGACAAATATACAGAGAGAGATGGATGGGGATAACAATAATAATAGCAAGGATGTGAAATTGGGATCCAATAGGAAATTCCCATTAAGCTATTGGGAAATGGGCATGGCTTCTTTGGTGATTTTAGGGTTTGTTTTAGGACTTATTGGTGTTTACCTAACCATGCCCGTGTCGGACTATAGCTTCCTTAAGCTTCCTCGTAACCTCGAAGATCTCCAGATCTTAAGGTAAGTTCGATTTCCCATGATTTATATTTCCATAGAGTTTTGATCTTTGGATGAAATTGAGATTGATTTTTTATGTTTTGCAGGTAAACATTTGATATTTGGGTTTAATTTAAGGTTTAATATGTTGAGACTCTGTGCACTTTGTTGGGTTTATTTTGTTTTAGCTTCGTGCACATTGCCTTAAGTAAATTAAGTATAAATTGTAGTCAAAACTAATAAAATATAAGTTGCCTTTTGTTTTTGGTGTTGAAGCATGTGGATTCTTATTAGCTATTCCTTGTATGCTGTACCCTGTGGTCTCATGATTATAAGATGCGAGGTAGGAAAGATGAACTTAATGTCATGATCTCTCAAACCACAGCCAAGCGTATCAGCTTGGTGCCTGGACAGCAAGAGATCATGTCTTCGGACAGCCAATGCGCATACAAATTTGCACTTGATTTAAGTAGCGATCCAGGATTTCATTTGAGGGAGGCAATTAACACGGTAAATATTAACATAAGAAGGGAAAAGAAAATAAATTAATAGCTATGCTGGAAAATTTTATAGGTGGAATTTTCAAAACTCAACCCCTTCAGTCTACCAGTTCTTGGTTTCACTGAACTAATTGATCCAAAGACATGGATACACCCCAAATTCTGGGATATGCAGCTGATGGGCCTATTGATTGGTAGCACCGACTTCTTGTGATTGTTATTTCAGTAGACACATGGAGAGTGATCTTCATTTTGTTTTTGCAATTTGTGAGTTTGACATTGAGCACTTAGTATGCGTCCTTCATAGATTGGGGAGAAATCTATTGGGCAGCTCGTGTTGAATTATTTCACTTCATGGAAACATCCATAGTATATTCCCCTTATTGATCCTATTGAAATTGCACCTCGACTGAAACCATACTATGGATTTGTGGTTGAAGTACTTTGGACATGGCTGATTTATGTTGGACTCAAGACTGCTGTCCATCATGGTTATAAATTAGATGGAATAGACATCTTGGACTTTATTGTTTAGTTTCATGGATTACTGTTGTGCATGATGTATTGGTTTGCTTGGCAATTCTTGTGCAAGTGAAGAAAAAAAAAAGTCAACAGTTTTTCCTTGCTTGCCTCATTTTCTGCTATTGATGACAATGAGATACAATGTTTTTGTCCACTACATGGGCTCATATAAGATGGTGCATAAATTGTATAGTTTACATAAAAAGTGTCTCGGGAGCTGAATTTTCATTGTAACGTCTGTGTGTTCTGTTTTGTAGGGACAATCTCGAAGGCTACACAAGTGATTATACACTCCAAGTCCTGGTTGGTTACTGTGTGGTCTACATATTTATGCAGACTTTCATGATTCCAGGGACAGTTTTTATGTCTTTACTCGCTGGGGCTCTTTTCGGTGTCTTTAAGGGGTTGGCTTTGGTTGTCTTCACTGCCACTGCAGGAGCTTCTTCATGCTATTTCCTATCTAAATTAATCGGACGGCCTATTGTCTTCTCTCTTTGGCCTGATAAGCTGAGTTTTTTCCAAGCCCAGGTTAAGCCCGAGATCTCACTGTTTTCCATTTCGATGACCTTGAATTGATTCTAAACTCTCTCATTTTGTACTTCCAGGTGGCTAAAAGAAGAAGTCGGCTGTTGAATTATATGCTTTTCTTGAGGGTGACACCAACCCTTCCCAACACGTTCATCAACTTTGCTTCTCCAATTGTTGACGTACCTTACCATACCTTCTTCCTGGCAACTGTCATTGGGCTCATACCAGCTGCATACGTCACTGTTAGGGTAATCCATTTACCCTTTAAATTAGAATTTTGAGCAAGAGAAATAAATTATAAGTTGAATTTTTTTTTGTTGGGGTAAGTTTATAAGTTGGAAATTGTCATGTGGAAGAATATAAACATTATGGAAAAACTGGTTGGCATAAATAAGTTTTTTTTTTTTGGCAAAAGCATAAAGAAGTAGTTCATTACATGTAAATTAGATGCCTTTACGGATGGGCATTGTTTGGTTCGGTTGTGTTTTGGGTAGTAAACTGAAAATTAAACAGAATTGGAACGAACCATAGTTTCATTTGGGTTGGACCATGTTTGTTTGGCTTGGTTTGAATCCAAACCTATCGAAACTCTTATGTTTTTTGGTTTTGTAGACTTTAAGTGGAACCCCAAACTAGGATCCATAACCCATCCCAAGCTGTCGCCACAAACAAAAAAGGAAGGGAAAAAAAAAGGGAAAGGAAAAGAAAGAGAAGAAGAGAAAAAATAACAATGGAAACAAGTTTTTGGTTTGGTGTTGTTTGGCTTGTGGTTTTGTTTTTGCTGTCTTATTTGTCTCTGAATTTTAGAAGTTTAGCTTCTCTACTTGGGCAACCATTAAGCTCATGGTATTGGTATTTTGCCTCTCCTCTTTATGCAGGCTGGCCTTGCCCTAGGAGAGTTGCAATCTGTTGGGGATCTCTATGACTTCCAATCCCTTGCTACTCTCTTTTTCATTGGAGTCCTCTCAGTAACACCTACACTAATAAGCCAGGATAAATCATAGAACTCCACCCATTGCCTAGTCCTGTCATGAAACGTAATCCTTATTCTTCAGTTGAATCGGTCATTTGGTGCCATGTTCACTGTACTGATGACCACCATGCGAGGACAAGTGCAGCATGCTCAACACTTCCACGGCGAATGCAGATTCAGTGGAAGACCGCAGCCGATAGTCCCTGGTTAGAAAAATGTATGTGACTTGTTGATGTTTAGGGGAATAGGGAGTGAAAAGTGGGTGCAGTTTGGCATCCCCCGGAGGAAAAAGGGAAAAAAAAAAAGGGTGAAGGGCTTCTAATCCTTTTATGTATCAGATCTTTTATAATGTTCTCGTCTATATATCCTCTTTCTCCAAATTCTTGTACATAATTTGCTAAGATTGATGCTTGAATGAATTTTATTCTTCTTTCTGCTTTCTCTCATCATTATACAAATGCATTAGGAATAGTGATTGGCTAGCTTATGGAGAATTGAATGTGAATGTGTTATGTTATGCCCGACTTTGGTTCAATGACTGAAAATTTCCATCTCCTATGTTTGGTTTCTGTGTAATAAGTTGAGATCGGTTCTTATAGTTTTATGATGAATTGCGATATGTAAGAGTTGAATTGTGAGTTATTTGGGTTCCTTTCAACTCCATGAACATCCACGAATGAAGTCCTCCTACGGATTACACCCACTACTTGAGTTCTGAATCGAATGATTCTATTGCCACAAATGGTTCATCGGTAGGATTAACATAGATGGGCCTTTATTTTACACTATCATGGACGCGACAATAACTAAATTTGAAATCTAGTTAGAGGTTTTTTTAAAAAAAAAAGGCGGGTTGGGGTGGGGCGGTGGAAAGGAATTTGGAGCTCGATTTTGTGTGTGTTATAATTTATAAATAATTGGGTTGCTTCTAAAGAAGGACCACAAGGTTATGGGCTTATGATTCCACAAAATCTGAAACTTATTTCGAGGTTCAAAAGAGAATTGGCTGTACTGTAGTTATGGAAATAAAGACAAACACAAAATCTATGTTTCCCTTTGTTATCTATAGTCACTCTTGTAATATGCGAATCTTGGGTTTAGCATCAGAATTGTCAGAAGAATCTAAATTTGGAATAAGAATCTAATTGCGCATAATAAGAGAGCATCCTCGATACAAGGCATCTGGGGATAAGGATTTAAAGCTTTGATTTAGGTGTTTGGATGTATATGACCGATCTATACTTCAAAGAGGAATTTACCAAAAATCATTGTTTTTGAACTGTTAACTAAAATCAAGTCAAGGACGATTCTTGTTGGGCACATTGATTTAAATAGGGCGCTTTGGGGGCAAGAAAGTACGCTTTTCTTTTCTTTCCTTTCCTTAAGATGCCATGTTCTCCCGCTTTATCCATTCTAAAAGCAAAGCCTCCTTTAAAATGTTGATTTATTCTCAACTTTCAGCTAAGTCAAAACACTAAGGGTGGAAAAACAAAACCGAGGAACTGTGAACAGAATTGAAAATTCTGTTTGTTTCTTTAATTACTTTTTTTATATACAATTTGATTTATAGTTTAGTTCAGTTTAAGAATATCGATTCATAATTCAGTTTTAATAAACAAATTGAACTGATTAGTTCCATTTGTAAGTAAAAAAAAAAAAAGAAAGAGAGAGAGAGAGAGAGAGAGAGAAACATAGAAGCTAGAAACTTGGTTTGTGTCTCTTACATGTAGATTTGAGAACCAAAACTTATGCTGTGTTTGACTTAGTAGAAATGGAAAGAAATCAAGAGAAATAAATGGAAAAGGGTGGAAATCTTGTGTTTGATAATTAAAGGGAAAAGTGGAAATATGAAGATATGAGAAGAAATGGGAGGAAAGTTTTCCATTATTGAAGCCAAAATGTTATTCTTTAATACCGAAGAAAGAGCGATAGAAATGAGTAGAGAAACACTCACTCAAAAAAGAAAAACATGTAAATATTTCGGTTCACTATATAGAAATAAGGGTAATATTATCGATTAAATCTTATTTTTTATTGATTTCCTTTATATTATCTAATCGAAACAATGGAAATGAAAAATTTCCTCAACATTTCTATCCATTTCCTTCTCATGT
Organism: Lumnitzera littorea; assembly: GCA_024138015.1. Classification (NCBI taxonomy): domain Eukaryota; kingdom Viridiplantae; phylum Streptophyta; class Magnoliopsida; order Myrtales; family Combretaceae; genus Lumnitzera; species Lumnitzera littorea. The sequence goes on along the minus strand of JAMXBB010000001.1, from coordinate 92,167,429 downwards.
ATCTAAGTATAAAATTAAAATCATATTTCTTCTCTTTTCCTTTGCTTTCCTTTCCTTTGATTTCTACTCATCTCTATCCATTTCTAATCTTCAAAAATTAGCCAAATGCAGTGTTAAGATTCCTTTCCTCGAGCAGATGGCATCCAATTGAAGTTCAACACGTCTTTATAGCTGTAGAAGAACGTATGCAAAGTAGAAGCCTTCTGAAATTAAGTATACCCTATGCTTGAGTTTGCGATGAGGATGTTGGAAATACGACGACCGTCTCAAATTCTATGACTAGAATAAGGCTTATTAGACAAACTTTCTTAATACTAAACAGTAATGAAAGAACAGACTTACAGGAACTTTCTTTCTTTATTTTTTTTTGGGTTACAAAATTTTATAAACGTAAGTGTATACTTTTGGTAACTTGGTTCATACATTTATGAAAAAACAGTGTCGTAATATATGGTACAGTTTGTTTTGAAAGGGCAAAACGTACCCAATCATACTGTGTCCTTCTGTGGTGTATTGAACCATCAATTATTATTCCTACTTTATGTGTTTACTAAAGTGTAGAAGGGAATCTGCCAGTTTCAAACATAACGAAGCCGTATTCCACTCCTGGCTTGGTCAATCCTTAAACCAATGCTTCTTGTTCATGGTCTGGATAGATCATGCTCTAAGGTTCTTTTCCAAAATTTTCTGAAAGAATTATAGAAAATTTTCCTTTAATAAATGTCTAAGGATCTAGACTCCAAAACAACGAGATATTGTCTATCTTGAGATGAGTTACCTTATAGTTTTATCCTTGGTGCATTTGCTACACAAGTCATTACCATCTTAAAATACTCTCCATTAAATATACTTAAACTTGAGTCCAAACTTTAGGCGATTGTGCCAAAAGATACCTCGATTTTTAAGAGTTTTATTGTACTCTATTTAAGGATTATTATGATTTTTCCCAACACGCAACGTCTATATTGCCTCACCTTATAATTGGGCTGAGTTCTCCTTGTTTCTTTAGCGTGCAATTTAGTTTATTCTTGTCACCCTCTCTCTTACAAAGACCTTGTACTCCTAGAAGCAGCAACTAGCTATAACCCCCACTCTCTTTAAACGTCTTACTAATTTCAAATTAGGTTCACACACACCAACTTCCACCTTGGTTCATCCTTAATGATATATCTAATGGTAGGTGATTGAATTTGATACCATTTGTAACAATAAAGCTATATATGGAGGGCTAAAAATTATCATATTAATTATATGGTTAAGCTTGATATTTATTTGGGCTTGACTCTTAGGTTAGGTGATAAGGCTTATAGAGTCTAGTTTATATTTGGGATGATTTAGAGAAAATTGGCTTGGTGAGCTTAGAATAGGGATCATTGGACCGGTCCGTCCGCATTTAAGTTTTCTTAAGCAGGCTCATGTACTTATAAGAAAGGTTATTGGCCTTGGATCTATTAGCTAGCTCATTTAAGATAAATATGAATTAAGTAAGTTTTATCTCATTTATTGATTACCTAGATGATTTGACATATGCTATCATACCCAAGAGTCTATAAATACCTAATATTTCCTCCTCATTTGCAATACTTAAAGAGAATAGAGAAACGATATTTGCTTTGCAAAACCAAGGGGGTGGGTGGGGGGTGGTGTGGGTGGGGGGGGGGGGAGGGAATTCAATACCTAAATTTTATTTTAATACTAATCTCTTAATTTAAGTAACTAAATGAATACAATATCAAGACAATAAAGTAATAATGATTATAACCAGTATAATAATAAAACAATAATAAGTTCTAAAAATAAAAGAGATAGGTATAAAGAAAATTAAGTCACGATTTAACGTGGAGTTCGGATCGCCTTCTGCTCTCCACAAATACAAAATGCCTCCAACTAAGGACTCTACACTACATTATTAATTTCACAATTTAAACTCCAAGAGCTATATATACACAAACTTGATTATACAAGTTTTACGTTCATAACTCACACATTCTTAATTTTACAAGATTCTCAATCACAATAACTCTTAACATAAATCATAATCTCAACTCACAGCATAAACTCAATCTCAAGTATAGTGCACTCTTTCGAAGTTCTTGCAAGTATAAATCACTTTGCATTATACTAAGGTTTACAAATAATTTGGTAAATTAAGTACACAGGATAAAGGATAAGTGAATAAAAGGTATAATTGCAGATTTTTAACTCTATTATTCATCTTTCAACTACTTAACAATTTATACTCACAGCCTTTCAAGAAAATCCAACCATTGGTTCACTTCTACATTCATTCAATGCTTTGTAACGGCTCTTTTCTATGTGGACCAGCTAGACGGTTTCAATAAGACCAGCTAGACAATCCATTCAAATAGGGTTACCATTTTGACGATCTTCAAGTTATTAGTTGCATAGTCCAACACAGCTCGCTAACTTGTAGCAACTAGTTAGATGGTCTAGGAACATCCAATCATACAGTTTAGGAACATCCAGCCGTACAATCCATCACCTACTATTGATTATAGAACACTTAGTGCAACTACCTAGACAGTTCACACCAGAATAGCTAAACAATACACTCTAAGATACAGCAAATAGTTCTGTTCCCTTTTACTTCTTTTAAGAGTTTTAAACTCAATCTAATCAAGTTATATTATAAAGATATCAGGCAAAACATAATGTTATAAAGAGAATTTAAGTCCTTTATCAAATTATCCATGCCTTTATAAGATTTACAAAGAGATTCATAATCAATGATTAATTTGACATAACTTATATGGTTTTGTTCTCATTAAAATCACACACAATGATGGGAATCGGCCTTCGACTATATCTAAGCTAAGGCAGACTTGTTTGAAGTCGAGGCCAATCAACGCTTACCAAAGCCGAGCTAAAGCCAGAAGGATGAGGGGAAGAAAAATAATCATTCGGCAACAAGTTTGTCATTGACCGAGTAGTCGAGAGATCACACTGCCGAGAGTAGGATCCACTTGGCATGACACGAAGAGACCAGTGTCGACTAACTATAGAACTTGGCAATTATGAGCAAACCTCTCTAGTGTCTTGGCTAAGCTACATGAGACTTTAGGTACTCCTTCTTGAACTTGTATATCCAACCGTCGACCTCGTCCGATTTAGATACTACTCTTTCCAGGATATGCCGAATGATTGCATGCCGACTTCCCCTGTAAAACGTATAGTTTTGTAATCTTGTACACGTTTTTCCTTATTTTATTTATAGGCCCAATTCTTTAAAGTTTAAGGCCTTATACATTAATTACAGTTTTGCCATAAGGGTTTAGGAATTGTTAAAAATAGCAACATTTGTACAGATAGAGGAGATATAAAGACGATCATATTTTTACAATTAAAACTTTCCTCTTTCAAGCAAAGTTACACTTAAGCTCTTAAAGCTTGCCTTTTACTAGATTATTGAGTGTTGAATAAACTCTTTAATCTTTCCTATGTTTTTATTAATCTCATTCTCAAGATTGTGGTGAACCTATCATTTGAGCGAGTTAGTGAGTCGCATCTAACTTCTTATTTGAAACCCTAAGCAACATTTAGTATTTGTGAGTCGCATTAAACCCTATTTCAAGCTCATTCCCCTGATTGTATTTGTGTCTTGGTGTGTAATATCTATCCACATTCATACTCAAAACTCCTTGTTCTCACCCTCTATTTTATGTTCTCACTCGAACCTAGATTCCATCATCTTCCTTTTGAGTTTCGCTACTTGCAATATGCATTATCTTGGTATCAGAGCTTTGGAGAGACACGAGTGCTAATGTTCTTCAAAGTTTGTTTAACCATTTGAACAATTGTTCATCGTCATTCTATAGTGTAGGGTGTTTGTATTTTTAGTAGTCGTAGTATTGTGTTGTTGAGTTGAGTAGCAGTAATTTGGTAGTTGATTTTAACTATTGTAAAAGTGTTTGTTAGTTGTTGGTAGCTACAAAAGCTGAGTAGTAATTGTTTTTGGGTTGCTGTAGTGTTTTTGTTACAAGACTTATTTATTCAATTTTTTGGAGATTGCTGTATGGACAAGAATGTTAGAAGATAGTGTCAATAATAGTAGTGATAGTCCTCATGGAAATTTGAGATGACGTGTTGATAACTTAGAATATCAGATTCAGAATCTCACCAACTCTATCCAAGAACTCACTGGTTTAGTTAAGGTTGCAAATGTGATGGCCAAGAAGAAAGAAGGGAAGGAACACCTGCCAGTAGAAGTGGTTCCAATGAACTTGACAACGATGAGCGATAGCTAAGAAGAGTTGCTGATCCGCTAAGCTGAGAAGGAGAGAAAAACCACCTGTGCCAAGAAGAAGAAATGAAAGGAGTATTGACTCTGAAGCAAATTAAGAAGCCTGGAGAAGAGAGCTAAGGTTGAGAAGAGATGTAGTCGAGCAGAACTCTAACAAAAGTGGCCAATCTAAGGTGAATTGACTAGCTCAAAATGTAAGGGATGAACTCCAAGCACCTGGTTGAGGACTTAATAATATCAAGCTTAAACTACTGAGTAACCGACTTGAAGAGTTTCTTAACTGGGTTACCCAAGTCGAGAAGTTGTTTGAGTGCTACGAGTGTGATGATCGAACAAAGGTTAAGCTAGCGTCATTATCCCTTATTGAATATGCAAGTCTTCAGTGAGATAAGTTGGTTGCCATGCGAGATGCTGAAGGAGAAGAGCCAATCAGAACTTGAAGGCTTATGAAGTGATTGATGAATCAACGCTTTGTGTCGATATACTTTAAGCAAGAGATGCTCCATGCCTTCCAACACCTAAGGCAAGGTTGAAATACTATTGAAGGGTACTTGTAGGAGTTTGAGACCTTGATGATGAGATGTGAGATTGCCGAGCCATAGGATTGCACTATTGCTAGGTTCTTGAGTGGACTCTGAGATGACATTGTTGACATAATCAAACTGCTGTTCAACTCATTGGATGAGCTGATCAATTTAACATTAAGGGTAAAGAGACAGAGGAGAAGAAGGCATCAAAAGTTGACTAGCTGACCTTAATAAGGCAGCCTTGAGCTTGAGCGGTATGTTGAGAGAAAAGTGTTAGAGAAGGAGAAAGGAGAGCTTGGTCGACCAGTTCATGCCAAGAAAAAGATTGCCAAGAAAGAGAAGGCACTCAATAAAAAGGCTCGAGATGTGAAGTGATTCAGATGCTTAGGCTACGGACATATTACATCCCAATGCCCGAATAAGAGGGTTATGGTCTTGAAAGGAAAATGACCAAATGCTCAAGTAAAGAGTCAAAGTGATAAGAGTTCGGAAGACGAGTTGACAGAAGAAGATGCCTATGCCAAAAACCTAGATGAACTCTTAGTTAGGTGACATGAGCCGATCTGAAAGTAGATCCCAAACAGAGGAAAATTTTATTTCATATTCAATGTTTGGTGAATGGGAGGACCTGCTCCCTAGTAGTTGATGGAGGAAGCTGCACCAATATCGTTTGTGTTGAGTTAATGGAAAAGATGAAACTGCCGACTTACCCGCACCTCATGACCTTATGGATTGAAGTGGTTTAATGACAAGGGTATGGTCCATATGCATAAAAGAGCTTAGATAGCATTTAAGGCAAGGCAGTATGAGAATGAGATTAAATTCAACGCGATCCCTATGAATGTTGCAAATTTACTTCTTGCCCGACCTTGAGAATATAGCCAAAAAGTGATCCTTGATGGCTTCCTCAACACTTACATAGTTCGAAAGGATGGAAAGAGTTATTGCTTGACTTTTATGAGTGTTGAGGAAATTTAAAGATACTCAGCACCTATGGTGAAGCGAAAAGGGAAGAGGAGTTTATTCGGCATCCTGGCCTGTGCTCAATGTTTAATGTTGAGGACGACTTCCTTTCGAACCTGCAGTAATGATGGGAATCGGCCTCCGACTACATCTAAGCTAAGGTAGACCTGTCTGAAGCCGAGGTCGATCAATGCTTACTAAGGCCGAGTTAAAGCCAAAAGGATGAGAGGAAGAAAAATAACCATTTAGTAATAAGTCTATAGTTGACTAAGTAGCTGAGAGACCACGTTGTTGAGAGTGGGATTTGCTCGATATAGTACGGAGAGACTAGTGTCGACTAACTATAGAATTCGGCAGTTATGGGTCGACCTCCCTGGTGTCTCGGCTAAGTTACGCGATACTTTAGGGACTCTTTCCTGAACCCGTACATCCAACTACCGACCTCGTCTGGTTTGGATATTACTCCTTCTAAGACATACCGAGTGACTGCATACTGACTTCCCTTGTAAAACGCACAATTTTATATTTTTATACATGTTTTCCTTTATTTTATTTATGGGCCTAATTCTTTAGGATTTAAGACCTTATACATTAATTACAGTTTTAGCACTAGGATTTAGAACTTGCTATAAATAGCAATATTTGTACAGACAAAGGAGATACGAAGACGATCATATTTTTATAGTGAAAGCAAAGTCACACTTAAGCTCTTAGAGCTTGCCTTTTACCGGATTAATGAGTGTTGAACAAACTCTTTAATCTTTCACGCATTCTTATCAATTTTATTCTTAAGATTATAGTGAACTTGTTAATTGAGCGAGTTAGTGAGTTATATCTAACCTCCTATTTGAAAACCCGAGCAACATTTATTATTTGTAAGCTGTATCGAACCTTGTTTTGAGCTTATTCCCTCGATTGTGTTTGTGTCTTAGTGCATGATATCTATCCACATTCACATTCAAAACCCTTTGTTCTCACCCTCTATTTTCCGTTCTCACTCGAACCTAGATTCCATCATCTTCCTTCCAAGTTCTGCTGCCTATGATACGCATCATACAAGAACTTATTGGTTTGATAATCTTCCCTTTTTTGATGAGGATAAAACTTTGCAAAACAAACTCCTCCTAAATATGATACTTCCTCTCAAATTAACACTCTCCCTCAATGAAGAACTAGTTATAAAAGATTTCATTTGAGAATGTTTATGGGAGAGTCAATATAAGAGCAAGTTGAAAGAATTTAATCTTCATTTAACGCTCATTAATCAATTTAAGTCCATGTTTCAATTTGACACTTATTAACCAACCAATCTCTTCAATAAACTTAGAAAGAAAATAATTAGGTGACTTGAATTTGTTGGTCCTGTATAAGATATCAAGAGGGTAAGGGGGGGAGGGGGGATGAATTGATATCTTTGAACTTTCGAAAACTTTTTGATATAAGAAAAAACAAAACTTCTCTTAATAACTTATAATGGTGAATAATGATATTTTAATAATTTAACACACAATAATTAATAAAGCAAATTAAAAGAGTAAGGAAGGAGAATATCGGGCTTAGGATTTGTAGAGTTTTGGCCTTTTACCTACTGTTCTCTTCTAGCTCCACTATTGAGGACCTGGTCTACTTCACCGGTGTCATTCTATTTGATTTACTAAATTATATTATAACAAATTACAAGCTTTTGTCGCGCATGGACTTTACAACACTCTGCTCTACAAGCTTTTGTCGCGTATGGACTTTACAACACTCTGCTCTGCCTATTTAGCTTTTCTACAATCTAGGTTGATATAGATCTACTAAGTACAAATGTACTTGTCTCAACACTAAAACAACAAAATAAAAATTACAAATTACAAGTGAGAACAAAAGTATAAATCTCAATTAATTTCGCTCTAAAGAGAAATGACGATTGTTGTAATGTTTGCTTTGGTACAACTTTTTGAAGAAGTATTTAAAGGGCTTTTTGTGACTTTTTAGAAGGTTGAATCTGATCACGATTTTTTATGTAATGAAAACTTTTCTTCAAAGTTGTGTCACATGACGTTTTAAATAATTTTTCTTTTTATATTGAAATCTTCCAATGGCTAATTTGAAGATTATCTTCACTTTCGTATTTGTCCAATCGTTAGTTATTCAAGATAATTCCTTAGATATTTTGAGAAGATCTTGATCATTTAAAATTAAAAAACAACTCTCCTTATCTTGTTTAGATTAGATATTCATTAATCCGTAACCACCAGATAAGCTTCTGATTTAAATTTAAAGAGATATGCTTTTTATTAGTAACTTCCAAATAAGTCTCATGTTTAAAATTTGAAATTTCACAAAATCTAAATTAACCTTATCCTTATCTATGCTTGTGTATATCTTGATTAATAAAAAATAAATTCGCTAAAAAATAATCCCTAAGGATCATGATTCCATCTTAAGTGAAATGAGATTAAGTATATTTTCCTAGTACACCTAATTTAGTAGAGCTAGGCCTTGTTGAATTCGAATCTGATATAAATTAATTTCCCACGTTACTTTTCCAGACCAACTTTCTAAATAACTTTTTGAAGAGTATTAGTCTTCTTTTTTCTGAAGTTTTTGAACAAGTTTCTAAAATACTGTATCAATTTTTCTTATAACGAAAAATTTCAAACTAGTTTCTTTTTCAATTAATTCAAATCTTTTGAATAAGTTTCTAAATGTACCTCAATTTGCAATTTTTAACTTTCTAAATACCTGTACGTTTGTTAATTCATTAGTATTCTTCTATTTTTGTTATCATCAAAATTCGTGAGATATCTAACAGAATTCTTCTTCCCCTTTAGCCTTATCAAAAAGATGAGATTCCAGGCGGTGAAGAAGAAGAGCAAAACAAGTCAAAATTCCGACATAACTTTAGCTTAAACCTTAGGGTATGTGATACGAGGCAAGCGCACCTATCAATTTTAATATAGTCGGATATGAGTCCGAGTCGATCCCTCAGAGATTTTGAGTACTAATATTAACTTTAGCTTTATTATCTAACCGGAAAATTATGATGAGTTGAATGAATTAAAAATACTGAAATTAACAACTAAACTACTTATGAGACTTAACTAAGCAATTTAGAAAGCAATAAACTACTAACGACTTCGAGTATGCAACGATGTATTTAGGAATTATTTCCCCTAGTGTTTAACATGTAACCTTTTCAAAATGTATTCAATTCAGTTTCTATAATTCTTGACCGGAGGAATTCACAATTAAAGCTAATATCTTTCTCAAGCATATTAACCCTAATCCTAAATTATTTACCGGAATCTCTTCACTTAGTAATATAACTTAGAATTGCATTAATGTTTAATGAATTCCCACACAAACAATCAACTTTTCCGAAAGAATCATGTATCTTATCTCTAAGTATACATGTAATTCTCTTCAATTATGTTAAGATCTAATTACACATGCAATTTCTCAATCAACATGCATAATATCATATATTGATACTCTAGAATTATCAATCCATAACTAAACGACATAATTGAATCAAGAAAGGATAGAAACTTTCTTGAAATTATAATTCAATCCAAGGGTTACATGAAACCCTAGGTTCCATAATCCTAAATACTTGAATTCTAAGCTATCATAATGAATCTAAAAACGAGTTCCATCAAAGACATAAAATAAAACATGAAAACCCCTCTTGATTTGATGAACAATCTTTAATCTTGAAATCGATGTCGTTATCGCTTCTTGATGTTGTTTCTCCTTAAGTCTCTTCTTGTCTCTTGTCTTTCTTTTTGTTTCTGTAATGTCTCCCCCTTTCTTTTGAACCCTAAGATCCCCTTTTATATGTGTATTTCACGGATTTTATTTTCGTCACCAGACACGGGCTGGGACATGACCGTGTCCCCAGGTCGTGTAACTTTCTGCACAAAGGCAAAATTTCTGCACAACTTCAAAATTTCATAACTTCTTCGTTTGAACTCGGAATTGAGTGAAACTTGATTCCTTTCTTCGTTTTCGAGCCTAGAACGCGTTTAAACCCTGAAATCAACATTTTACTCAATTAAGTATCAATTTCTTTAAATAAAACCAAAAATGTACGGGAAATGCTATAAAATCACCATATGAAATATGTTTAAAATCAGAGTTATCAGTATGCCACCTTCAAAAGAGTATAATTCAATAGCCAATATAAGCAAGCAATACAATGCACAATCATTTTTAAGATAGCAGTTGATTTCTCATTGTAACATGATATTCCATACATTAGAGCAGCCAAGGTTCATTTAAGATAACATAAACATAGATAAGTATATTACTAGAAGGTCGGTAGGCCAAAATCTTGAGTCAATACATAATAAAAAAGAGATAACTAAAGATGATCTTAAGGACTAATATAATAGAACAAAGGATGATTGGAGTTCAAGTCCATATACAAATAGAAAACATATTGGTAGTGCCAATTCTGCAGCAACTGTTCAGATGGTATGATTGAACTGTCTGCATGGTTGCATATAGATTGCACTGGCTACTTGAAATTTCCACTAAGCTCATGAACTCTTCATAATATTTAACAAATCTTATCCTAACAGATTATAAAAGCTTAGATGAAGCATGTTTGACAACTATAACTTGCATTTTAGGCTATATTAAAATAGGATATTCTAAATGTATAGCTTTAGCTTAGTTTTTGGAGGATTAAGGGTGCCAAAAACACATTAACTCACAATGAAGTAAATTTAATTATTTAAATACGACTTATAAGTTAAAATATGCATGTAAGAGCCTTAATTCAACTCAGACATCATCAAATGAGAAGGATGTGCATAAGAGAACTTCAACTAGTAAGCATGAATTTATTTGCATACAAAACATATCAAATGATGAAATTTATGCAAGAAGCCTATGTGAACATGTTTGTAAGACCTAATATTATGTTATAAGCCATTTGATTTGAAGGGAAGGACATTTTATCCAAAAAATCACTACTTGAGATCATTAAAATCAACTACTAAGAGCATAAATCGAGTTTAATGACAAACATGTACACTAAGTTAATTTCATGACAAGTTGGTATTTTAAGCGGGTTTCAATAGTGTCTATAGGCACAAAGATAGCATAATTAAGATATAGAGCATGCAAATGAGCAAAATGACTATGTGACTTCCTAAACATCAATACAAACCTAATTGGGGTCTAAGGGAGTCAAATTCACACAAAAATAAAAATAAGCCAAATCAATAATTTAACCACAATATATGGACAAAATTAAACATACGGGAATCGGATTTGAGCACAGAAACTTAGGCATGGCAAAATTGTGCGTATATCATCCTAAACATACATAAGTAACTCCAAATGTGCACAAAATGTATTATATGTGCAATTATCCATTTCAGGGAAGATTTAAATGTGTATTATGACATAGTGAGAGTATAAACATGGCTTAGAAAGCAATTAATTGCAAAAACGTTAAGTGAGTTTCCAAATACTCATGAAAGCTCAAATGTGGTTGATGAAAGGTCAAATTTGTATAGTTTTATAAATATATCAAATCAACCATTTAAGCATGAGACATTAGCATATTTAAACACGCGTGAACATACGTTTGATAGAAGACCAAGGTATGGCAAAAATATGCACATGAAAGCCTAATAAGCATAGAGAATTTTAAGTATGCACAAAATATGTTAGTTATTCTATAGAAATTGATTGAATGAGTTTCCTAAATCAAATACTATATTGGATGTATTCCATATTTTTTTTTAGTATTCTCCATTTGAGTTTCTTGAGTTGGTTCCACTTGAGATTCCTTCAAAAATGTGTAATTGCTTCTTTAGTACCTATGCAAGTTTAGGTTCTTCGTAGTTAGTAGCAATAATATGTCCTTGTTCTTTTGAAACCCAAATTATCTTATATTTATAATTCAAATTGATATTACAACATATTGTGCACGTATATGCAATATGGTCATATTTATCGCAATAGTTACAAGTCTTAGTTGTTGCTTTTACAAAGTAACTTTTATAAGACTTGTAAATATATTCCTTACTATAGCCAATTCTAGTTTTATTTAATCCTTGCCTTTGAGAGTCAAGGACCTTATCCAAATTCTTTTCTCCATTTATGAACTTAGCTATAGTTTGTTTTGAATTATCTAGGCTAGACTTCAAGATAGTATTTTCAATTTGAAGCTCTCATAGCTTATCAATTTGAAGCTCTCATAGCTTATCAATTATAGCATCTTCACTTTTCATGCTTTCAACTTTTGTTTCAAATAAATTACACTTCTCTTTTAATTTATCATTTTCCTTAGTTAAATCCTCATTCTTAAAATTCAATTCTTCATTATTTCTATTTAATTTATCAACTTCTAATCTTAAGTACTCATTGTCCTCCTCTAAACCTTCTTTGGCATTATTTATTTTATTGTATTCATTTCTAAACACATCAAATTCACTTCCAATTTCAATCATCATTTGTTTCATCATCTTATTTTTCTTTTGAACCTTAATAAATTTCTTAAGCAATTCATCATATATATTTTTGAGCTCATCAAATGAAGAGTCATTTGAAGTAAAGCTATTTGAAGTAGAGGATACCTCATTGTCCATTGCCATAAAGCACATTTCTCCCTTTGAGTTACTTGAATTGTTATCACTTTGAGTTGCCATCATAGCCTTTTTCCTTGCTCATTTCTTAGCTTTCTTAAGATTCAAGCAATATTGTTGAATGTAGCTCGATTTTTGGCAATTATAACACTTGATTACTTCTTTCCTCTCCTTTCTTGACCAAGATATGTTTTCATTCTTGTTTTTTGCTAATTTCCTATTGAACTTCATGAATTTTTTGAAATTTTTTGAAATTTCTTGTGATCATGGTTACATCATCATTGCCCTCACTTTTATCACTACTTAAGCTCTCATTGGTTATCTTCAAAGCAATTTTTTCTTTTTAGACTTTTCTCTTTACTTCTTAATCATCTCATGAGTCTTAAAAGTTCCAAGAAGTTGCTCTTTTCACATTGTGTTAAGATCACGAGCTTCCTCAATTGTAGTTCACTTAGCTTCCCAATCCTTTGGTAAAGACTAAAGGATTTTGCAATTGATTTTAAGATTAGTAAATGATTTACCAAGAACATTTAAAAGATTAATTATGTTAATGAACCCATTATGCATCTCATCAATTGTTTCATTAAGGTCCATCTTAAAATTTTCAAATTGGTCACAAAGCAAGCTTATCGTTGTGTCCTTAACATGCCTAGTTCCTTTATATGTGCTGTAAGCTCCCAAAATTGAGTTTAGGACAACCGAGCTTAGATTTAGAGCTTTTAGGGAAACTTATCCAATTGAGCCCAAACTTTACAACTAGAATAAAAAAGTTAGTCGAGATATTACAGTGAAATTAGATTTTAGTAATAATGACCCAAAATCCCAATTTTGCCCTTAGAAGTTAGAATATTTAAATAACATTAAAATGTTCGGAACTCCTAAAATCGAACTTAGATTGAAATAAGAACTTAGATATAAGTTAATTGAGTTATAGAATGAGACAATATTGTATAATTTACTATATAAAAATACATGTAATTTTATGAGTATACTTGGTATAAATAATAATTATACCCGTAAATTAACCCTAAATTATGTAATTATATATTTATTGTGTTGAATTCATGAAATTAACTTTAGAACATATCCTAAAAATAAAAGATATGCTAGAAACTTAATTATATGAGTATAGTTATATATTATGCGTGATATTCACAAGGAATATATACTCATATATTAAGTAAATAATTAAGTATTAATAAAATATACTCAAAATACCTAAATAATTGCAAAATATCATTCAAAAACCTTCCAATTGCTGATTCACGCCTGGAAATTGTTGGAAATCATCAAAGCTGGACAATTGCTAAATCAAAAAGTAAATCTACAAGCAAATGACACCTCCTACTTGCAATTAATGAAGGAAAAAGCAAGAAAAAAATAAATAAAGAAAAAAGGAAATTGACCTAAACCACTATAAATTTGTTGAAACACATCATTTTTCATCTTTGAAACCAAAAACAATAGAAAGAAAAATTCAAAAAAAATCGTATAAAATAAAAAGAAATTTAGAGAAAACAGGGGAAATTTCGTGAAAGTGAAAAACCTTAACCTAGAGTGGTTTTGCTGTGAAACTCAGCCAACCCTATACGGTCCACTCATCACGCAGGCTATCCGACAACCACCCAATTGCTGCCGGCCACCGGAGCACCTAAGAACACCAAGGTCAATTTCTTGCCCTGTTTTTCAATAATTTCTAAAAATTAGTAAATCCGCCTAGAAAATTATGAAAAAAAATTGTACTTAGGTTATTTTAAACATGCTTTCATGTGGTATTTTTATTTTTGAAAAATTCGTAATATTTAATATACTTTATTAAGAAATCTACTATTTACCTGAATTTATATTTGTAAAATAAATATACTAAATGATATTGTTTCTAGCTATAATTTTTTTTGTAGGATGTGTATGTTATATAGATAATTAATATGTAGCCTGAATTTTGATTTGAATATTTTTAATATTTATTTCATTTTTAGGCCTAAAAATAGCTCGAAAATAGGTTAAAATTATGAATTTAATAGGAAATTATGAAATTAATTAATGAAATGGACATGTACTGATCTATAATAAATAATAACAGTATTGAGTCAGAATGAAATTAATTTGGTACTAAAAGAATTATAATTGAGTAATTTAGGATAATTTAGGGGTAAAATTGTCAATACGAATATATAGGCGATAGATCGGAAACTTGAAACCAAGTGATAACCGAATCCCTTATATTTTTAGGAGTCTATAGAAATTTTCGGGGAATTATTTGGTAACCTGAATTATTTATTACGAATTTATTAAGTAAAATAGCTTAATTTACGAGTCGGGGTGTATTTGTAATATTAATAAACTAAAATAAATTAAATAGTTAAATAAAAACTATATGTGGGAATTGCTGATTAGATTGGATTAAATGGATATTTTTATTATAATTATTAATATTTTTTGATTAGGATACACTTTAGGTATATTAGGATTAGATAATACTTATATTGTAACAATATATGAACAAATTAGATGAAATACAATTTAATAACGTAAATTACGTATAATACGATCATATTTATATAATTATGTATAACTGTATTAAAAACTCAAACTACTTATTAAAAGCTGTCTCTAGAAATAGGACCTATAAAACGTGTTGTTAGGTCTATACGAATCCAATGATACTAATTTTATTAAAATCGGACAATCTTAAGTAATTTAACCTATAACTTTATCATATTTAAGAATGTACATATTTCGGTAACCTTATCGGAATTAAAACGTGAATTAATAAATAAAAAATACGTTTCAATACGATCAAAACGATATATAATATGTAATAATATATATGATGTATAGCAACAACAATTAATAACTTAATTCGATATATAGTAATAATATGACTGTATATTATGGAAATNTGTATAGCAACAACAATTAATAACTTAATTCGATATATAGTAATAATATGACTGTATATTATGAAAATAATATATATATATATATATATAACCATTAGTGATTAAACCCTAATGTTTTCGTAATTATTACGAAAACTGAATTTAGGTCTTTTGTGTAATTAGGACCTTCCAGTATAAAGACGGTTGACAATTCAAGTCAGTAATAGCGAATGTCTAAACATGTAAGTTGGGATTGTGGCTTCACCGCTTATTTGGGTACTATTTAAAGTATCCGGAAACCCAAGAGTACTTTTGGTTGTGTTTGTAGTTAGATGATTATGTGTATATTGTATGTATGAATGATACTCGGTTATGACAGGAGTTCAACTCCTTGGTGTGCTGTTCTGTATATTTGTATGGATTCTGTATTGTGTGAACTTGTTGGTCACCCTTGATTAAAACTAAAGGTTATTCGACTAAAAATGAAATTGGACATGCATAATCACCCGTTAGGGGAAACGATTAAGAGTGTTAGGTCAAATACCGACTTCCTTCGATAAGGATAGCTGAAATGGTCCACTCCCTATCCTTAATTGAACTAAGTGATAGGCGAAGAGGTCGTGGCGAGGTTGGAGGCCGTGGTTCGAAGTCGGTCATGGGCGGAGGGCGTTCTCCATTGCACAAGCCCAGCTTTGGTCTGAATTGAGGAGTTTCATCGCGACCCAAGAGTACTTGAGTCGCGATGAAACTCCTCAATCCGGGTTGGAGTGGATGTAATTTCTCTAACCTTACAGTGGACTGGATAATACTGTGCGATGTTTCATTTGAGTGATTGTATTGCATTTCATCATAATTATTAACCTTATTTGTGATTGTACAGTACTCTTCTGGCTTTGACCCACTTACTGAGCTAGTTGTGCTCATATCCTTACAGACTCTTTTGCAGGCGTTGAATAAGAACAGGATGTTCAGGTACCACCATTCTCAGGTTAGTGTGCTGCTGTTTGGGAAAGTGAGAATTGAGGAATCAACTGAACTCGAGCTTTTAACTTTGTCTTTGAGTTTTAAGGAAACTAATTGGGAATTCTCTAGGAGCCTACTAGTTTCCTAATTTATTGTACGTAGACTGCAAACCAGTGGTTTTTAATAAAGTTTGATTGTAAACTTTACCTTTAGACGTAAAATGTTTGTATAAATACTGTTGTGGTACTAAATAGCAAATCGTATAGAACAGATATTTTGTAAAAGCTCCACCACAAGTTTGGTTATTAACAGGTGTTAGAACAGACGTTTCAAGCTGGTTGAGTAGTGCGCCTTATGTGAACTATATCTACGATAGCAGCTGTGAGGTCAGCTCCTATCTTAGATTAGTTTACACGGCAGGACTGTTACGACTCTTCCTGTTTAGGGCATGACATGTGCTTTTTAACTCTTCCCAAATTTCCTTGGTACTCTTGTATGTACAAACTCAATTAAAATCATGTTTATTGATAGCACAATACAAGATATTTATAGCTATTTCATTTAAATCAAATAATTTCCAATCATTTTCGATATAATCATTTTCCTCCTTACCTTCTATCTTAAACGATCATTTATCAACTACTTGCTACAATAATCTATTTTGTACTTTTAAGAATATGGTTATTTTACATTTTCAATAAGGATAATTATTCCTAGCTAAGAGTAGTGGTCTATTTATAGCTTACCCTTCCATGAAGCCTAGTGTGTTCAATGACATGATCTTTACTTTAAATGCGGTTAAGTAATAAATTTAAAGACTTCGCTCTAATGCCAATTGAAAAACTACACTAGGCTCAAGAGACCTCGGGGGTGGTGGTGGTAAGGGGCATGAAATGAGTTCAATGCCTAAATTTTACTTTAGTATTAATTTCTTGATATAAGTAACTAAATGAATACAATATCAAGACAATAAAGCAACAATAAGTATAATTAAGATAGTGATAAAATAGTAATAAGTGCCAAAAATAAAAGAGACAGAGATAGAGAAAATCAAGCCCCGATTTAACATGGAGTTCGGACCGCCTCCTACTCTCCATGGACACATAATGTCTCCAACTAAGGATTTCACACAACTTTATTGATTTCTCAATCCAAGCTGTAAGAGCTACATATACATAAACTTGATTATATAAGTTTTACACTCACAACTCACTTAATCTTGATTTTACACTATTCTTAATCACAATAACTCTTAACACAAATCACAATCTCAACTCACAACATAAACTTAATCTTAAGTATAGTGTACTCTCTCAAAGTTCTTGCAAGTATAAATCACTTTGCATTATACTAAGATTTACAAATGATTTAACAAATTAAGTACACAGGACAAAGGATAAGTGAATAAAAGGTATAATTGTAGATTTTCACCTCTATTATTTGTACTTCAACTACTTAACAATTTATATTTATAGCCTCTCAAGAAAATCTAATTGTTGGTCTACTTTTATCTTCACTTAATGCTTTGTAAAGACTCTTTTCTATGTAAACTAGCCGGATGGCTCAAGTGGGACCAGCCAGTCAGTCCATTTAAATAAGGTCACTATTTCGATAGTCTTTAGGTCACTTGTCACATGGTCCAACATAGCTTACTGACTTACAGCAACCAGCCAAACAGTCTAGAGACAACAAGCTGTACAGTCCATCACTTGCCATTGATTTGTAGTAACCAGTTGGATGATCTAGGGATAACTAGCTATATAGTCCGTAACTTGCTATTGAATACAGAACACCAGATACAACCAGTCGAATAGTTCACACTAGAATAGCTTAACAATACATGCTAAGATACAACAAACACTTCTATTCCCTTTTACTTCTTTCAAGAATTTCAAACTTAATCTAATCAAGTTATATTGCAAAGATATCATGCAAAACATAGTGTTATAAAGATAATTTAAGTCTTTTATCAAATTATCCATGCTTTTATAAGATTTGCAAAGAGATTCATAATCAATGATTAATTTAACATAATTTGTATGGTTTTGTTCTCATCAAAATCACATACAAGAACCTATTTCTTCAATACAAAGAACTTATCTCGTTCGCTTAAGCTACAAGGTGAATGGCTAAGGTCTCCTAAGGCTGTGTTGTGTGTCATTTGTATATTTAAGACATTGAAATTGCCTGTTCCTCCTCCTTACCTTATTCTCACCTAATCATCCCCTCAAGTGTTATTCCCACTTCGCTTCTCTTAAGCCATGTGTAACGCGTCATTTATACAGTATGCACGTAACTACTTTAATCTTATCCCTACATTTATATTTTGGCAACTCCACTAGGGACTAGTGAAGAGTGATTATAAAGATACGGTACCTTCTAGGAAGAGATCAAACGACATGTTCAATACCATATCCTAAGAGCTTGATATTAATGTTGTGTTTACCAAGCAGAATCCATTCCCACCACTTGAGAACACTAAACAGGACCATTCAACACCTAATGCTCCTTTAGATCTTGTATAGATAATCCAGGCAATGTAGGAAACCATGAGGGCTTTAAGCTAGTTCATGGCTATGTTCTAACTCATTCTCACCAGGATGGCTGCCACTAATGCTATACAATAAGGTATAGCTTTGCCAAATCCTGTAGTTACTACATAGCTAGGCGTTACTACCTCGGCTCAACTAACTAATCCTCTAGCTGTTGAGGAAGATCTCCATCAAAGAGGAGGTAGTGAAACCCCCCTTCCTAACACCAAAACCTTCACAACAATCGACCCTTCCAATAGGGAACGTAAAAGTCTAAAAAGGTGGCTCTTCATCCTCATGCGTGCTTGCTCTTCTATCCAATCCTATTATCCCAACCTTAGGTGGATCTACTTCCCACCCCAATGCTGTTATTGCTTTGCTACCTACATCCATAGCCTCTGCTCTTAAGGACTTTCTTTATAACAAGGAAAGACTCGGATGTTTATATGAAGGAATTACAAGCTAAGTTATCTACGAGAGTACCGGAGTTGAAACTCTCATATCATCAACGCATCGCAGCGAAGCCATACCTCAAGAATTATGTAAGTCTTAAATTCATGTTATTCAATGTAAGAAGGGAAGTGCCAAGGAACACTTGCTAAAACTTATTGATACTTTAGAGCCTTATGGATTCGATGATAATCTCAAGCTTAGAGTGTTCTCTAAGTCATTGATAGAGAAAGCATACACCGGGTATGTTAACATCCCTTCGGGATCGATTGATTCATGGAAAATTATGTGTAAGCTCTTCCTAGAGAAATTCTTCTCTACTTAGGAACAAGTCACAATTATGGACATAAGAAGAACACAACAAAACTCGAAGGAAGATTTTATGGATTACATAAAGTGCTTCAAAGAGCACACCCTAGACATTTAAGATATTTGTGATGAAAGGGAGCTGGTGAAGATCTACATCATCCAAGGGATGTTCTCTGAGTATACTGTACACTTGGAGAACCTCTCCTTGTGTTCTTTCGCTACACTCATTGAGAATTCATGAAGGATAAACAACTTTGTTACAAGATAACGGGAATAAAGTAGTAACCTAAACAATCGAGCAACATTTTTGTCCTTAATTGGGAGTGAAGACCTTAATGCTAGTAAGAGACCTAAGAAAGATGCAAAAGCTCCTTCGTTTCCATACCCAATGAGTAAGTTACATGCTATCCTTAACCATTGGCTACAAGATGAAGCCATCGAGTTATTAAGAGTTGAGTACTAACCGACGGAGAATGAAAGAAGAAATCCCAAATATTGTCAGTTTCATACAATAGTAAATTATCCCACTAGGGATTTGCAAAGCTTAAGAAAGATATTCCATAAAAAAATTCAAAATGGGGAGCTTGTCATTAAAGATAGCAACATTTTCAACAACCCACTCCTATGTCGTACCCATGTAGTAGCATATGAATATTCTCAAAGTGATTACTAAATTGTTAGGCACGAGAAGAAATAGGTTCAAGTTATGACATTGCTTTTGTAAACAAAGAACAAATCTCGCTATTCAATAATAAAACTTTTGTTATCTTACTCATCTCTGCGTTTTATATCTTACTCTCTTGAAGTCTAGGCAATGCCCTGGCATCTTGCTTTCGATTCTTCAAGCCCAGGTAATGCCTTAGCATCTTGACTTTCATGCCTAAAAGCTCAGGTGATGCCTTGGCATCTCGATTTCTATGCTTAAAGCTTAAGCAATACCTTAGCATCTTGAATTCTATGCCTTAAGCCTAGGCAACACCTTAACATCTTGTCTCTCGTACCTTAAGCTCAAGCATTGCCTTGGCATCTTGCCTCTCACGTCTTAAGCTCAAGTAACGCCTTAGCATCTCGCTCTCATGCTTAAAGCCCAAGTAATGCCTTAGCATCTTGGCTTCCATGCCTCAAGTTGAAGTAATACCTTAGCATCTTGGCTCTCGTGCCTTAAGCCTAGATAATGCCCTGGCATCTTGACTCTCACTCTTCAAGCGCATGCAATACCCTAGCATCTTGGCTTATATGCCTAAAGCCCAAACAACGCCCTAGTATCTCAGCTTTCATGCTTAAAGCCTAAGTAATGCCCTAATATCTCAACTTCCACACTTAAAGCCTAGGCAATGCCTTGACATCTCAACTTCCATGCCTTAAGCCTAAGCAATGCCTTAGCATCTTAACTTACATGTCTCAAGCTCATGCAATGCCCTAATATCACAACTCTTATGGCTAAAGCCCAGTTGATGCCCTAACATCTTAGCTTCTACGCTTCAAGCCTAGGCAATGCCTTAGGATCTCAAATTACATGCCTCAAGCCCAGGTAACACCCATCATCTTGACTTTCCTGCCTAAAGCCCAACAATACCTTAACATTTCAGCTTCCATACCTTAAGCCTAGGTAATGCCTTGGCATCTCAGCTCTCATGCCTCAAACCTAAACGACGCCTTGGCATCTTAGCTCTTACACCTTAAGCTTAGATGAAGCCCTAGCATCTTAGCTATACACATCAAGTACAAGCGATACTGACATTTTGGCCCTTGTGCTTTATAACCAAGCAATGCCTTGGTATCTTGACTCTCATACCATAAATGTTTGTAACACCCTAACATCTCTACTACCACATGTTAAGCCTAAGCAATACCTTAGCATCTCGCACACGTAATGGAATCGTTGTCGAATCGAAGTAGTGATGTAATAATGGATCCTAGTTTGCTACACTTCCATCTCACTCGTATGGGAATCACAATCCAGTAGAAGTAGTGTTGGCATGAAGGAACTTAGTAGTCTTCATGAGAAACAATGTATTGTAGTTTCATGTAAGATAAGCCATTTAGGGCCTCATCTAAGATGTGCCTTCCTCAAGAAGGTAAACTAGGTGTAGGAGGAAGGTAAACACGTATCCTCTAATAGCGATCCTATAATCCTACCAAGGCTCAATGCAGGGGAGCCTCATTACATTTGAGACCTGTTGTGCGAAAGTCCTGTTGTATTACCTGCTGGGACTTGCTGCATTCAAGACTTAATGCATCTAAGGCCTACTAAGACCTCTCACTCACGAAGCTTGTTATGTGCAAGTCATGTTACTCTCAGGGTTATTTGCTCTCCAAGCTTGCTCGCTCAAGATTTGCAGCACTTAAGACCTATCAAGTCTTCTTTGATGGTGATCTTAGAGTCCCTTTAAGTCTTGTTACGAAAGAAGATCCCTGTACACAAGCCTTACCTCACTTGGGGCCTGTTGAGGCCTTCTGCATTCAAAGCTTACTATATGAGATGCTTATTGCACTTGAGGCCTGTTAGGGCCTACTACGTTCAAGGCTTTTCCATGTAAAGTCCGCTATGCTTAAGGCATGCTCATTCAAGGCCTACTATGCTTGAAGCCTATTGGGACTTGCTACTCTTGAAGCTTACTTGCTGGAAGTCAACTCCTTACTAGGGAACCTCTTAGCCAACTTTGACTCTTGAAGTGGATATTGAGATTGATGGGGGTATCATTAATTATGATACTGCACCTATAAGAATAAGGGAAGAAGTTAGTAAGACTAAATAATTCCAAGTGTATGCAAGAATTAAGTTGGCTTATTACATCAAATTCATAAGAGAAGCAATCAATCCACAATATATATATATATATATATATAAAGAATGGTGTAAGGGATTATACTTTGCTGATTGAAGATGTTACTTTGATGACTCCCCATCATTTGACAATCGAAGATCAATGAAGTGACTCATTAAGCATTGTTAGCCTGTGAACGCAAGTTAAGGATCAACTTGAATCAATAATGAATAGAAGAAGGCAAATAAATAGACAATAGAAAAGTAGATGAATTACCTTAGCAATGGAGATGTTTGGTTAATGACATAACCTTCTAGTCTTATTGTCTATAAAGAAAATTGATCGTAGATTGCAATAGTAACGAATCTTGAGGAAGTATAGGATACACATGCTTGATATGAGATAAGGAGGTACAACTTATTGGGATCTCAATGAGATATCAAGAAGGTTCTCTTCCATTGCTGTAGGTTCTAGGTAATGACCTCTTAGATAAGGATTAAGAAAATGCATGAAAAAGAAAAGTCTTGATAAGGTATATAAATATGTATGCGTAGCTACAAATTCATGCAATATGTCTAAGTTACTCAAGCATGAAGTAAAACAATACTTTTAGGTGCAACTTTGTCTTATAAAGCTCATGACAATGGAAATACGTAGACTAGGCATCAAAGAAAAAGAACGTCATAAGCTTCGACCATTATTGGCACTCACATGAGACTAAATTCAAAAAGGTTCGAAGGACCACGTACGTACGAAAGGATTATTTTTTTGCAACATGTATGAAACTTGTATGGTGTCCATCTGATCGTGAATCTACTACATTCCACTACAGTAACAAATTAAAGATTAACAAGTGAAAAGAAAAAACAAAGAAAAAAGAAATATTGATATGCTCTTGTGATTACTATTAAAGTAAGCTTACCTTGTTCCACATCTATCAACACCTTACTTGTTGCAAGAAACGGTCTGCTTAGGATCATGGGTACATCTTTGTCCTCTTCCATCTCCGGGATTATAAAGTTGAATGGAAAGATAAATTTGTTTACCTTCACCAGGACATTCTTAACAATAACTCTTAGGTATTTGGTACTCCTATCAATAAGTTGCAAGATAACATGAGTCTCTTTGCAATCTCCAAGTCCCAGCTTCTTGAAAATAGATAAGGGCATTAAATTTATACTTGCACTTGAATCAATAAGAACTTTATCAAAGTGAAAATTTCCTTTAATGTAAAGAACAGTAAAAATCCCTTGATCTCTTTATTTTCTAAGTAAGGCCGATAATATTTTCTGAAGGATCATGGAGCACTCCCTTGCATTCCGATAAATCTTTTTCTTCTTTGTAAGCAAATCCTTCATAACTCTAGCATATGAAGGCATCTATTGAAGTGCCTATGCAAAAGGAATGTTGATTTGTAGCTTCTTGAAGACATTTAGGAATTTGGCGAATTGAGTGTCTAGCTACTGTTACTTCAATCTTCTTAGAAAAGGGATTGCAGGATCATACGGTTTCACTTTTGGTGACTTCTGCTTTGGTTCCTCTTCCACCTACTTCTCTTTTTCTTCCTTTGAAATCTCCACCTTTTCTTTAACTTGTCTGTCAACTATTTCCATTGCTTTTCCTCTCCTCATCATAATAGTGTTGACACCTCTGGGATTCTCTTTAGTATTGCTGGGTAAAGACCTTGATGGTCTGTTACTCAATTGTTGAGAGATCTGACTAATCTGATTCTCTAAATTCCAAATAATAATTTAGTTAAATTATTTGATTTGTAGCGAAAAATATTTAGTTTGTTCGAATCAAAATCAACGTTTTTCGAATGTATTTTTTTTTTCTTGCTTGTTAATTCTATAACATGGTGTTAGTCTTTTGCATATAACTCAACATAAGCTCTTCCATTATAGACATTATTTTGCTGAGGTGGAGCATTTTGTGTAGGACCTTACTTCTGGAATCGAATTGGTAGTTGAAATGCATTGTCTCGTTTCTCCATGAAAAATTTGGATGATTATGCCACCTAGGATTGTATGTATTCGAATATGGTCCTTGATTGCCACGTTGAAAATTGTTGACAAAATTCACCTATTCTCTATTGGTTGGAGCTGAGTGATTCCCACTTAGGCACTCAAGAGTCGAATATGGTCTTGAATATAACTCATAAAAAACAATAGGATTAGCATTAAAAGACTGTGTTGAGGTGAGTTTACTTACTTGAGTAGTGAGAGCGGTAATTTGAGCTGTTAATTGAGATACAATGTTATTGTCACTGGCTGCTACCACTCCTAACTTACTTCTCTCGTTTTGCCAGTTATGTGTATTGGAGGCCATCTCTTCTATCATTGCACTTGCTTCATTATAGGTCTTACCCATCAAAGCACCTCTAGTTGCGACATCAATAAGGGACCTTAACGTCTCATCCAGATTGAGATAAAAGATCTCAATCAAGAGATTATCTGGCAAGCTATGATATGAGCATTTTTTGAGCGCCTCCTTGAATCTCTTCCATGCCTCATAAAGTGACTCACCACTAAACTTGGTAAAGTTGGTGATGTCGTTCCTTAGTTTTACGGTCCTAGTTGGTGGGAAAAATCTCCTTTAGAACTTTAATGAAAGATCAGCTCAGGTGGTGATAGACTCTTGTGGCAGTGAATAAAACCAAGCTCTGGCTTTATCCCTTAATGAAAAGGGAAAGAGTTGTAATTTGATAACCTCATCTGTCACGTTGTTCATCTTTATTGTATTGCAATATTGAAGAAATCCTACATTATGCTCGTTAGGACTTTCATTAGGATATCCTTGAAATTGATTCGTCTGAACCATCTGAATGAGGGATAGCTTCAACTCAAAGTTGTTAGCTTAAATGGTAGGCCTCCTTATAGCCGAATCCATCACCTTAGGTACTGTATAGTTTCGTAATGCTTGCGAAACTCCTTATATCTAATTGTTATATTCGTTACTGGCCATCTCTTCTATCCTTTTTTTGATCTTTCGTCTCAACTAATGCAAAGTGAGCTCTATTTCAGAATCTAGTGATAAAATTTCAGCACTTTTACTTTTGTGCATAAAACACCTACAAAGAGAACAAAAATAATACACGTCGTCAAGTGTACCTAAATTATCAACAGAACTAAAAGGTTTAATATTTCTAGTCCCCAGCAACAATGCCAAAAACTTGATTCACTTAAACTATATATAAAAAATAAATCGTGAATACTCCAACAAGTATACTGAGTTGGAATTAAGTAATACAGAGCAAGTAAGGTTGTCGATCCCTTGAGGACTAAGAAATTACTAATCCTATGCTAATTCTTATTAATATTAAGGCAATCAAAATTAAATTAATTAATGTAATAATTACTCTAAAACTATTGAAAAGAAAATAACTATAAAATATCTAAAACTAAGCAATTAATTGATAATTGTGAGAAAACAGAATCCACTTTAGATTATGCAAATCAAATTTTTATCATGTTATATAGATTAATAGTTATATGGTCATTCAAGTGAAATTATTATGCCTTAAAACTTAAGGATTTAAACCTCTAATTAATTAGTCAGCTTCTGCATTTCCAATTAATACTGAACTCTAAATTATAATCATTTATCTCCTGATACTATGATTGTCTAATGTCTTAAATCAATTATTCCTAATGTCTTAGTGAATAATCAATCGCCGAACATCGCATTAATCTCTAGATAATTTCTAATTAATTTAATTAACGTTATTCCACATTAATTAATCAAATTAACTAAGAATTTTTAACAAACCCTATATCAACTCTCATACCACTAGGGTGGTTAATAATTATAATTCATTAAACAACTATAACTGAAATCATAAAAATTGCAATAATAAATCATCCATATATCTATTAATCCTATAATACGAACACAATCATCGTCTTAATTATCTAGGGTTTCATCAGTTCCCACAAATAAATTTAGCCAGCCATGAAATTTGAAACGAAAGCACAACTACAAATTAACATTATAAGGAAATTCATAATTAAAAGTATGAATAATTTATAGAATTGCATAAATATAATTAAAATAGATATCACTAATTCTGTAATTGGAAAAGATAAACTTCAATTGCAACTCTAAAACTTGGTCTCCACAGCAAAAGCAAAATCTTCTCAATAATCCAAGTGATTTTATAGAATAATTATTCAAGAATTATCTAATGACTGTTCTATGACTCTCTAAGTTTAAAGAAAGTGTGTATATATCAAAAAAGTTTCTCAAATGGCGAAACATAAGACTATTTATAAGAAAAATTAGGGTTTGCTCGTGTAAAGCCTCTTTTTCATGAAGGCCGGTGGTGTAGACTTTAAAGGCCATTGGTGTACATTGTAGGCCGACTACCTTCAATTCCAAATTGCAACTTGTTGATTCAGACTTCATTCATTTGTATAAAACTCCTCTAAGTTGTTTGTAATTCCACTCTTGAATCCTCTTATTCCTAAAATATCCAAATGAAAATAATTAAGTACCATTTCTTAATGATTTATATAAAATCAATAATAATTATATCTAATTTGCATATTAAAACATGAAAAATATGCCTTTATCATGAAGTGTGATGAAATAGGTTGCTCTAAAAGGCTTGCAATTTGCAAATACTTAAAAAAGAAACTATTTTATAGTATAATTTAAGAGTGTACTCAAATCAAATAAAGCCAAATAATATTGAATTCAAGCTCAAACTTAATTTGAAAATTCAATACTTTGAGGTTGATGGAGCTTGAATAGATCAGCTAAATAAGTTCAAGATTTACTTGAGTAACCCATTTAGACTTGATTACTCCTTTCAATTTAATTTATATTGATGTCAACTTGAATTTGACAAAAGTCACTATATATTTAAGCTCACTTACAGGTTTAGTAATCTCTCAATTTATCAAGCCAAATAAGTTCAAACTTGAGTAGCTCAAACTTAAGGTTAACTCACTCATAATTGACTTAAACTAAAATCCTTATTAAGCCTTAAATAGCTTATGAGCTAGCTTGGTACAATTATACCCCTAGTTGAATTCATTGGCTTTTAAACAATAAATCTTCTTATAATAATGGGGAAGTTGACTTCATTTCATTGAGAAATCTATTATTATAATATAGAATTTTGGAAACTTTTCCGTTATGGTACCTATTGGATAATTTCTAAAGAGTACAACTAACAAAATATTCACTCAAGGCATATTAATCGAGGCATTTTTCATTTTTTTTTTTTTACTTTCCTCTTACTTTCATCTCTTTCTCTCCATCTTTTTTACTACCCTCCATCTACTGTTTATTTTCTATCTCTCTTGTTTCTTTTTCTTTTCTTTCCCTTACACTTTTACCTTTCTCTAAATCAATCCTCATTTAGTTTATTTTCATTGATCGATCAAAATCCCTTCTATTAGTGCACTTTTTTTTTTTTATTCATATAATTGTTCTCTCAGTAATGGAAGTAGGTTTTCATTATACGCTTAGGTTTTAAAATGATAATTCAAAATGGACTTATGCTCACAATTCCCTCTCAACAATGATGGTCCGTTCATTTTCATTGTTATTTATAATTCTAACTTTAATCTTAACATGTTCCATTTATAGATGTCATATATGAAAGTAGCATTTTATACATTACACCATTATTTTCTTCTCCGTTTTTTTCCTTAATCTCTTTATTATTACCAAATCTAAAGACCATATCACATGGTCGTAATCTTCGTAAAGCAATTTTAAGCAATTCATAAGTGGTTTGTAGCCAATCATCTACTACAATTAAAACTAACTTCATATAAGAAGTAATGGAAGGACAATTTTGTATAACAATCATCATTTACATTAGTAATCTCACCTCTTCACATATTTGTCAATTGAAAGAGGTTAGGATATTGGAAGTCAGCAAACAGTCTCTTTATGGAAATAAATTTACCATTGACTTAATTTGTACTTGAATGGGTTGTTAGTAGATCAAACTTATTCATGTTGAAAAAATTAAGGTTAAAAAAAATATTTATTTAAGAAAAAAAGGAATTTCCTATTGCTTGGGTAAAATTACATTTTCTTTTTTCAAACAACAATTAGATTTTCAAAGTAACTATTTGAGGGGGAAAAAAAGGCTATAGCTTTTTAAAAGCAATGATGGATAAGCATGGTCTCCCACTTTTTTTTTTTTTGTTATAATTTATCTTCAATATTAATTTTTCTATTTTTTAATAGTATCTCTTTAATATTAACTTTTGATTATTGGTAATTAATCAAAAGCCACACTACAATTACTTTCTATTTTGTCATAATACCTTTCAATATTACTTCTCAAAAGTCACATCTATTATCTATTGTCATATCTATAATAATTTTGAAAACTTTTATTGTTATCATCTTTTCGTTAGTGATATTTTTTAGTCATTAAAAAATGTTTGCTTTTTTTAATTTTATATTCACGAGACATGTCTCTTTGTGTAAAGATCCGTTAAAATTATAACCTCACATAACTTGACGTGAAACGACACAACATTTTGTATTTTGAAAAGGATTATAACTTTTTTTAAATGGTATATCCATTTGTATACAAATATGAAAATTCCATCAATTACATATAAACTTATAATATCAACTTGTGATATATCTTTATAGAATGAAATTATATCACTCCTATGTTATTTGAGATAATTTATGAATATATAATGTTTTTTTGGTAATATATCAATATATAATATCCATATGTTAATTGTACATTTTTTGGGTAAATTTGTTATTCTAATTAATATGTATATTTTTTTGGCCAACTGTATCACAATTCACTAAAGATAGATTTGAACTTAATCCATTTCTTTGAAAAAAAAAAAAAAAAAGATAGATCATTAATTTACTCACTTTTACAATATTCTTCATTATGAGTGAAACATATAAGATCAATTGTGCACGCAGAGAATATATGATTTCATTTATTTTATATATTATATTTTTAATCGAAGATGTTGCTGCTAGTTTATCTATTTATTACTATAATTTTTTAATATTTATATTATTAAATTACAACAATCTTAGCTAATTAATATATATATATATATATATAATGAAAATAAAATCTGCCGATAGGCGGGTGTTGTCTAGTTACAGTAAATGTAAAAGCTGCACTGAAAAAGTTAGTAAGATATGAGCTCTGTATTATCATTCCACGGATTGGCAAAACCCTAATGCCAGTAAACCCTTCTTCCTCCTGCTAAAAACTCACTAAAAAGCCGCGACCATAGCTGGTGATACCAATACTTTCTCTTCATCTTTGTTGGCTTCCTCATCATCCTCCTCTCCATCTGCTTCCCAAATGAACCGCGCATAAGCCCCCAGCACCGTGCTGCACCACCATTGAAAAGTTATCTCCATAATTACCACGTTTGAATCACATCGTAACAGAGCATGAACATATTTTGAGGTGTAATAAAGAGGAACGCATTAATATTCTTCTTTTTTTTCTTACCAATCATCTGGTGATGCTTCAACAGCTCTGTCAAAGTAACGTCGAGCTCGGTCTTCGTTTCTCTGCGTCTCCCAAATCAACCTCGCGTATAAAGACAGTACTTCTCCATCTCCAGGACTAGCTAGTATTGCTCTTCCATAGTACTCCTCTGCTCTTGCTTCATTTTTCTCCACCTTCCACATCATAATATCATGTAATTCGTAAATAACAATGAGTACATTTGTCTGGTTTCCATATATATATATATATATATATATGTATATGTATGCTGAGAATTGATCATTTATCTACCAAATTTGGTTAATTCATCCTTGTATGTCGCGCATCAAGTGTATGATCTACTTCATCGTGATTGCATAATTATATTTAGTGTATTATATATTCATACTTGTTACACAATCGGAAGTGAAAATCTCCTATGCGACATGACAATATGCTTGATTCTAAAATCATCTCAAACATTCCTATAGAGATTAAATATGAAACTTGCATGAAATGATGTCATATCTATATTAAATTATATCGTTAAACATGTGTTTAAAGAATTTTAAAGTTACTATAAATTAATAATATTAAATAAGATGAATCGGATTCAATTCCATCCTAATGTTTGGAAATAAATTTTAATAATGTGTTGAATGGGATTCTATTCCATTATAATAGTTGGAAAAAAATTTTAATAGTGTCTTGATTTCAAATAATTTAAGAAATCATAATACAATCGTTAGTAACTATAAGTTGACTTAAAAGTGAATAATATTAATAAGTTATTTTACCTCATGCAAGTACTTGGCATAGTTTCTCAATAATAGAAAATCTCCGGGATTTAACTTCAACATTTCTTCATAATAATCTCCCATCTTTCTCCGATCACTGCCATTACCGCCATGGTGGCCTCCGCTACCACCGTCAGCACCATCGTAACCTCCATAACGGGTTCCTCCACCGAGTCCGATACCGGAAAACTCCTTCTCCAACGCGATCCCCGAGTGAGTCCTCCAATCAACTTCCGATGAGTAGTTACACTCATCATCTGATACTGACGCCGGAAACGTCATCGATCCGGCGCTCGAAAGTCCACTCCTCGAGCTAAGCAAGTCAGCATTCGATAGAGTTTGCCGGATCATCGTCATCATCTCCGGAGGTTCTCTCCGGTGAATTGAGTCGGATTTGACAGAGAGTTTCCGATGACTCGGAGCAGACTTCTCGGAGGAGAAGAATCCGGCGAGCGAGTCGTAGCGGGAGAGAGAAATCGCCGGAGGACATTGGAACCTCCCTGTTGCTGAAGATGCGGTGATCGATCCGGTGCGCAACAGGAGAGCTTCCATAGCAGAGTTCTGAGTTGGTGACGAGTTCGCACGGAGGTTGAATATGATGTGTATATAAAGGTCACAATATATGAAAGAATTGACTTGAGGAAGAAGGAGGTGGTGACACGTGTGGTTCTTACACATGTGAGGAGTTCCCCGGAGACGAAGGCTTACGCTGTGGGACCGCTGTTAGGAAAGTTGACTCCACTCAACTCAAAGGGAAGCAAAGTTAACTTTTATTAAACTCAGGGCGGCGACGGGTTTTTCTCCGGTTGAAACATCTATACAATACACCTAAAAAATACGTAGATAAAGAAAACAGAGGTCTAGATAAAAGAAATTCATAAAAAGATATTATCTTCAAAGAAGTAAAATAAGAAAATCTTACTTAAATAAAGATAGACATATAAAAAAAGATAATAAAGATAAAAATTATAAAAATATATTAATATGCTTTACTTATAAAAAAAGACATTGAGTGAGAAATTGTAATAAAAGACATATTACATTAATTAACTGTGTAGAAAAAGATATTTTAAAAATAGATAAATTTATGGATGATATAGAAACCATATACAACATAATTAATATAGAAGATAAAGAAGAAATTGATAGTGATGAAAATAATGAATATTTTATTGAAGAAATTCTAAGAGCAAAAAAAAGATATATAGAAGCATTACAAACAATAGATGAAGTAGAAGAAATAGTAAAAAATATAAACATTGAAGGGTTCGTAGATGATAAAATAAGTTGTAATCATAATTGAAATTAAGAATTAGGATTAGATGATTATCTTTGTAAATTTTGTAATAGATATCCTCAATTAAATCTTAAATACCAATTTAATAATTGTTTAAAAGAAGCCTATAAATTTTTTTTAGACATTCAAGGAGAAATACTAGTATTCAAAACAAAAATTTTTAGAAAAGAAGATAGTAATGATCTAATTGAAAGATAGAAGAAAAATTAGACTTAGAAAAAAAAATAAAAAATTAAAACATAGGTAAAGAATATAAAAAAAGAATAGTAATAGAAGAAAAATTAGAAGATAACCATATAAATACAATCAAAACATATTTTAGAAAAGAAATAGACAACAATTTACAATCATTAATAACAAATGTGAGAATAAATATAAGATTTATTATATGTGATTTTATCTTAGAAACATAAGCTTTAATCGATACTGGAGTTTTAAATAATTGTATAGACAATAAATAAATTCCAAAACATTTGATTAAGACATTACCAACAAGTAAATGTGTATGCGCAAAATAAATAGATGGTGGACTATATCAATATTGTGAAATATTAGTAAAGTATAAAGTAACTTTATAAACAAATAAAGGATCAACAAATGGTTTATACAATTTTAGGATATATGTAAGAGATATGAAACTCCGTAAGCATAGATATATAATAAGATTATAGTTTTTTGTTGAATAATAATTATAGATTTAGTTTAGACACATAAGGATTAACTCTTTTAGCTTCTCCTATAGTACCCATTTTGAAAGAAAAATGTGAATGTGATATACAATGCAAATGTAAGATAAAAATAGTTGATAAAAAGTGGAAGAAGAAAAGGAAAAAGAAAAAGAAAAAGAACTAGAGTTATATGAATAGGTATGAGAATTTAGAATTAATAAATAGATGTTTAAACTATAGAAAAATTTATGATTTTATAGAAATAGGAATAACAGAAATAAATAATATAATTAGTAAATTAAAAAAAAAGAAAAAGTTATAAGTGAAAATGCCATAAAATTATAGGATAGAAATAAAATATATTATAAAATAAATATACTCAATCCATATTTAGAAATAAGGTCTAAAAAAATAAATTGTATAATTTATATAGAAAAGAATTTGAAATGCATATTGAAGAATTATTAAAATTATGAGTTATAAAAAGATTGAATAGTTCCTATAGAAGCTTAACATTTATTGTTAGAAAGCATAGTGAAATAGTTAAAGGTAAGGATAGAATGTTAATAAATTATAGACATCTAAATGATAAAATAAGGACATATGTATATGACATTCTTGACAAAATAGATTTAACAAACAGAATACAAAGTAGTGACATTTTTAGTAAATTTGACTGTAAATTAAGATTTTGGCAAATTAGAATGCATAAAGAATTAATTTCATAGACAACTTTTACATGTTCATTATGATACTTTGAGTGGTTAGTTATATCATTTGGATAAAAAAATGCTTTTTCAATCTTCCAAAGAAAGATGAATGGGATTTTTTCTAAATATCTCTTTTTTTGTGTATATATAGATAATATTTTAGTACTTTTAAAATAAAAAAAGAACACACATTCCATCTAAAAATAATTTTATCTGAATTTCTTAAAAATGGAATTGTTATAAGTAGTAAAAATGCTTAATTCCTAGGAGTAGAAATTGGAAATGGGAAAATTAAATTATAACCTTACATTTCTAAAAAAGTCTTAAAATTTAGTGAAGAATTTGACAAAAAAACTTTACAACAATTTTTATGATTAGTTAATTATGTTAAACCATTTATAAAAAAAATTAGGAAAATATATCAAACAATTATATAAGAAAACTAGTAATTTTAAACCTTTAAATATAAAAGAGTTTAAATAAGTAAAACAAATAAAAAAATTGGTAAGTAAATTGCCAAATTTAAGGTTACTATTAGACAGTGACTCTTTAATTATAGAATCGGATGATTATGAAAAACGATGAGAGTAGTCTTAAAAAGGAAACCTCGTAAATATGCCCCAAAAAGTTAAGAAGAAGTTTACGGATATAACAGTGGTATGTTTAGGAAAAAATGATTAATCAGTGGTATATATATGGAGATTCTTATAATAATTTATGGATTAAATAGTTTTAGATTATTTTTAATTAATAAAGCCAAAATCTTAGTAAGAACTAACTGTGAGGCTATTGTTAAATTTTACAAAAACAAGAATAATAAAAGTATGTCATAAAAAAATAGATCAAGTTCATAGATATTTTAGTCAATAGTGAATATAAAGTGGAAATAAAACATATAAAAAGGAAAAATAATAATTTAGCTATGTTTTGAGCAAGCACATTTTTAATGGAGAACTATAATAATAGACCAATACAACAAAGTCCAATGAGCCAAAGCATAATGGGATTCTCATTTAACAGTAAATAAATGGATATTACAAATAGACAAAGGTTAACAACTTTTAAACTACTCTAATGCCTAGCAGTTGTAATAGTAATTAGTAATATATTCCTCATGATGAATTATAATGGAATTGAACTCTTCGTTTATCTAAAAGGTTTATCTCTAAAATTTAAATAATCAATTAAAGTAGAAGTAGATGAAGCCTAAAAAGTGTTGATTATGAAGACTTCAAAGCACAGATATACATAAATTAAAAGTTTGTGTTGCCTTATCAAATTACTTTACAAACAAAATAATGAACTTGCCTCTAGATAATGAAGTACACATTTTTCACAAAATAGAAAGTTTCTTTGCTATGCAATAATTAATGGGTTTAATTCAAGTATATATAAAGAGTGGTATAAAGTAATTCCTCAAATTTGAGATAATTATAACTCGATCTAGAGTAGTTGCAATTCTGTTGTTGAATCTAGATAAAAACTAATTGAATTACGGGAGAATTGAGACTTTTTGAGTGATTCATAATTGATTAGTGAATATAGACATCAAGTAAAAAAAGTACCGTTAATAGAAATGAAAGAAACTTTAGATAAATGGAAAACTTTTAAGCAAACATTTTCTAGATAATATATTAGATATGAAGAAGATAAAGATATCTTATACGGGCAAACATATGCATATATTTTCTTTAAAAGGCATTTTTATATTGATAAATTACCATAAACTAGCAGAAAAGAATTTTTGGAAACCATTTCATATCTTATAATTTAATATATTGAAATTCTCTTATAAAAATATTTCTCCTTATATATTTAGAAATGAAAATAAGGAGATAGAATTTTGTATCTATAAATTTGATATAGAATTAGAAATTTTTTTGAGCATTTTTATAGATCAATATTGTTTTACAGAACAGACATTGTTAGATTATGGCTTAATAAATACAGTTAAAGAAATACCAAAATAATTCCAAAACTTTGAATTTGGATCCATAATAAAAAAAAAGTAGCGAATTCGCTTGCATTATATTATGATCATTTAGAAAGAGGAAGGTTACTTCACATAAAAAAGGCTTTTTATTCTATTCGTCTAGAATGATTTGAATATGATATAAGACAAACCCATCATACTATTTGTGTAGACATTGAATATAGTCTAAATTTTGCGAAAAATATAAATCAAATAAACTAAGAATATTTTTGTAGAAAAGCTCTAATCAAACAAATTAAAAAATAGACAAGTTATCAATTAGCCAAAATTCCAGAATAACCTCAAGATCATTTCTTAATTTTCTAAAACAAAGTTTATAGCATATTCTCTAAAGACTAATAGGCTTTATGGGAACCTATTGAAACTAAACCATGAAAGTCATAAAAAGGCATGAAATTATTGTATTATTCACTGTGCAAAAAGCAAACCCTTTTTAATTGTGGCAAAATTATTGTATTGTAAAAAGTAGATTCTCTTGATAAATAGAAATCTTTACAATTTTACCTTGAAAAAAAAAATCAAATGCAAGGGTATGCCTAATCTATTGCTATTCTATATAAATCTTAGAAATAAGCTTGAAGGGATATAAAATAAATCATGAGAGAAAAAACATAAGTTTTAAAGACTCTCCAAAAACTCCCTTTTTGAAAAATCTTCACACTTTTGTATTGTAGACATTCCTACCTTGTAAGCATATTTCAGAAGCATTAATATATTTTTGGTTTTGTAACTTGTTTGCTTCCTTTCATTATTTTTATTATTTTTTGGGTCTTAACAAAAGGGAACTAGATTGTTCGCTTTTTATGTTATGCTTTCTATTTTTATCTATCTATCATTCTTATTTTTAGTATCAGAACCTGGTTTAGTTTTTCATAATCGCTTGATAAGGTCTATAGGATCTAGCCATGTTTGCCAATTTTATTGCTTAGGTTGGCATTTATAGGTTTCTTAGTTGGCTTGGGATCGATGATCTAGCTAAGGAGTAGAAGCCTTAGTTTATAAAAAAATTGAACTCAATTTTGAAATAATTAAAAGGTAGTTAAATTGAAAAAGAAAAGGAAAGATATAAGTATAATAAGATAAATGCCTATAATATCGAGTAACATTAAAAGTTCATTAAAGTTTTCACATCAAATATTAAGGTTATAAGTAGTATTTAATGATATATTAAAATACAAAAATAAGCAATATACAGGTTTAAGGAAAGAGAAATCAGGATAAAAATCCAAATTGATCTTTTAGAAAAAAATTATTAAGAGCCCTATATGCTGTAAAAGAAAAAATTTAATTACATAAGAATATTTACTTTTAAATAGAGCAAGGATTGAGTTGTAATCAACTTGAAAACATATTAGACATTGTTGTAACAATATAGAGTTTGTTTGTAAACACGATTTGTTTTAGAAAATAATAATAAATAATTTAGACAATCTTATTTATTCCATTGAAGACGCACAATTAGACAGAATAATGGTGGTTAATAATTGTATTCATAGAATAAAAGAAGAAATATAGTTGAACTTAGAAGAGCTTAACAGATTAGTTATAAAAGAGGGTAAAGAAACGGTACACATTCCTAGCTTCCAGTAGCACCTTAAAAACTTAAAAGGTAATTATCTAGTTTCATTAGAAAGTTATCTTAGAAGGTTAGGTCATGGTTAGAATTGTTGAAGTATTTTTAATCATCTACATAGTTTTAATCATTAAACATTTAGAACATTTGTATAATGAAGAATATACCTCATTTGGCAAAAGACTTCCTATTGAATTTAAAGATTACCAACTAGATTTTGATTAAATAAACTTTATTTAAAAAAATTGAGAAGACAAAGAAGTTAAAGTGGCTAAGATTTGAAATTTATAATCTAAATAGAAAGATAGAAAAATTATGACAATTTAAACATACTTGTTTTTTTTTTAATAGGCAGAACACTAGTTGCATGGAAATAATAAACAATTAAATAGTATTATAGACCTACATATAACCTTAGCAAAATCTTTAGCTTAACAAGAATTGAGAAATTTTAATCATTGAAAGAATGTACAAAGCTCTATAGTAGATAAAAAAAATATAATAAAAGAAATAAAAAAAATATATTAAGGACAAAATAGCACCGTCATTAGGAAATTAAATAAACTAAAAGAAGATAGACAAATCATAAAATCTCACAAGGGACATATAAAAGTAAACCAAAAGCTCCAAGAAATACATACAAAATCATAAGAAGATACTAAGCCTAATAGAAGAAATAAAACATTTTGTATAAGGTTAATGGGTAGTAGTTTCATAATAGAAGCAGAATTAGATCCTAATTATAAGAAAGTCTTAGATTTAAGTAGAAAATACTTGTCAAATCTTGAAGGACTAACAAATTATAATGCTTCTGCTAGGTAAGATAAAATAATTATTAGACAAACTAATATTATAATTTTGTTATTGTTATCTCTATATAAAAAATTAGATAAGATAGAATTAGAATTTAAAAATAAAAGCATAGTAGAAAAAGACTATTCACAAGAATTAGAAAATATAGTAGGATAACTCGAAGGAATAAATATCTTGGAAAAACCAGTAAAAAAAAAGTAAAGAAACCTAGAAACATTTTTGGTATTTATAAACCATTAGAAAAATAAGGAAAGTTCATGGCTTCAAGAGCTAAAACCATCCATCTACAAGAAATAGTAAAACACTTAGGAATAACCCAATTAGAGAAGAGATTTTTATAGGAGGGGAATCTTGAATAGATCAGCAACTAGACGTACATTGGGAGATCACATTGAACAACTTGAAGAGATACTAAACATTGATAAAGACGAAGAAATTTATAATAGTAGAAATATTGATTTATTAAATCCTAAAATATTATATAGAGTAGGACGATTAAACTTATGAAGAATAGGATTGATAAGAACAAATCGAGAAGAAACTATCTTAGTTATCGCTAAACCAGTTAATATAAATGTTACGCCTAAAAACAGTAGAGTTGTAACAGTCCCGTTGTACAAATCATTCTAAGATAGAAGTTAACCATACAACAGGTATCTTAGACCTAATTTACGCAAGGCATTCACGACTAATTCGCTTTGAAATAAACAGTTCATAAATTAAGTATGTTATTTACTTATGAACTTAAGAAAGATACATAATTATATTGAAATAACTTGAGTATCTTTACAAGATTTAGCAACTTAATCCTAATCTACTTAAATAATTTGTAAATTCATACTAAAAGCTTTAAAATAGATCTAACTAAAAAGTGTACCTGGTTTTCAGTTTACATCTTCAGTCCCAAGATCTTATAGTTGTTAGCTTTGGAGTAGTTATATGGCCGCTTCCTAGCTAACACCTGCAACAAAGTCTATAGGAATGTGAGCAACCACAGCTCAGTAAGTTGGGACGGAGACTTAAAACCATACAGTAAACACAAATAAGGTTATCAACAAAATTATTAAGTGCAATGCATATTAAAAAAAATGTCATTGCACGATATTGGCCGACCCATCATGAGATTAGAGAAATTGTACACGCTCTAATTCGGGTTGAGGAGTTTTCATTAATGCAACAGGTCACAACTAAACTCAAGCTTATGCAATGGAGACACCACTCTTCTTGCGACTATCTTCGAACCATTGACTTTACCTTTACCGCGACCTCTTCACTTGTTACTTAGTTCGATAAGGATGAAGAAAAGACTAATTATACTATCTAGCATTATCCCCTTCTAAGGGGTTAATATTTGGTTAGAGAATCCTAGGTTTCCCCTAATGGGTTGCTATGCAGATCCGATTTATGTTTAAGGTCATATATTTAATTAGGTCCAATTTAGGGTAATCAATCATTTCAACAAATCACATAAATACAAGCTAGGACAGTAATCGGAATCATATCTTCAAACTCATAAACAAGAATATGTGAATAGTTAATTATCTAACAAACACAATCATATACAATTTTAAGCTTCCAAGTACTACAATTTGGTACTCCGAAATACAGCAATGTATTAATCTTAACTTTCCTGGACTCCTCGCTTACTTATTCTAGGTGCAACTCCTACTGGTCATTGTCAAAATCCCTATAATACAATTATTGTTTTATTTTCCCACATAATTGTTATAGATTGATTGTATCCTACAATTCTTATTGTTATCTTTGGTTTAGTGTTTAATATATTTAATTATCTAGGTTTTCAAGTCTTTTACTATTATTCTTGATTCAAGCTAAGCTCGGGTTTAGTTGTCCGCATCGATTTCTAAATTAAGTTCCAGTTCAGTTTCTAAGTACAGTTTTATATACAAATCGTAGAAACTCGTTTCAACACATAATATAAAATTAATCACATTACTTACAGGCATCCTAAATACCATAATTACCTCTAGTCAATATTTTATTTTACTCGATATACTTAAATCTTTATTAGAGTATCGAATTTACTCCCGATGTAAGAAATTTTTATATTTTTCATATAATTATCTAAATTTAAGTTTTCTATCGGATTTATTATATATTCCTATTATTAGTATAATATTAGTTTTTATTTTAATATCTTCTATTTATTATATTTCTAATTTTTGCATATTATGTATTATTATCTATTATGTACATAATACACATATAATATTTTTATCACTCCAATTATCATCTCTCAGTATCAATTAACATCTCAAAATATATAAATTCATCCTAAATCGTATTTTTACTCCTAATTACCATAATTTACAAAATTAACTTAAAATTTACTATTTTCTTATTATTTATTTACTACATAATACTTTAACAATTACATCTAGCATTTTAAATGCTACAAATATCATACTTCATTAGATTTGAACATCATAAAACATATAATTATGTACTAAATCAGTAATTAACTATTTAATTATTTAATTAACAAAAAATAACCCATTTTATGCATTATTTTAAGGAAAAAAATTATCTAAAAATTTTGAAAATTCATTTTTGTAAAAAAGGCTTTGTGACACTATTCTATATCACCTATGTAACCTATAATAAAATTTTGAGTTCAAAACTATACTCTTAAGCCTATTTATTTCTAATTCGAAATATACTCGGTTTTGCATGATTTTTTAAGAACAATATATTTCTAGATATAAATCCATCAAAATAAAATTTTTTCCTAAATCTACACATTAAAATATTCCAGAATAACAAATTTCATAATTTTTTAATAATAT
This sequence comes from Lumnitzera littorea, assembly GCA_024138015.1. NCBI lineage: Eukaryota > Viridiplantae > Streptophyta > Magnoliopsida > Myrtales > Combretaceae > Lumnitzera > Lumnitzera littorea. The sequence goes on along the minus strand of JAMXBB010000001.1, from coordinate 92,127,080 downwards.
TTAATATTTTTACAAAATTACATAAAATCGGGTTGGAAATCGAACTCACCTGAACTGTTGGCTCTAGCCACTGCCAGCCATCGTGGCCTTATTGGCCGGTCTGGGCGCTACCACTACTGTGTGGTGGTGGTGGCCATCCACTTCCAGATTATCGTCGGGTGTTAGTTTTTTTTTTTTTATGGCCTTAATTGCACAAATTTGGATAATATTTTTGTAAACCCTAATTCCTCTTCTTATTTCAACCCTCTCTAATTTTTCTACCTTCCTAACCAACCGAATGAGCTTATGAAATTTTCTTGTTATTTATAGAGGTGTTGGAGAATTATTTTGCATTAATTAGATAAGACAATTGCTTTATCTTTTCTTTTTTTCACTTTTTGTTTGTTGCATTTTAATTAATTGATTTTGTTTCTTCAATTCCAGATTTCTACGACCACTTTTTAGAGTTTTCCTCATTTTTCCTGATTTTTCTTTAATTATTCATGCATTTTGATTAATTAATTAACATTATTTTAGCATATTTCGCTTATTTTAAGTAATTATGCATATTTCTACCTACATGTTAATTTATATATGGTATAAATAAATAATCTTAAATATTATTTAAGTTATTTTATGATTTTTAGTATGCATATAATTTATTTCTAGTGATTTGTTAGTTATCGAAATGTATTTTACGTATTTTCGATAAATAACGAGTAATATATTTAAAATTTAGAAAATTTATATTCTCTTATTTTATTACTTATTTTCTTAAATTCGAACTTAAAGGATTGCTTTTACTAATATTCTTAGCTTCGTTATAGAATTTGAGCTAAATCGGATAGTTTACTCGATTGTCCCAAATTTTACAAACCAAACTTCAAGTAACTAATTGTGGAGCTTAAAATAAAGCCATTAAGTGGTATAACTATTAGAAAATTAAAACAAGAAGGAAGGAGATTAGTATATCTAGGAACAATAGTAGTAGAGATAAAAGGATTAGTAAGAAGACAAACGAGAGGATAATTGTTATTAGTACTAATAGACAAATCTTAGCAAGATAACATTAGAAAAGTAATAGTAGGTATAATGGAAATAGACATGAACAATAATAAAGGTATATTTTACTATGCACCAAATTTTATGGTTAGTGTAAATAACATAAAAAACTTAGAAATTGGATTACAAGATAAAGAATACGAAGACCATACAAGAGATAATATATTAATAAACATTGGATTTATAGGAAGAGTAATAGATGGAAATAATACACAATACAAACTAAACACAGATAGTATAATATAAGAAATAGTCAGCTTAGGAATTAAGTTTATCTAACTCATGAAAATAAAAAGTAAAGAGTTAGAAAGATTTGAATGAAGCATATCTAAACACTTGGAAAGTCCAAATACAAGTAGAATTCCTAAAGATAATATAATGTATAGAAATCTTGATGGATCATATGGATTAAGGTTTTTAGACTATAAAGAAAAAACAATATCAGATAAAGAAGAATCAATAAATGAAAACTTAGAAAATAGAATAAAGATGATGTTTGATGCCAGTAGAAGTAGACCTAGGTATTGAGGTATAATAAAAAGTCTAAGTAATGGAATATTTTTTATTAAAAGTTGAGAAGAAATTAACGAAATAATAGAAGAATTAAAAAACATAGGATATTTGGGAAAAGAAGAAAAATACTATTTTGTGGAAAATAGATATGATTTAGAAGGAAAAACATATATAAAACCTAGTGCATTAAATCATCCAAAAAAATTATATAATACAAAGATACAAATTCAATTAAAAAATGAATAGGAAGAAGAAGAAAAACACATAATAGAAATCTTTTTAGATAGCTATTTTACAGACTCCTAAGAACCAAAGCTTTTAGAAGACATAGTAAGAGAAGTAGAAAAATCGCCAAGAAATGAACTTTTAGAAAATGAATTAGTGACATTAGAATATATATATACTTGAGAACCTTTAAAGCTTATGAATTCAATTGCTCGCAGTGTAAATAATATTCAAATATTTAATACAATAGTAGAAAATCTCGTAGAACAATCAAGTAGAACCCTTATACATATTATAGAGAATTTGAAAGAGATTATAAAAGTTTTAAAAAATGAATACTCTTAGAAACATTTTGTTTAAGAAATTTAGTAAATAATGGAAGAATACTAAATTTAGTAGCTCATGATCTCTAACTTTAGCCACAAATTTTTTTTCCTTTTTTTTTCTTATTTTTTATTAGAACAAGGGAATTTAAACCTTTAATATTTTATTGGATAGTAGTATTTATATCAATTGAATTGTAAGATTTTTACGAAGATGTTAATAAAAGAAGACCATATGAAAAATCGGACCAATTAGACAAACTCTCTTCATCCCATTTCTGTGATAAATTAACTTCATTTGTACAAATGACTCATAGAACTCCACTTCTAAAGAAAGAGTATAAATAAAAAAGATTTTTCTAAAAATTTGGAGAAATATAACCCTATAAGGAAATATGCTTGTAGCAGTGATTTCAAACTTGACTTAGGTAATTCATCGAGAGAGTCATGGGTTAAAGAGATGTTGGACCTATTTTAAAACTGCATCAAGTAAAACTAAATTGGACTATATTGATTGAATTTGAAATTGATAATACTATCCTATAGAATATAATTTCTAAAATATTTTTAATGCTCATTATGGTCTATCATCACATGACATCTTTATAGTAGTTGAAATGGTTAAAGAAACCAATAGTCTTTAAATACATTAAAACTAGAGTGAGAGGTGATTGATTTGATTCAAATTATTGTTAACATTTGCAAAGGGTTTAGTTAAATTTTTAAAAGAAAACTACACCAATTCAAAATACTTAAATAAAGCTAATGATTGGTTTCATTTGATTTTATGTTGGTTTAAACTATCTTTTTTATTTTATTCACAAATAAGTGAGATATATGTAATATTTGATGATATGTTGTGTATACTTTCTTTCTATCTTTATTATTTTATAGACATTAATCATGCATATTGACGTATAAAACTATATAAACTGATTATACAACCTATTATTCTTAATTTACTTACCGACATGGTGTGTACACTGTTACATAAAGAGAAGATAGATTCTATCGTTTTAATATTGTTACAACAAATAAAGTTGGCTGTATGAAAAAGGGCAAGGAAGGATACATGCTTTCTTCTTGAAGGTCCGACCATCGTATTCGTATTTCTATTGGCTGTCACTGTTAATGTCGTTACCAGGTGTTCTTAGATCTCAAGACAATACGTGGCAGCTTCCGACACGCCTCCATGTGATTCCACGTGAACTCCATTACCGCCCTAAAAGGCCTCTTGCACGTGATTTCTCGGGCTAGAAATAAACTGGGCGCATGAATATTGCGAGTCTAATTGTTTTAATTGATAAAGAATCATCTTTGAGTTTTCCAACCCTTTTCTTTTTTTTCAATTTTGTATATCTGTATTATCGTTTTCTCCCCTCTTAGTTCTATAGTCGCAACTTTATGAAAACATTACTTAAAAAGTATAAAAAAAAAAGAAGAAGAAGAAGAATAGCATAAAACAAAACACGAAAACTTGATGAGTATAATAAAGTTTCGATTTAATTATATAATTGGAAAAGAAAAATAATAACAAAGTAATAAATAAAGTGAAAAAGTGACCAAAACGTGAAAACTCAAACTAAAAAGTAGGAAATGGACTTAGAATAATGATAGGGTGATGACGAAAATATATTTTCCAATGGAGTCTTGTTAGTGTTTTCAGCAATATATATGCCCATGAAAACGAGATGTTATTTGGCTTTGTAAAGTAGGAATCGTGATTTGAGTTGGTTCCAGACCACTGCCCACTAACCTCAAATATGTGAGGATGGAGAATTAATTTTAATTCATTCTATTAGATAGAAAAATCTTTATCCATTATCTAGATTACATGATTTACAAGTTTCAATTCGAATTATAACTCAATTATTAATTTTTTATTTATATGATTTTTGTATTGCTGTAATTCATTATTTACAACTATCTATATAAAAACACACAAATTGAATGTTCACTTGACTGACTACAATTGACTCACAATAAAGTTTCTATTCATTAGGAATATAATAGATAAGTGATTGCTTACTATCCTATTCACTTAAACTAAAATATACAATATGGAATAGATTATGAATGGAATTGAAATTAAGAGTACCTCTATTTTTTTTAAGCTAAATCTCAAAACTCTAGCTGTGATCTCCAATTTAAATCTTAGTAACCACTATGCCACCAACTATTACTACCGCCAACCAAGCAAGCTATTCAAACCACCAACATCACTAGGCTTGTGAACCACCAAGGATAATACTCCATCACCTCTAGCTTCATTGAACTTGTGACACCTAACTTGTGGTGTGAGCCTGATGACTAGGTAAATTAAACTTGAACAAGAATTGAACTATGGTACAAATAGTTGGCATATGCAACTAAAACATGACTCAAGTATGATTGGTCATAGGCGTATATGACCTCAAATCAAGCAAAGTAGACTCTTACATCACTTAGTTTAGTTGTTTATGGGTCTTAATGTACTTATAGTGCTTGGGTCTAGGGTTTAGTGATTCATCATTCTAGTAGTTTGAGGTTAGTTGATCTTAGGGTTTGTGGTTCATGCGTATATTGTTTGTAGGTTTAGTCGATGAAGTTGGTTTTAGTTGAAGGTCTTGTAATGGGTTGATGGTGGGTATGATTATAGTCTAACTAGGGTTTCAAAGCACCAAGTATAGTTGTGGTGTGTAGTGAATACAAGAGGAATAGTAATTTGTAAGATCTTGGCAATGAATTTCTATTTGCTATTTAGTGAGACTCTTATGCCTTTCAATTGCAATAGTTTTAGGCAAATATAGCAACACGCATGCTTTAAGGAATTGAAGGTAAATGAAATAATTATTCTCTCTTTATTTAGGAAATTGAATTAGGATAAGATTTTCAACTCCAAATGGATAGAGATGAGTAGACTACAAAGGCTTTGCCGAAATGAGACTTAAAACCTAAATACTTAAGCTTAAATATAGACAAGAGTTTATCTTTTTATATAGGCTAACAACCTTATTATCTATTCTTACTCAACCTTGTGACTATAATCTCTTCTACTACTCTACTTACTAATTATACAATTGAAACTAATTATACAATGCCTTTCAATTGGGGGCAAGTATGTCATGTGTATAGGATAAGAATTGGTTTCATATGTCCTATCATCTAATTATGGTTTTCAAATTGGAATTAAAACCTACATGTAGCCTTATAGAACCACCATGAGTTATGATTTTTAACAATATTCACGGTATGATAGGTCCCGATCCCTAACCCTACTTTCTATTGTTCTATAATTGTGATTTTTATTACTAACAAACATGCAACTTAAAATAAATCTCATATGCTAATAAATAGCAATGAAATGTTTATTTGTCGTAAGGACTTGAATTTGTAAAGGATTAGATATTATAGATGTTTAAGTGTTATTTTTTTTGGATTTTTAAGGCCAATAGGCATGTTTGATCATGTGAAAATGAAAGTTAGCAACTGGAGGTCAATTAAGAAGGTAGTAGTTTGGGGTGTTCATAGTTCAGCTTAACTTAAGAGCAAAATTGAACCAAACCGCCTTTGAAATGGTTCTATTTAAACCCTTAATCAATTAAACTTCTTCTATCTTTTGAGGGTTTTGAACTGAATATCTTCCTAGGTTTGGTTCGATTGATAATATTAATAGTTATTAAAGTTTTTAACTAAATATTAATATCCAAACTAATGAATATTCTATAAGAATTACGATAACATAACATCATATCATGGTGACATTGTGTTTTAGGTGATAGTAAAGGCGTGTGAGTCAGACAGAGATGGGAGATAATGGCAAGGAAAAATGAGTAAATTATAGAAATTAAATATCTATAGGGTTTACAACTAAAAATATTGCTTAATTTTTATTTCTTTAATCAAATGTGGTTAGAGAAGATCCATATTGTTTGCAATTTGGTCTAGGAGCAAGTGAAACCAAAACATGAAAGAATTGCTTTGTAATTCAGTCCATTTCGATTCCATTTGATGAAGAATCCTATAAGTAGTTGATTCATGTAGGGATGGTCAACCGCTATAGTGAGTACTTGATCGCATTCTCACCATAGTCAATCGGACCTCCTCCCTAGTTAACTGATGCTTCATGGTTCCAGTTCATATATTTCTTATTTTGGTTTTATATGTTTTCAGTACCGTATAAATACATACTTAAGTAGCATATGAGTATACATTCATGTATTTTCTTATTGTTTCTGAAGAGTGTATATCACCTGACGGTGCTTAGGGAACACATACATAACGTCTCATCCGATTTGTGTAGTTCTTGTACTTGCATCCTCTATATTAGACGATTTCTCTCTATCTTGTCCATTGGTTTTTATATTACATGAGGGTTTTTCAAGTAAATCTCGGTACCAGGCATACATGTCACGGGCGTGCTTTGCTTCTGGTCTTCTTTCATAGTAAAGATGAACCTACGGTCCATCATCATATTTTATCTGCAGTGAAAACAAAACATTGCCAATTTTTTTTTTTTAAGTAGAACAAAATGTAGATGTAGCACCTGAATGATTGCGCTTAAGAAACAAGTTCCAAACAGTTTAATATAATAATCCCTTTGGAGTTTGGAAAGCCAAGTCTGACAAGAAATTTTACAGCACTAACCTTCTTGACTATTCACTGATTCTTCTTTAACCTTGAAGTGGAGGATGGTCGTTTGAGATCCTTATCAGAAGTCCTAATAATAAAAAGAAGGGTTTCTACCAGCATGCCCAAAACCAATCCAAGAATCCCACCAGCGGCATTCTGAAATCATTAGTTATTAGCACTTCAACTTTGAAACAAAAGAACTGCTTGCAAAATCAAATTAAAGACAAATTCTTTGCAGCTAAATGAGAAGACACTTTAATTGTTGTATACATAAAGAAAAAAACCATGTTGGACTCTACAAATATAATCAAGAGTTTTACCATAACAGGATTGTGGCTGAATAGTGCTCTGAAAGCAGCATATCCAATTAAGTAGCCAGTAAACATTGTAACCACAACATGCAAGCCTGCAACAAGTTCCAGAGCATCCTCTTAGATTCCACAATACTGAAGTCCCAGGATAAATTTAGATAACTCAAACATCTCTGAAGTTTCTCTGCAAGGTTTTGAAGGGGTGCACAGTCGACCACTACAGAGATCAATTAGGATCTGATATTTTCTTTTCCAGCCAATGAGATTCAAAGTTGACTAATCATTGAGTCCATAATTGAGAAAAGCACTGCCTATGGGAGAATCAGTGCAACAATTAATCTTTGGTTCTTTTTTCCTCTTCTTGTTTTTGCTCAAATCTTTTGATGGCTCAATATTTCTTTTGATAATTCAATCTTTTGTTCTTTGTTCCTATTCTAAGTGAAAACCCACTCATTTGGCTCAGAAAAATAAATAATGGAAGAACCTAGTCAGACAAAACTAAGTTATATATAGTGTCCATGTGTGGAATGCAGGGAGAGTCAGTGGTTGGGGTTAGAGAACCATACCAAATCCAAGTTGATCTTTGTAAGAAGAGAAGGGCTCATCTGTATGTTTCCTGGGTGTAATATCTTTGACAAGTTCCTCGTATGCCTTCCTTTCAGCAATCTCCTCAAGTTTCCTCAATCTTGCCTTCAACTCTTCACTCTGGAAATAAGAAAAGATATATGCAGAGTAATAGTTCAAAAGTTATTTATGAGGTCATCAAGCAACTTTTAAATTCTACATTTAACTCTTTCTTGAATCAGTGTCTTCACCAAGCATGGACTTCTCCACAAGTAGAGAACCATCATAGAGATAGAAACTAGGAAGATGTACAGCTGCAATATCTATTCTAGCCAGAGGAAAAGACTATTTTGTAGCACAAGTTGCCCACTAAGGGGGTATTGTCTTGCAAGAAAACTTTTCCCAACCTTTTCTACTAGGTATAACCGTCAAACATCCTGCTGCTAACTGAAGTCAGATACATGCAACTATGTAATGAGTTCCAACCCTCCCATAGTTAGACTCTTGGTAGGCAACACAGTAACCAAACTCACTATAGAACAGCTCAAGTCAAGCTTAGTTCAGTCTTTATTTTGGCTTAGTTGATCAAGGCGATCAGCAGCATGGGATATTTCTTGCAAAGTGTCAGCTTCGTAGTCTTACACAAGAGCAAGCTCCCTTCTGGAAAAAGGAATTTAGGCTACCAAACTATGAGCGTGGTGTCCTCAGGGTAGTCAAATTTTTTGAACTCACAAGAAATAGCAAGTCATTGAATTTAGCAGCATGGAGTGAAATTCAATTGACTAAAATTCATACTAGCTTGAATTTTGTTGGAGAAAAATACAATTTCCAGAACTCACAGCAATCTTCAAAGTAACCATAAGCAACCATTCCATAAAGTAGCCTAACATCAATATCAGAAGATTCAAGGATGAACTTTTTCTGTCACTAAATGGTATCTAGTTTGTATTCATTCCAGTCATGTTATGCCATGTAAGTAGAATGCTCAACAGGTTCTCGTTTTTGTTGATTTATTTATACATAGTGGCATGTAATTAGACATAATACAGACTGGAACACCATTTAGATTTTACGGAGAAGAGCTCTCATTCTCAATGGACCAAATGATGCTATAACACCCAACATTGACTGATTACACATCGGAAGCAATAGTATACATTCCATCTAATTTCTTTCCCTGTATTGCATAAATCATCACCATAATTGGAATCACAGGAACTGCATGGATCTTCCTCATTTCAAACTTATCCATTAAAAAACTAGAACTTTATGATTACTAAAACATGTACAGAAAAAGCACAATGAAATTAAATCTCTCTTAGCCAGAAATTAATTATGCAATCCAACATTAATTCTAGCCATTCGTGATAAGACAGAACAGGACTGATACGTCATAAAAAAACTTAAGTTGTACATTATCAAGTGTACATATTAATTGGACAAAAGATTAAAAAAAATAAAATTAACAATTGTGCACCTTCTCTCTAGGTTTAGGTCTGGCAAAGACGAAATCGGACCCGAAGAAGAGGCGGAGGAGATCGGGCCGGGTATTCGGGTCAGATCCAGTCCATATTTCTCGGAGCGATTTGTAGGGCACGTTTTCGATAGAAGAGAGATCTGATGCTAGGGTTTGGAGATTACCGGAAAGGTTCGGGTCTTTGGAAGCTGATAAGAGAAACGAGCGAACTGACTCAGTGGCAGTTATCAAGAGTCCCTGTGGCGGTGGTGGTGGGGATGAGGTCGAAGAGTCGGAGGTGGTGTTGGTGGACATTGGATCCGGTGGCCGTGCTCGGCGGAGCAATTGTACGGGGCGATAAGAAGAAAAGGAAAAAGAGGAAGAAGAAATTATTGGGCTTGGAATCAGGAAACAATGGGCTCTTTGAAGGCCCATATTTGAAATATGAACGGTTTACCTTAAGTAAGTGGTGATAAAAATAGCTGATCGGATTTATCTACTTCTTGGCCTCCCGTCATTTTTCTTTCTTTCTTTCTTTCTTTATTTATTTTTAATTGTGAATCACCATTTGCGGTTCGATTTTAACTATATGGAAAAAAAAAAAAACTTCTTTTCCTTTTGCAATTATCATTAAAAGATCCAATATTAATGGTATTAGATTATAGTAATCCTAACAAGAAAAGTTTAAAGTATGATTTGACTTCAATTAAATTAGAAATTGAAATAGTTTGTCATTTATTTATTAAACTTAAAAAATATTATATGCAAAATCGAAGAAAATTTTCACTTCCTAAATTTAGTTGATGATCACTTTCATTTATTTTAGGAGAAAGAAGGACATATGGACAAATAAAAGACTCGATTCAAATTTCAATTGAAATGAAATTAAACCTCGACAAGCAAAATCAAGCCTAATCGATTGAATATTTCTAATTTATGTGTATTTCACTCGATGAAGAAAATTCAAATCCACAAAAGTGAAACTCATTCGCTTCCTTCTCTAAAGGATTAGCACAACATGTTTAATCAAAGTAGTTAAATCTTCAATTTAATGAATGCACAACTCAATCAGAGGTAGAAAATTTACTTTATTAATTTTATAGACTTTACTATAAGTTTTATATATAAAGTACTTGTAATATCATATATTAATTAATTTTTTTGATGTCATATAAATTTAAAATTTACATATTCTATAAGGAAACCTGTGTCGATAAAATTTACATGGTATAAATTTTAAAGTGTAACTAAAGTGCTATATGATAGGTTCCAGTTTCAAAATTTGAAAAACATTATCCTTATTATTATCAATTTACTTATTAATTGAACAAAAAAAAAAATTGAAAATTTGTGCACCTTTTCTAAAGGTTTAGGTTTGGCAAAGGTGAAATTAGACTTGGAAAAGAGGTAGAGAAGATTGAGGCAGGTGTGAGGGTAAGATATGATCCATATTTCTCAGAGTAATTTATAAGGCACGTTTTTTTTATAGAAGAGAGAATGAATGCTAAAGTTTAGGGATTACTAGAAAGGTTCATCTCTTTGAAATTTGATAAGAAAAATTAGCAAACTGACTTCATGGTAGTCACCAAGAGTGAAAAGCATTAGGCTAATACTTAAAAGGGGAGTGAATTAATTATTGTGATAATTATTGGTCAATTTTTGTTTTTTAACAATTATTATAATTTAATGAGTAGATAAATTGAACAAGTAATAATAACAATAAGTACCCAAAAAAAAAAAAAAAAAAGAAGAGATAAGGATAAAGAAATTAAACCTGAATTTAATAGAGACTTCGGACCATTCCTTACTCTTCACGAATACCAATTGCCTTTAATCAAGGGCATTATGTAATTTTATTAATCACCAAGAACACAATGCTTAATAAGAGCTCACACCAATTCTCAAGCACTCCATAATCACTAAATATAACTTAATAACAATCTCAATCCCTAATGTAGTGCTTTAGTATGAGTGAGTTTGCCAATAAGAGAACTTTTTGCACTGTACTTTTAATTTTTCTTCAAATAAATAGCAAAATAAAGCTTAAGAGATAATGAGTACAATTGATGAGAAATAATGTGAGAGAATGTACGAGATTCCTAGAGGAATATCAATTCCTATGTTGTCTGTAACAGGTGGTTGCAATATTCATAGCCTTAGAGTGAATTCTTCTCGTTACTTGCATTTAATGAGCTTCGACGACTACTTTCAATGATGGCACTCGAATTATTTCATCTAGCATTCAGACATTGGCACTTTAGATTTCACAAACACCATAGCATCCAGACTCCTTACTTGTGGTGTCCAAACTCTAGGGGTGTGAAAAATGCCTAGTAGCTAAACCAACCTATGGCATCTGAATGCTAGTACTCATGGCATTTGGATGCTTGCTCCTATCCCATCTTCACTTTTCAAAGAACATGGAACCAAGAGCAAGCAAACACAATATATTCTTCTCATACTCCTTTCAAGCTTAATCTCAAGCTCAACAAATATAAGAATGAGTTTAGTAAGTTCAATACACATTAGTTGAAACTTAGAATACTTGAATCAAGATAAACTAGGTTTTGAATTTACATTATTAGCTAAAGTTTTATGTCATCAAAATTAAACATGAATTGAAGTTCAACAATCTCCCCTTTTTAATTAGGACAAAACTTTACTGTTATTTGATCCCCTTCAATCTAATACTCCCCTTTAATGAAGCATTCGATTTGGAAAGAATTTGTAAAAGTTTAGATCAAATGGATGTTCAATTTAGGAGAATTAGTTTGAGATGCTAACACTTAATTATCGAACTTGTTACTAAATTTCAAATTGATTAGCTAATTAAGCATGTCTCTCTAAGTGATTTTAACTCTTTTCCCCCTTTGGCCTCATAAAAAAGATTCGATTTTAGGTAGTGAAGAGGAAGAGAAATGTCAAGTAAAAAATTTGGTATAATCTTAGTTTAAGTCTTAGGATATGCCCCCTACAAAATGATGAAAATGATTGCAAAAACACTTCAAAACATAGCAACTCTAACAACGATAGATGGGTGCTCAACTCCATCAACATTTTAATCACATCACATCACATCACATATCCGATCATCAAAATAAAGAAATGTAGCTCAAGAAGAGAATGTTATCATAAAGCCATAGAAAATATCATACAACCAAAGGCCATATGACCAAAACATCCAATAACAATAACAAAAGAGTCTAACAAGAACAAGTCCATAAGGACATAAGCAAACGACTATAGGCTAAAGTCTTAACAAAAACAACACAATCATAGATAAAATCATAAGCAAATTTATGGACTAAGACTCTAGAGCATCATTAGCACCCGAAGAGTAGAGGTAGATGGTTCGGAGGAAGCATAAAGATTTGGATAACTGTACAGACCAGGATGAAAGGGACTAGAATAGATAAGACTCAAAGGCTGGGAACTAGGAATAGGTGGAGGAGGCTAAGCGATGTTAAAATGCTGGTATAGAACATATATTCCCATGCAAATATCTGTAAGTTCCCACTTAACCTCTTATTAGATTTTTATATCACAAGTACACCTATGATGCGAAAATTGCCTTATAAGTTAGAGATTGCAAAAATTTAACTAATTGATGACTAAGGTTTTAGTTTATAACTCATTAATATATATTAAAACATAAATAATTATGGATATCTAATATTCCATAGTTTACTAGAACTATAGAAAATTGGTATCCCTTATTGAATAATAAGATCGAGTATAAGATTCTAAAATTTATACAATTTACCAAGGTTATAGAATCTAAATAATGGAATGATCATTACATTTAAGTTTCAGGCCAACTATATAATTCACCTTCTGATTCTATCTTTCTAATGCCCATCTCAACACTCACACTTTATGCTCGACTCCTATCCCAATCCTAGCTTAAAGTTACCTGCAAAAGAAATTATTAGGGAATAAGCAAACTATCGCTTAGTAAGTTCATATTTCACTACTACTATTCAAATAAGTTATCAAGCATTATTAACATATACGTAGGTCAATCTATACATGAAATGAATACACACACGAAGAATGTAAGTAACACATCCATGGGAGTTTTAAACTATGGAATGTATAGATTTATGTCGTCTATACATCGATTTGTCTCCCATACTTACTCGCATAGGGCACCTTACTTTACTCACATAAGTTTGGCCGGAGACACCATCTCTCCAAATGGTACTCGACTATTACTTTAGTCGAGAAAGAAATACCAATCAAAATTGGTAGATCCCAACTAGGCCCATCCTTTATCAATAGATCAAATTCAATGCCCTTATGGGCTTAACATCAATAAATCAAGTCCAAAGCCCCACGAGTTAAGTTATATAAGTTCTCTCTTTATCAATTAATTAGAGATATTATGCTTATTTTGCCTTAATAATAAAAATATCATTGATAATCTCTAAGCTTGCACCAAAGTTATACAAAAATTTTTTCCAACCTAAGAAAGGAACATTTCTAAAAATACTTTTCTCAATCTATTTTGAAAATTGGCAAAGGTAACACTGTCCATATGTATACCAATGGGGTCATGGACATGCGACAAATATAACCGATTATTTTAGTTAAATATTTAGACTAACCAATTTAATGAGGCTGTCATGTAGACAATAGCATATAAAGTAAATAGTCATTTAACAAATAATCAATTATAACTAACAAATCAACAAGTAATTTTAAGTACGAATAGATGACAAATCACAAGAACTTTTTCACCTAAATTAATGCTCACTTTATTGGCATGTTCAGTATGGGGGAATGGCTCATTCCTTAATCATCCCCAATTCTCTTATTTAGTTAAAGTTTCACTCATCATCATTCAATTCCCAATCGACTGACTTTTCCGCAAATAGAAGGAATCGAAATTCTATAGTGGCCATGAGGAATCTCCATTCCCAATCCTATGACTTACTTTATTCCAAGATTTCCCTTATTAAAAATCCAAATTTACAACTTTTACACCTTTAATAAAAACATCAAACCACAAGCAACACAGCTCATATGCACCATTGTTCTAAGGGTTCTCGCACTCTTCATCAATTTTGTAGCTAATTGGAGGAAACCTAACCCATCTCGGTCCGTTGACTCACCTAGTTGTGGAAAGACCCTTGTCTCTCTCTTCTTAATCACTCCCACATGACGTACGGTGCAAAGGTTGTAGCAAAAAACTGTAGTCATCCTCTACTCACATCTAATCACTCACAAAGCATGGTGTGAAGGTCTCTCCTCATTAAGATGTCATATCTAGTTTGTTCGATGGATCATCCATACGAGGTATATGATCAAATATTATTGTAGGTATAAACATCATTTAAGTCCTTGAGATTTTTAGAACTCAAACAATTGAGTTACTTAAAAGATAATAAGATTTATAAGTATTTAGAAAAACTATGCTACTTAATTAACTAAATGTCTACTGTAATTTGCCTAATTTCCAATTATAATCCAAACATAATATGAACATGTTTTAACTTATCATTGGGATAAATATGGACTGTTATTTTATCATATGAATAATAATATATAACTTAGTAAATATTATATGAGTTCAAATAATCTCACCTTTTGTAAATTTTGTATCGATATATTGTTATATTATGATTTAATTGTAATATTTGTAAGTAATGGGGTAAATAGTAATATGACAATATAAGCTAGACTTATTAATAGAGTTAGTAGAAAACACTAAACTTATATTGTTAATTAAATGACTTGATCATTGTAAAAGGTTGAAAATTGTTATATTAGTTATTGGATTAAGCTTATTATTTATTTAAGCTTGACTCATTGAGATAGGTGATAGGGCTTAAAGAGTTTGGTTCATATATTGAGATAATTTAGGGAGATTTAGCTTGATGGACTCAGAATAAGGATCGTTGAATTGGTCCATTTACCTCCAATCTTTCTCAAGCAGGCTTATGCACTAAGGAAGGCTATTGGCCTTAAGCTTATTAACTAGCTTATTTTAGATAATCATGAATTGAACAGGCTCCATCTCATTCGTTGACCATGGAGATAATCTAACGGATGCTATCTTACTTAAGAGCCTATAAATACCCAGTATTTTCTCCTTATTTAAAACTCATAGAGAGAGATCAAAGAAAAGGTGTTTCGTTGTAAAAACTCTGCTCTCTAAGATCAAATAGTGTTTAGGCAAAGAATTGATCTCATTCACTCAAGCTACAAGGTGAACGCCTAAGGTTCCATAAAGCTGCTTTGTTTGTCACTTGTGCATTTGAGACATTGAGACTACAAATTCTTCCTTCCTAATTTGTTCTCACCTAATCATCCCTTCAAGTGACAATCTTGCTTTACCTTTTTAAAGCTACGTGTAACGCTTTACTCATGCAGTACGCACGTGACTACTCCAATCAGATCCCTACATGTTGATGCAAATTTTCGTAAGATCTACATAAACTAGCACATGTTTCTTAGTCAAATCTTGCCATTTGCACGGCCTTTTACACATTGAAGTTAAGAATAAGGATGGATTCATTTGTTTCAAGGATTAATTTGGTTAAGAAAATCAAGGAAAAACGTAAAATCCGGATTTTGAATTCATAATCAATTCGACAATTAAAGCTCATTTCCATCTTAATTCGAGCTAGAATTAGTATAAATAGGACCCCAAGCACCATTTTCATCGGGGGACAAGCTTTGAAATCCTTTACAAACACACTGTCACTTCTTTCTCTACGTAGTTTGCCTTTCTCTCTTTAAGATTGAGAACTTTAGGGCTATTTTCGAGACGAGCTAACACCCCTACGAGCTTGGCCATGCTTTTTGTTATGCCCTAAAGTTACAGAGTTGCAACAGTCCCGTCGTGTAAACCATTCTATGATAGTAACTGGCCTTATAGTACCTACCATAGACATGATTTACACAAGGCGTTGATGACTCCCTACTTTGAAGTGAACAGTTCAATTAAGAGTTTAACTAAAGTTATAGTAATGATCAAAAACTTTAAGTCAACATACATAATTACAGGTACATTCCACATAACTTTCCAAGAAATTCTACATTAACGTAACGGTCAACTAATTTACATATCAACTATCAATCTTTCAATCTTAAGCTACTAAGGAGACTTTAGATATACATTAACTACTAGGTAAATTGATTCTCATACCCCAGGTTTCAAAAGAACTAACCTCTCGATAATTATAAGGCAGCATAATACTTAGAGTATTAAAAAATCAGGACTTGCAAAAGCATCTATATGGGTATGAGCAACTACAGCTTAGTAAGTTGAATTGGAGACTAGTGAATGCATATAAACTCAAACAAGATTATCAAGCAATTATTTTCATGCAATGCAACAAGCAAGTATCATCATACAACGTAGTTCGGTCTATTGCGAAATCAGAGAAATTTCACCCACTCTGATCTAGGTTGAGGAGTTTTCATGTTCTACAACAACTCACAACTAAACCTAGGTTTGTGCAATGGAGATATTGCTTCTCCTAAGACTATCCTTCAAACCAATGCCCTCATCCTCACCGTGACCTCCTCTCTTGTCACTTAGTTTGGCTAAGGATGAGGAAAAGACCAATTTGCTATCCAGTACTATCTTTATTGAAGGTATTGGTGTTTGGTTAGAGAATCTTAATAATCCCCTAAAGGGTTGCAATGCATGATAATTTAGGGCATTAAAGTCGAATAAAATTAAATTCCATTTAGGGTGTCCAGACAATTTCACACCAATCTAGTCATAACACACAATCAATCACTACACAAATTTTAACACAAATTCAAGTACCCAAACACATGCATAAACTACTTACAATTATAATCATACACAATCCTAAGTCTCTGAGTACCATAAAATAATACTCTAATACGGTAAAGTAATAACTCAACTTATTTGGAATTCTTGGTCGCCCAATCACTTAATTGTAGGTTGGTTTGTCTCCGGGTATTCTATAATACAAATACTTTTTTTTAGTACTTATACTGTGATGATACATATTCTAAGTTATAATTTAACTCATTTCTCCATTTATACCTATTATTTACTAGTGATTCATTCTACCTTATTTCGAGGCTCAGTTTCTAAATTAGATTCTAGTTTTGATTCTACATTGTCTCTGACTATGAGGAATCCTAAATACACTTGAATCCTAATGTGAAATTAATCACATTAAGCTCGAGTATTCTAATATCACATTGGGTCTTAATTTAGTGTTCTAATTTATTCGGTATACTCTAATCTTAATTAGGGTATCGGATTTACTCCCGATATAAGAAAAATCTTATATTTTTTATACAATTACCTAAAATTAAATTTTGTTTCAGATTTATTATGTACTGATTTTTATTATTATATTATCTAAATAAACCTAATTTTTCATATTTATTAAATTTCCAATTTCACATATTCCTAATTCCTACAATTACTACATAATTTCTATATTAATTACACTTAACACTTCAAAGACTAGGATTAGGTTTCCACATCAGAGATTAATATCCTTAAACATCTAATTACCATTTAAATAAGTAATTATTCACTTAATCACCTAACTAACCCAAAATTACTCAATTTTTTCATCATTTTAGGGCTAAAAAATTACTTAAAAATTTATAAAATTAATTTTAAAAAAATGGCTTCATAACACTGTTCTATATCACTTAAGTATTCTACAAAAAAAAAATTTGAGCTCCAAACTACACTCCTAAACTTATTTATTTCTTGTTCTAATTATGTTCGGTTTTGCTTGATTTCTTAAGAACCCTATATTTACAGATCTGATTAAACTTGATCACTATTTTTCCCTAAATCTACATACAAAAAAAAAACCTTAGAATAATAAATTTCATAATTTTCTAGGTAAAATAAATAATTTTAAGAAATTTTACAAAATCAAAAAAGATGTAAGACTCACCTGGTTCGATGGCTTTTTGGCTTTTTGGCCTCCAACACCGGTTCAGGTGTGTTGACTGGTCCAGGTAGTGGTGGTTTGTGGGTTCAACCTCCTTGTTCCCTCTATACAGTTTTGGGGAAAATTTCTAAAACCCTAATTTTTTCTACAAATTTTGGTGCTCTCAATTTTTTCAAACTTCTAACTGTCCAAATGAGTTTTGTAATTTTTCTTGCTATTTATAGAGCCTTGTAGTAATTATTATGCATTAATTAGATAAGACAATGCTTAAATCTCTTTAATTTTGCCTTTTGTGTTACTTGTTTTTGATTGGTTAATTTTTCTTCTTCAATTCCTGACCTATTATGACCAAATCTAGGTCATTCCATATTTCTCTGATTTTTTTTTCTGATTTTTTCTTAATTATTTTATAATTTTCTTTAATTATTTAAATAGTTTCTAGTTAATTTCAGGCAATTTAAGTAATTTCGCATATTTTTATCTATACGTAAATACATATAGGGTACAAGTAAACATTCCTAATTATTATTTAGGTCATTCTATGATTTTTAGTATATATATAATTCATCTCTAGCAATTTATTAGTTGTTAGATTGCACTTTTCGCCTTTTCGATAATTAACAAGTATTATATTTAAAATTTGAAAAATTTATAGTTTCTTATTTTATTACTTATTTTTTTAAAATTTAAGTTTACGGAGTCATTTTTACTAATATTTCTAACTACAGTTTATAATTTAGGTTTGATTGAATCATTTAACTAATCGCCCTAAACTTTATGTACTAAGTTCGATCCTACAGTCACTTAGCTTAACTTTAGGGCTTACACTTTTGGCTTCCAAACCTAACTTATCTTGTATTCTACCGCACTTTATAGCTACTGTAGCCAACACTCCATTGCCAAACCTTCACCAACCATAAGCGCTACTTTGAACCATTACCTCTACTACTCTTCCATCGAAATTTATGCCACGATGGAGTTTGTGGCATCCTAAAACCCTATAACCACCCTCTTCCATGCGCCCAGCAACCACCACCATGACGCCTTCTCTTATCCACCGCCATCATCCACCTCAAAGACCACCCAAATCACTACCATTTGCCGCTACACTAATACTAAACCCCCATTCACTAATCAAATTCACATGAAGATGGTCTCATCCCTTTAAAAAGCTGCTTAGAACTATCTCCAATATGCCCTTCAATTGCTTAGAAGTCCCTTGCTCGATGCATGTGCTATGCACATAAGGAATTGACCTAGATCCTGATCGATTGGACCCAATCTAACAAGTCTAACTTGCGCCCTTAATCTAGTCCGACCTTATTGTACTGTTGTACTGTTGTTTTATTTTTTATTTTGTTTATTTTATTTTGCATTTTGTTTTGTATTTTATTGTTATTATTCTCGTAATGTATTGTAATTGTAACTTAAAAAAAAAAAGAGAAGAAAGAAAAGAAAAAAAAAAAGAAAGAAAAGAAGAAAAAAAAAGAGTAGCTAAGTTTATTTTTATTTTCTCGGTTAATACTAAAATAAGATAAATAAAATAAAATAAAGGAAAAAATTTTGAAAATCATTTCTTCACTTAGAAAAATCCTTTTTTCCAAAATAAATAAACCCCCTTTTTCCAAAATTAGGGCCATTTTAGATTCTTTTGCAATAAAATAAAGAAGAACAAATTAGGACCCTTTTCTTAAAAAAACCAAATCGAATTAAAAATGTAATTTTGATTTTTTTCCAAAAACTAAAATTAACTCACTTACCTAAAGTTTTCATCGAACGAACTACGGAAGTTTGATCTCTAATAGCAGGTATGATGTGGCAGTAGATCTCGAACCAAGAATGAGGCTATCGGAGTTCAAATGGGTATGACGAACATGAGGTAAAATGGGGCTTTTGATAATGAATGTGTATGGATATTACGTACCAAGACACAAACACAATCAGTGGATGAGCTTGAAATAGATTTCGATACGACTTACGAACACTAAATGTTGTTTGGGGTTTCAAATGAGAGATTAGATGCGACTTACTAACTCGCTCAAATAAAGGGCTCACCACAATCTTAAGAATAAGATCGATAAGAACACGAGAAAGATTAAAGAGTTTAATCAATACTCAATAATCTAACAAAAGTAAGCTCTAAGAGCTTAAAAGTAGCCTAGCTTGAAAGATGAAAGTTCCAAGTGCAGGAATATTCTCTTTTGTCTAATAATGTAAAATGTGTCTCCTAATTACAAATGTTGCTATTTATAGTAAGTCCTAAACGCTAGTGGTAAAATTGTAAATAATGTACAAAGCTTTAAACCCTAAAAAATGAACCCATAAAGAAAATGTGTACAAGAATACAAAATTGTACATTTTACAAGGGAAGTCGGCATGCGGTCATGCAGTATATCCTATCATTCAGCATATCCTGGAAGGAGTAAAATCCGAGCTAGGTGGAGTCAGCAATTGGATGTTTGGGTTTGGGAAAGATTCCTTAAAGTCTCGTAATGCTTAGCCAAGACACTAGAAAGGTTGGCCCATAATTGTTGAGTTCTAGAATTAATTGGCATTAGTCTTTCGGTGCTATGCTGAGTGGTTCTTTGGTCTCGAGTCCTTGGCCGTGTGGTCTCTTGACTTCTCAGCTAATGACAAACTTGATACTAAGTATCTCCTTTTCTTCCCTTCGGTCTTTATTATTAGCTTAGCCTCGATAAAAGTTGATCGGCCTCATCTTGGGATGGGTTGGCCTTGGCTTAGAGATGATCACATGTTGATTCCTATCATTACCGCGGGTCTGAAAGGAAGTCATCTCGACATTAAACATTGAGCATAGGCTAAGATGCTGAACAAACTTCTCTTCCCTTTTTGCTTCACCATTGGTGTTGAGTATTTCTAGATTTCCTCAACGCTCATGGGGCTCAAGTAATAGCTCTTCCCATCCTTCTGAATAGTATAAGTGTTGAGGAAGCCATCATAGATCACTTTCCGATCATACTCCCATGGTTGGCTAAGAAGTAAATTTGCGGCATTCATAGTGATGTGGACTGTGACCAAGAACAAACAAAGTTAGTCATCGGATGGGTCTAAGCTTGCAGAAAGCTCGAAAAGAAAGTGATAGGGAATGTGCGAAAGGACAAATGCGAATGAAGAGTAAGAAAGAAGCTACGAACAACTTTAGAAGATATGATGCACTAGTAGAACTTCCAAGGACAAGCGGTATAATTTGATATGACACACAAATCGGTCCGGTGAGGTTACTTATCACCTAGCCTTGCTCAAGTGTATTAATGATAATTCGTCTGTTTGTAGCTATAGTTACAAGGGTATTTATACCTATAAGTTAGGGTAGCTTGCCTAAAAGGAAAAAGACAAAAAGGGCATTTTTAAGGAAGTAATGTACAAGATACAATAGGGTAAAAATAAATATTCAAGAAAAACAATCATTGATATGACGGATTTTACACATGATTCTGTACACGTGGAGATATTGTATTAGTGTTGCCGTTGGAAGATGTAGACAAAAAAGTATAGTTAGCTTGCTTATCTGAGTAGGGGTAGCTTAGTCGGTCCGGACTCTCTCTTTTGGCATCTCGACAAACGTGATGCCAAGTAAGTGATCGACCAAGCATGAGTGAGAATGAGGATTGGCTGTTGTCTTAGCCTTCCACTTCTTGGCATACTATCTATAAGAAATAGGCAGTAATTCCACTTAGCATGTGGAGCAGGTTGGTAAGGAGGTATTTAGCTTAGGTAGGAGTTGACTGGAGTAGAAGAATCCGCCTTGCCAAGCCTTCCAGTCCTTGGGCTTGGCTGTAGGTCAAAGGCCTAGTAGCTTGATTTGGATTTGGGATCAAATTTGATTGGTCTTCAATTAGCTCTTCGTCAGGGTGATATGGACTGAGGTTGGCAATGTTAAAGGTGTTAGAAACTCCATAGTCCTTAGGCAGCTGCAATGTATAGGAGTTATCATTGATCTTTTGAAAGATTCTAAAAGGTCCTTTAGCCCTTGAGGATAGTTTATTCCTCCTCTTGCTTAGAAACCTCTCCTTCTTAGGTGTAGCCACACTAAGTCTCCCAGTTGATAATGTTTCACTATCAATTTGGGGGTGACAAGAAGTACTGAATAATAGTTTGGTCCCCATCTAATGCCACAAGGTCCTCTAGAAATGGCTCTAGAACTTTAGGTTCTTGTTAAAGATTATACTTCTCGGCACGCCGTATAATCACATAATCTCTTATAAGAAAAGAGTAGCAATAGTTGAAGCATCATTAGTTTTAGAGTGGGGCACAAAATGTGCCATCTTGTTGAACTTATCTACAATGACCATTACATAATCTTTACCTCGAGCAGTTTGTGGTAATCCAAGAATAAAGTTTATGTTTAATTCAATCCTAGGTTTCGTCAGAACAAGCAAAGGCATTGCTTTCCCTTACTTGGCTCGGTACTTAGCCCTTTTGCATATGACACAGCTTTTAACAACTCGGTGTATATCTCACCCCATTCTCAGCCAAAAGAATCGACCATTCAGCAATTCATACATTCTTTTCTCCCTAAAATGTTTGGATAGTCCTCCACTGTGGGATTCCCTAATTAGTAGCTTCCTTAGGTAACAAGTTAGCAAGCATAATTTTCCACCTCGGATCAAGTAGCCATCCTCCATATGATACTCATTCATTGTTCTTCCATCGATACATCGCGTAATTATGGGTCCAAAGTGCAGATCTTCATAATACTGTTCTTTCATACTTGCAAACCTAAACGGTTTAGTTTATAATTCATTTAGAAGTGCACGTCTTCTCGAAAGAGCATCTACAACTACATTATTCTTTCCTTGTTTATATTTTATTACAAAATTGAATCCCTTAAGGAATTCAACCCATTTCGCTTGCCATTTCAATAACTTGGTTTGACTTTAGAGGTACCTCAATGACTCATGGTCAATATATGCGACAAATTCTCTCGACTGTAAATAGTGCTGCCATACTTGCAGTGCTCGAATCATTACCATGAGTTCCTTGTCATACATGAACTAATTTAATTACGGTCCTTTGAGCTTCTTACTGTGGAAGACAATTGGTCGACCTTCCTACATTAGGACAAGACTTATTCTAATGTCTGATGCGTCACATTACAGCTTGAATATTTTCTTGGAGTCAGGTAGAACTAACATTGGGGTGAAGGTCAATCTTTCTTTTATCTTAGCAAAGCTCCACTCTTCCTTTTCTCCCCATCGGAAGCCAGTGTTTTTCTTTGTTAGCTTAGTAAGTGGTGCGGCAAGGGTGCTGAAATTCCTAATGAATTGTTTATAGAATGAAGTCAATTCATGGAAACTTCTTACGTCGGCACAAGTAATAAAAGTCGGCCACTTGACGATTGCTCGAATCTTCTTGTTGTCCACTTGTAAGCCTCCTCCACTTACTACGTAGCCCAAGAATACCACTGCCTCTTGGTAAAAGTGACATTTCTTTAAGTTGTCGAATAATCTCTTCACATGAAGGATATTCAATACAGCTTAGAGATGCTTACAGTGACTCGACATGTTGGCACTGTAGATAAGGATATCATCAAAGTACACCATGACATACTTTCCTATTAGATGTCTTAGCACATGGTTCATTAGCCTCACAAAAGTGATTAGGGCATTCGATAAGCCAAACGGCATGACCATTTGCTCATAAAGCCTATGTTGAGTTTTAAATGTGGTTTTCTACTTATCTCCCGATCTCATGCGAATCAGATGGTAGCTAGACTTCAGCTTAATCTTGTTGAAGATCTTAGCTTCATTTAGTTCATCCAACATCTCCTCCAGTCTAAGAATGGGATATCTGTATTTGATTGTAATCTTGTTCATAGCTTAGTTATCTACATACATCTGCTAAGTTCCATCATTTTTCGGTACTAGAAGTGCCGGCACAACATAAGAGCTAAGAGTTTCTCTAACATAACCTCTCTCCAACAATTGATTGACTTGACATTGGAGCTCAGAAGCCTTTTTAGGACTCATCCAATAAGTAGGTTTATTCGACAGTGTGGAGTTGAGTATTAAGTCAATGCAATGCTTTATGCCTTAAGTTAAGGGCAACCTCTTGGGCAATTGTTCTAGGAACAGTTTGGCATACTCGTATAGCAACTCTTTGGTTTCCTGGGGTAGTTTACCTCGCTTCTTCATTTTTAGTAGTCACTTAACCAACACAAGGCTTGGCTCATCAACATTGAAGGCCTTTTGGAGCTCGGCTCTACTCATTACTAGGGCCTTCTTCGATCTATAAGCAAGTTTTATTTATAGTTTGTTCACTTCTCTCCGCGACATCAGATTTATTGTAATCTTTTAGCCATCCTTCTCAAACGTATATGTATTCTTGTAGATGTCATGGATAACTTTCTTATCAAACAGCTATGGTCTACTTAGCAACATGTGGAAAGCACACATGGGTAGTACGTTGTAGAGAATCTAGTCAAAAGTAATTTCCAATAGTGATTGGCAGTAGTATTTGTCGAATGACATGTAGTGCTCCTTTCTCATTTAACCAATGCAATTTGTATGGCCTTGGGTATGTAACAATCGGTAACTTCAATTTTGAAGTAAGATTGGCTGATGCCACATTGGTGTAACTTCTACTATTCACAATGAGGGTACACACTTAATTATTCACCTTATAAGTGGTATGAAACAAATTTTCTCTCTGTTCCTCCTTTCGTGAGGGTTCTATGTTCATTATGCGTCAAATAACCATGATCAACTGATCCAAGTCCTCGACAAACACATCCTCCTGAATTAGTTCTTTCTTGGTAACTTCCTTCTCGGTAGTGCTCTCCTCTTCTTTAGGTTCCTCATCAGTACTTTCTACATCGAGCTTTGGGATGTTACCCTTGATTGCCATAGTTCTTTGGTTAGGGCACTAAGCGACCATATGTCCAAACCCTTAGCATTTAAAGCACCCAATCTGGCTTGTTTTCCTACCAGACCCTTGCCTCTTCTCACAAGTTCGGATCGGTACTTCACCATTAGGTCGGCCTTTTTGCTTAACTCGAACATCAACTTTTCTAATTGGCTTGATACTTGATGAGCTCGATGACTCGCCTGTACAGGTTGATTATTCAATAACTTGGCTGATACTTGGCTTCTTCGTTGCCTCTCTACTTGTTGGGCCATTCTAATGGCTTTATCCATTGTGGTGAATTATTCGAGCTCTATAATGTCTCGATTATCACCTCTCAATCTTGTGATGAACCTAGAGATTTTTTGCATTGGGGGCTCTTCCACTTCACATTGGATCATGAGCATTTGGAATTCTTAAACACACTTGTCAATTGTTCGGCCTCCTTAGCTCAGCTCCTAAAGTTGAGTGAAAGTATCCTATAGGTATGTTTCCGGCACAAATCTATTTCTCAGTATTCTTTTCATTTCAGGCTAAGTATTAATCTTTTGATAGCCCTTTTACTTCCTCATAGCCTGGAAATTCTTCCATTACATGGCGGCATATCTAGAGAACTCAACGGCAGCAGTTCTCACTTTCTCGTAAACCTCATATTGATAATAGTAAAAAATACGCTCTACCTTCTCTTCTCATTCCAAATATTCATCAGTACTCCTAGATCCATTAAAATTTGGAATCTAAAGCTTTACATGGTTAGATGCTTTGGGGACTCTAGCTCACTATTCTTTAAAGTACTCTTCCTCTTCCTCTTCCTCGTCTTCTTCATCCAGCTCTCTCAGGTTTATTCTTTGTCTTACTCGTCCGTCTACTCGTCTACCTTGAACTAGTTGAGCTGGGTTCTGACCTCTAACAGGTTGAGCAGCTTATGGGGTGTTTTGCGCAGCTTCAGTCGATTGGTAAGTCAACGCATGAACAACTCGGGTTAAATCTATTAAGAGGTTAGCCACCTCATCAAGTCTCTCATCAGTGTTTCTTAGAATTCCTTGAGACTGTCGGCTATGGTGGACAACTCTATTGTTGTTGTCTCCAACACCAACTTTTACACTCGGGTCAGTCATTTTCTTCACTAATTCA
The DNA here is from genome assembly GCA_024138015.1 of Lumnitzera littorea. NCBI lineage: Eukaryota > Viridiplantae > Streptophyta > Magnoliopsida > Myrtales > Combretaceae > Lumnitzera > Lumnitzera littorea. The sequence continues at coordinate 92,101,132 of JAMXBB010000001.1, read as the reverse complement.
AAGCTCAAACAAACACTTCTGCAAACTAGAAAATCAATAACTAGCAAACACAACAGTTAAGATGAACATAGTAACTTGCTCTATTTCATATACATAAAATAGAGTATAAACAGAACTTCAAAAAACAACTACAACTCAAACAAAACCTCGGCTCAAATTCCAATATGATATAGACCGTGACCAAGAATAGACAAAGCCGGTTACTGAATAGGTTTAAGCTTACAAAAAGCTTAAAAAGGAAGTGATGAGGAATGTGCAAAAGGACAAATGCGAATGAAGAGTAAGCAAAAACCTACGAATAGCTCCAGAGGATATGATGCACCAATAAAACTTTCGAGGACTCATGGTACAATTTGATATGACGCACGAATTGGTCCGGTAAAGTTACTAGCTACCTAGCCCTACTCAGGGGTTAGGATAAGCGACGAACTGCCGACCATTAGTCTCATTACTCATGTATGGCTCTAAGGACTCCAATCCCTCACTTGAAGAATCCTCGCTCAACAACTTGCTAATGACGAGAAACTTTACACCGAAGGAAGGTGGTTAAACTCCTTAAGCTTCCTGCATTGTTATACATTAATCTATACTCTCGGTAGTGATGATGCTGATCATTCCCTTACTAAAGACCCTGTACCGAGTAATCCGACCAACTGTTGTCTAGAGGTTCTTACCGAGTGATGAGAGACTCACTTACCGACCGAATAGTTTTCTCTCGGTATGTTACCATTTCTTTCATTACCCTCTTCTCTTCCTAGCCTCTTTATTGCTGCAACATCTTGATCCCTGTCTACCTCATCGACATTGTACTACTATTCCATTTTTGTCTTTTGTCCTTCTTACCCTTTTTCATATGCACTGGGAATCCCCTTTTGTATGTACTTTCTTATAATTTCTTTATTTGTAATGTTGCCCTAGAGACTTACTATAAGTAGTCCCTTTCCCTTGTAAGCTGTAGATAACTTGACAATTAAACATTGAATATTTTATTCTTGTGAGACAACCTTCTCCAAGTTCATTTTTCGTACACTCTTATCTAATCTTACTGAGTAACTCAAGATTAGTGGCGAGTGGATCTTGACATCAACTTGTATGTCATATCAAGTGAGATGTCAAGTCGTGTTGTGTTTGTTGGTGAGTCACATCCTTTAAGCAGCTTCACGTCAGCTACTCCTATTCGCTTGTGGACCATTTCCCTTTAATTTCTTTGATATTTTAGAGGACCCATTTAGTTCAGATTTGCTTGCCAAGTAACTTAAGATTAGTGGCGGGTGGACTTTGACATTAATTTGTGTGTCATATTAAGTGAGGTGTTAAGTCATGTTGTGTTTGTTGATGAGTCATACCTTTGAGCAGCTTCATGTCAGCTACTCCTATTCGCCTTGGACCATTTCCTTCTAATTTCTTTGATATTTCGGAGGACTCATTTAGTTTAGATTTGCTACGGTAACTCTTGGTGATAACTAAGCTTCTAGGCACACTAATAAGAGTGATGCTGAGACTAAATATGTAGTGTTTATACAAGGAAGGAAAATACTCAAGTGTATTAACGATAATCCGTTTGTTTGCAACTACAATTACAAGGGTATTTATATCGATAAGTTAGGGTAACTTGCCTAAAAGGGAAAAAACAAAAAGGCATTTCCCAAGGAAGTAATGTACAAGATACAAAAGGATAAAAATAAATATTCAATAAAAAAAATCCATTGGTATAACGTATTCTACACATGATTCTGTATACGTGGTGATGCTATATTGGTGATGCCATTGGAAGATGCAGACAAAAAAGTACAGTTAATTTGCTTGTCTAAGCAAGGGTGGCTTAGTCAGTCCAGACTCTTTCTTTCGGCATCTTGGCAAAGGTGATGCTAAGTAAGTGATCGGCCAGGGATGAGTGAGAATGAAGATTGGCTATTGTCTCGGTTTTTTGCTTTTCGGTACACTATTTGTGAGAAATAAGTAGTCATTCGGCTTGGTATGCAGAATGAGTCTGCAAAGAGGTACTCGACCTTAGTAGGAGTTGGCTGGAGTAGAAGAATTTACCTTACCAAGCCTTCTAGTCTTCAGGCTCGACTGTGGGTCAAAAGCCCAATAGCCTGATTCCTATCATATAAGCACTATGTCAAAGTCAGTCTCATCTTTGTATTGTTCAACCTTTAGTGCTATTCGAGCTCTTTTATACACATGGGTCATACCCTTGTCATTTAACCACTTCAATCCATAAGGTCAGGGATGTGGGTACGTCGACAATTTCATCCTTTCTACTAACTCGATAGAAATGATGTTGGTGCAACTACCTCCATCGATAACTAAGGAACAAGTCTTCCCATTCACTAGAGACCGCATATGAAATAAGTTTTCCCTTTGTCCAGGATTTGCTTTTAGGTTGGCTCGCTTATTCATCATAGCTATGAGTTCATCCGAATTTTCAACATAAACATCTTCTTCTATCAACTCATCTTCCGAACTCTTGTTAGTTTGACTTTCTACTTGAGCCTCGAGTCTTTCGCTCTTTAAGACCATGACCCTTTTATTTGAGCATTAGGATGCAATATGTCCATAGCCTAAGTATTTGAAACACTTCACATCTCAAACCTTATTACCGGGTGTCTTTTCTTTCTTAGCCCTCTTTGTCTTCGCATGATCAGGTTGGCTAGACTCACCTCTCTCCATCTTCTTCTCTAGCCTTCTCTCAACATACTTCTTAGGTTCAGGGTTGATTTATTGAAGTCGGTTATTCGGCCTTTGATGCCTCCTCCTCTTCTAACATTCTACTCTTAAGGTTAGGTTAATCAGTTCATCTAATGAATTGAACGGTTAGAGTTTGACTATGTTAGCAATATCATCTTGAAGTCCACTTAAGAATCTAGCAATGGTATGGTCCTATGGTTTAGCAATCTCGCATTTCGTCATTAGAGTTTCGAACTCTTACAAGTACTTCTCGATAATGTTTTTGCCCTGTCTAAGGTGCTGGAAAGCATGGAGTCTCTCCTGCTTGAAATACGTCAGCACAAAATGTTGGTTTATCAATCCTTTCATGAGCCTCTAAATTCTGATTGGCTCCTCTCCTTTGGCATCTCACTTAGCAACTAGCTTATCTCACTAAAGGCTTGCATATTAAATAAGGGATAATGAAGCTAGCTTAACCTTTGTTTGATTGTCACACTCATAGTACTTGAACAAATTCTCGACTTAGGGAACCCAGTTAAAGTACTCTTCAGGTTGGCTACTTCCACAAAAGGTTGGCAGTTTAAGCTTGATATTATCAAGTCCTCGGCCAGGTGCTCAGGGTTCATCCCTTGTATTTCAAGCTAGTCAATTCTCCTTGGATCGGCCACTTCAATTGGAGGTCTGCTCGGCCATATTTCTTCTCGGCCTTAGCTCTCTTCTTTGATCTCTTTGGTTCACCTTATTAATACTGCTATCATTGCTTCTTCTCGGCATAGGTTGGTTTTCTCTTCTTCTTGGCTCAGCAACTCTTTTCGGCTGTCATTCGTCATTATCAAGCTCATTGGAACCACTCTTACTGGTGGGTGTTCATTCCTTTCTTTCACCTTGGCCAACACATCTGCGGCCTTTGACTAACCCAGTAAGTTTCTTGATAGAATCAGTAAGATTCTGAATATGATATTCCAAGTTATCAATGTGTCTCCTTAAGCTTTTGTGAGGGCTATCACTACTATTATTAACACTATCTTTAGACATTCTTGACCATATAGTAATTTCTAGATGAAATTGAATAACATGATTTACAACAAAAACACAACTATAATAACCCAGAAACGAATACTACTAGGCTTCTGTAGCATCCTACGACTAACAAACATGACTACTAAAAACACGAACAATACGCTACATTATAGAACAATGATTAACATAGACATTCAAACCATGAATCAAACTTTGAAGAATACTAACACTCTTAGCTCCCCAAAGCTTTGATACCAAGATGATGCGACAGCAGATCGAACCAAGAATGAGGCTATCGGGGTTCAAATAGGTATGACAAATAGGAGGTAAAATGGAGGTTTTGACAGTTAGTGTGTATAGATATCAAGCACTAAGATACAAACACAATTAGTAGATGAGCTTGAAATATGGTTCGATACGATTTACGATATTAAATGTTGCTCGGGGTTTCAAATGAGAGGTTAGATGTGACTCACTAATTCGCTTAAATGAAAGGTTGCCACAATCTTAAAAATAAGATCGATAAGAACATAAGAAAGATTAAAGAGTTTGATCAACACTCAATAATTCGGTAAAATTAAGCTTTAAGAGCTCAAAAGTAGCCTTGCTCGAAATAGGAAAGCTCTAAGTGTAGAAATATTCTCTTTTGTCTGATGATGTATGATGTATCTTCTAATTACAAATGTTGCTATTTATAGCAAGTTTTAAACCCTAGTGGAAAAATTGTAAATAATGTATAAGGCCTTAAACCCTAAAGAATGAGCCCATAAAGAAAACATGTACTAAAATACCAAACTGTGCGTTTTATAGGGGAAGTCGGCATATGGCATGTCTTGGAAGGAGCAGGATCTGAGTCAGGTGGGGTTGGCAATTAAATGTTCGAGTTCGGGAAGGAGTCCCTGAAATCTTGCAATGCTTAGCTGAGACATCAGAAAGGTTGGCTCATAATTGCCGAGTTTTAGAATTAGTTAACACTAGTCTCTCAGTACTATGCTGAATGATTCTTTGGTCTCGAGTCCTCGGCCGTGTGGTCTCTCGGCTTTTCGATTAATGACAGACTTGATGTCGAGTATCTCTTTTTCTTCCCCTTGGTCTTTTGTTATTAGCTTAACCTTGGCAAAAGATGATTAGCCTCAGCTTGGGACGGGTCAGCTTCAGCTTAGGGATGGTTACAAGCTTATTCTTATCAGGCTACGTAGGGATTTATACGCAAATACGGGAGCGACTTAAAATATGGAAAGTTTTCTTTTTTCCATCTTTGTAAATAATAATTAAAATTTCTTTTTTAGATATTATTTATTTGTTTACATGTAATTAGATGTTTTCTTTTAAAAGAATATTATTGAAAAGCGAATCTAAATTCGAAAAGTTAAAGGTGGTACCTGTTAAGGGTTTAAAATAGTTAGCCCTGAGACTCAAAAATTTGGTTTTCAAAACCATTTTAAAATTAATTTTATCGAAAGATCGATAGCTAAATTATAACTAATTCACTCAATTGATTATAGTTTAACTCCTTTTCCTGACTCCAATCAGGTGGAGACTCCAAACAATTTTCAAAATAAAAACCAAGTTTTTTTTAACTCCTAATTGAATGTTAGTATTAAACAAGTTAGGGTTTAATGTTAATCAAGTTAAGAAAAATAATAAAAACCAGGAAAAAATTAAGCTTGACATCTTAGCAACTCCACTAGGGTTTTTAATAAGGTTAGATGCTTAAAAAACTTTTCGAAATTAAATATACATTTCAAAATACCCATGTTGTTTATTTATTTGTTCATTTATTTATTTATTTATTACATGTATATACTTTGTTTTAATTACTGTATTTATTTTTCATGCAACATACATTGGGATATAGGGGGTCATTTATTGCATCAAGAATGTAGGGTAGATATGGTTAGACTCAGGCTGTCTTAGGATCTTAGGTAGCGGGCCATTATGTAGACTTCGGGTGTAATAGTGTAAACATTACTTAGGGTTAATTAGGCCATCTTGCTTAAGCTTTGATGCAATCAATGAACCATTTATAGAGCTTAAGGACTTTTAGAACTTACCTTAATTGCATATATGTCTTTTAGATTGGCAAATAAATAGTAATGGGGCATATTACCAATGAAAGGTTAAAACTCTATTGAAGTTCCATTATGCCACAAAAATATTATAAAACACTTTTCTTGTACGGTAATAATGGAATTCTAGTAAGGCCTTAACCTTAAACTCTTTTATATTACCACATTACTATTTAGTCGTCAATCCTTTGCATCTGCATCTACATCTGCATGCCTTCATCTTTCCTTATCGTTATGTAAATATTTGTTTTTACTTACGTTTGTAAATAATTTGCTATCCTCTCTATCTTTATAATCTTTTTTTCTTTTACAACTAGTTAACTCACCATTTTAGAATAAAATGAGACTGTTGGCCTTTTAAGACATACTTGTAGATCATTTTAACTAACCTCTATAATAACTAAAAACCTTGTAACTTATCTTTCTCACTTTAAAAGAGATTTAGACTTAGTTAGTAAACTTTTTCCCTCCCTATTTATAGAATATCATAGGTTTTCATTATCTTGTAAATAGACTCTCTTATCCATAAAAACATTTTTTTAGCAATTAGTTCTCTAATTCATCAATATAAAAAATCGTTCTTATGTACAAATCCTTTGAGTTATAAATATTCGTTTCCCTTTTGGCTTTTAATCGATCACCTTTCTTAATCACTCTTGTCTACATCTTTATTGTAAAATAGTCATTTTCCATTCTTGTCAATAATTGGTAGCCAGCTATAAATATCAAGTACCCTAGCAGATTTTCCTTGGATTTTTCTTTTTATAAGTAACCTTTTAAATACGTACAAGTTGTAAGTATTTGTAAATATTCAATCCCTTTAGGATATTTTCCACTATAAGTAAGATCATAGGATAAGTGAACCTCATCATTGTATTCCACTTTTTAAATAAGTCTTTTTTTTCTCTCTTAAAAAGAAAAGTGTTTTTTCAAAAAAGAAAATAAAATCGAGAAGTTGCTAACAGGTGAGGATTCTTATCAGGAGTAATGGCCAGCAGTGGAAATAACGATAAACTTGATGGCACCAACCCTATAGAAGTGAGGTTTCTTGCATTAGAGCAAACGTTGGGGAAAATAATTGAACAAATGATTTTTTTTAGTTGACAATATCGTTCTACTTAGAGCCATAATGTAATCAAATGAAGAGCACTTAGAAGCCCAATAAGGGAAGTATGTTGAAGCACCTCTTCCTGAAATAAAAGAGAAGATCAATCTAGTTTTTTGGCCTAAGACTTATTATTTCCTGATTGACTTAGGGCCAATTCAAGAAAGTATCAAAGAGTTAGAAAGGAAGCTAACTCAACAGATAACTACTAAGATGAGAGCACTTGGGAATGATGATGGATTCGAGTAGGCTGGGATTATTGACTTTTCCACATATGATGTTAGGGCCTATTCAGAAAAATTCAATGTACTAGAGTTTGAGAAGTATGATAGGACCAGATGCCTAAAGCTACATACCAGATTATACGTCCACAAGATGAGCAGATATGTTCAAAATAATCAACTTATGGTATAAACTTTCCAAGATAGTCTTACAAGAGCTGCATTAACTTGGTATGCCTAGCTTGATCTCAACCAGATTGATACTTAGGAAAAAATTGGCTCAAGCATTCTATAAACAATACAAGTTCAACATTGAGATAACTCCTTCAATTTGGGACTTGGGCATAATGAGAAAGAAAAAAAAAACGAGTCATTTAAGGAATACGCCTAAAGGTAGAGGGGTATGATAGCTAGAATCATTCCTCCTCTTCCTAGAAAAGAATTAATATCTATCTTTATTGATTTATTAGAGAAACTGTATTATGGGCACTTATTGGGTAATACAATGGCTAGTTTTGCAGATATTGTACTTGCTCGAAGTTGAATTAAAGAAGCCATAAGGACATAGAGGCTTATGGGAAAAAGACCAACCCCACTAGATTCCGGGACATATGTAAATATTATAATGTCGGAACCTACACCAAGCAAGAAAGGCCCAAAAATACCTAGAAGAAAGTTCACTGAAATCTTTGTCACATTATCTTAAATTTTTTACCAATTAAGAAAGGAAGGCTTATTACAATAGAAAGCCCCAATGCCATGATACAAGCCAAGGAAATATGACCCAAATGCACAATGTGAATACTATATAGGTTAGCAGGGGCATTATACTAACAACTGCTAGGAATTGAAAAACAGAGTTCAAGACCTAATAAATGCAAGGACGATCCAATTAGACTTAATTCAAGGATAGGGATAGATTTGCAATAACCTCTATAAAGTTTGTAAAAGTCAAGTGATTCAAATAAAGTGCTTTGTTTGCTTTTTGAGATCATTCATAGATAATAAAGGCAATTTAAATGACAATCAAGATATTTCATTAGTTAAAGAGGTTTAACATGAAGAGAGGCAAGGCGAATCCTAAACATCAACCCTAAGACACTTTAAGAGTTAAGTGCCATCATTGTGAGGCTATCGAACTCGTTCCTTAAAGGAAGTTCATTTTGCATTTAATACATAAATCAAAATGACATTAGGCATTTATTTTCAATATCCTTAAACACAAAATCCCTTGTTAACCTTATTAGACCTTCAAATGAAGTATTTCAAAAATTAAATCATGTCAAGAACTACCCCATAATGGGGTAATTTAGAAGGTAGGGTCATTAAAAATGAGAAAAAGGTTAAAACTAACTTATGCTTGCTTTAGTCACCTCAATTTAACTGTAATTATTACTTTTGGATACTTATTTCCTTTAAGATGAAGAAGGGCTTCCATCCTAAACACTATGCATGTCATATAAGAAAAGAAGGGATGATCATCTTTGTCTTGGATCAAATTGGAAAAAAAAAGGGAGAGAGAAAAAAAAAAAAGGAAGAAAGAAAGGGAAGAGGAAAAAGAAAAGGAGCATGAGAAAAAATGAAGAAATAAAAAGTATGCCTAAGAAAGAAGCTTACAAAAAACAAGGTGATTAAATCTAAAGTCTTGAAATTTGAAAATGATTAGGGGCATATATCTCATAAGGCCTTTTCCAAAGTAAGCCTTATCCCTTAAAATAAAAACCTAAAAGAGTAGGGTAAATCTACTCCTTATGCAAACTAAGGCCCACCCACAATTCTACCCCTTCTAAAGGCCCTTTTGATTAAAAGGATATAACTTATCCTTGGTAAAAGTTACGTTTGAAACTGGGGTAAGCTCAATTTTAGTTTTACCTAAAAGGTTTTTGACTTGTAAAACTGGGTTGAACAATAATTCTTCTATAAAAAGTATAAGCCTCAAAACTAGCCATTTGAGGTTTCGATTGGTTGAAAGACTCGATTGAACCTAAATTATAAAGTAAAGCTAGAAATATTAGTAAAAATGATTCTGTAAGTTTGAATTTAAAAAATAAGCAATAAAATAAAAGACTATAAAAATTTCAAATTTTAAATATATAACTTGTTATTTATCGAAAATGCGTAAAATGCATTCCGATAATTAATGAATCACTAGAGATAAATTATATATATACTAAAAATAATAGAATGACCTAAATAATATTTAAGAATATTTATTTGTACGATATATGAATTTACATGTAAGTGTAAATACGCGTAATTACTTAAAATACGCGAAATGTGCTAAAATAATACTAAATACTTAAAGAAAATTCATAATTAATTAAGGAAAAATCAAGAAAAATAAGGAAGGATCTAGAATTGGGTCATGGTAGCTGGAGAAAATAAGAAAAAATTCGACCAATTAAATTAAGACAACACAAAAGCCAAAAATTAAGGGATAAGGCAATTGTCTTATCCAATTTAATACACAATAATTATCCTAAAGCTCTATAAATAGCAAGAAAAATCCAGGAACTCATTTGGACAGTTAGAAATTAGAGAAAATTAGGGAGAGGCGAAAATTGAGAGAAAAATTTGAGTTAGAAAAAAAATAAGAAAAATTTTTACAATTAGGGCCTTTAAAGGGAACCCCCATCAGACGAGCAGCTGGAAGTGGACGGCCACTACCACCACACGGTGGTGGCAGCGCCCAGGCCGGCCGACAAGGCCACGGCGGCCGGCGGTGGCCGGAGCCACTTAGATCAGTGAGTCCGATTTTCAACACGATTCTTGTATAATTTTGTAAAAATAGTAAATATTATTAGAAAATTATGAATTTTGTTATTCTAGAATATTTTTGTATGTAGTTTGTAGAAAAAATATTATTTTGATGAAAATATGTCTTGTGATATAGGGTCCTTAAGAAATCATACAAAACCGAGCATGTTTCGGTTTAGAAATAAATGACCTTAGGAGTGTAGTTGCAAGCCCAAAATTTTTGTGTAGATTACTTAGACGATATAAAACAGTGCTATAAAGCCCGTTTTTAAAAATTAATTTTCGAAATTTTTAGATAATTTTTAGGCCTTAAAATAAGGCAAAAAATGGGCAATTTAGGGCTAATAAAGTAATTAGATGGTTAATTACTGATTTGGTGAATAAGTACATGTTTTAGGATGTTGAAATCTGATGGAGTATGATACTTGTAGCAATTAGAGTGTTAGATGTAATTATTAGGTTAATTATGTAGTAAATAAGTAAATGGAAAAATAGTACATTTTAAGTTAATTTTGTAAATTAGAGTAATTAGGAGTAAAATATGATTTAGGATGAATTTAGACATTTTGAAATAATAATTGATGTTTAGAGATGATAATTAGAGTAATAGAAATATTAGAAATGTATTATATACATAAAAGGTAATAATACATAATAGGTAATTATTAGAAATATAATAAATAGAAAATTAAAAATTGATATTTGATAATAAAAAAAAGGTACAATAAATCTGATAGGAAACTTGAATTTATGTAATTATATGAAAAATGTAAAAATTTCTCACATTAGGTGTGAATTCGGTACACTAATATGGATTTAAGTGTATTGGGTAAAATAAATACTGACTAGGGGTAATGATGGTATTTAGAAGATTGGGAAGTAATATGATTAATTTCACATTATGGGTTGAAACGAATTTCTAGGGTTGGAATATAAAACATTACTTAAAAATCAAATTAGAACCTAATTTAGAAATCGATACGGAAACCGAACTCGAACCTAACCCCAAACCTAGAATAATTGTAAAAGACTTAAGACCTAGATAATTAGGCATATTAAACCCTAAAACAAAATATAACAATAAGCGTTATAGGATAAAATGAACCTATAATAGTTATATGAAAAACTGAAACCACGTTTGTGTTGTAGGGGTGATTGGCAATGGCCTGAGCAAGTCGGACCTCGAATGAGTGAGCGAGGAGTCGAGGTAAGTTGGGATTAATACGATGCTGTATTTTGGAAGCTTAAGATTATGCTTGGTTGTGCTTGTTAGATAGTTAAATGTGTGCATGTGCTTGATTATGGGTGATGTTATGATTTTGTTTGTTGTTCTGGCTTGTATTGTATGATTTGTATGAAATGAATGATTACCCTAAACTGGACCTAATCAAATATACGGCCTATAATCATAATTGGTCCTACATGGCAACCTATTAGGGGAACTTAGGACTCTCCGACTAAATACCGACCCCTTCAAAAGGGATAGCGCAGGATTGCATAATGGTCCCTTCTTCATCCTTAGTCGAACTAAGTGACAGGAGAGGAGGTCGCGACAAGGGTGAAGTCCGTGTTTCAAAGGTAGTCGCGGGAGGAGTGAGGTTTCCATTACATAAGCCTGGGTTTGGTCGTGAGCTGTTGCATTAATGGCAACTCCTCAACCCGGATTAGAGCGGGCGCAATTTCTTTAATCTCACGATGGGCCAGACAACGTCATGCGATGGCATTTGCTTGCACATGCATTGCACCTAATAAGTTGATTGATAACTCTGTTGTGTGTTTATGGTATAGTTTTAAGTCCTCCATCCTAACTTATTGAGCTGTGGTTGCTTACATCCCTATAGACGTCGTGCAGGTGTTGGCTAAGAAACGGCAAACAACTATTCTAAAGCTAGCAACTACTAGATCCTATGGAGTGAGGAAAAACATTTGAAGAATAAACACATACTTTTAAGGTTTAAGCTTTTACTTTAAGACTTTTCATTTCTGAATAACGTAATAACTAGGAAATATATTACAGAGAAATATTGTAAACTTTAATTGTAATAACTAAATTATAGTGAATATATATATTTCCCCACTTTCTTATATAAATGATTTATTTAAATTACAAATTGTTTACTGCAAAGCGGATTAGTCGTGGACGCCTTGTGTAGATCAGGTTTAAGATAGTGGTTATAAGGCCAACTTCTATCTTAGGATGGTTTACATGGCGGGACTGTTACGACTCTGCCACTTCGGGGCGTGACAAAAAGCCATTTCACTAATATCTATTTTGAAACCAAGGATCGAAAACCTTTATTATATTACAATTTGAAAAGACTTAACGGATTGATTAAAAGTGTATCACTTACAAGATGGATTATAATTTTTGAAATCGAATTCAAAAGAGAGAAATTTAAGCCATGAGTGCGAGGAAATCCTTTTAGACTAAACCTATCTTTAATGAGATATCTTTCGGTTAAGAAGAAATTCGAAAAAGCCATGCCTAATAATATAGAGAGCCATTCGCCTTTAGCAAAATGCAAAAGAACCTCAAGAAAGGAAAGGGCTCTCTTAGACAAAGGTAGGCTACAATATCAAGTTGTTATGTTATTGAAAAGCATACACTCTTAGAACTTGTGAGGAATCCAAACCTATTTGCAAGATTCTTTTTCTATGTCAACCTAGTGGTTCAGGTTTTCAAAAATTCAAGACAAGAGTCCTAATTCCTTTTTAAAGTCATCTTCTCCAAAGTTAACCCTAATGGAAAGCTTCTGTCATTTAAATGTGGTCACCCTAACAACTATTGCTTTTAAAGGGGTTCACTTCCTATTGTTTAAGTTTAGGGATCTACTCTCGCATAAAAATTGCTCCTAAGTTGGCCTTGGAGGCTAGAATCATCCTCTTTAACATGATCACTCTTATGGTTAATGTCATCCACTTCTCTTTCTATCAAGGGACTTTATCCCTAATGTCTGCCCTATCTTATATGATTGCTAATCAACAAATCTATCTTCTTTTCTTCAAGTCAGCTAAGAATGTTTACATAAGCTCTTTTGCTTTGGTTGCCATGGATTGTTTGCTCTTTAGAACACTGTCCTTGTAGTTAAAATGTTAGTGATCGCATGCTCTTGGAGTGCTATCTTAACCTAAAATTCTCAGAGCACTATGTTGACCTAAAACCTTGGAATCATATGCTCTCGGAGCATTATCCTGAAACCCTTGGATTGCATGCTCTAGGAGCGCTATCTTGAAACCCTCGGATTGTATGCTCTCGAAGCGCTATCTTAACCCAAGTCGAAACCCTTGGATCGCATGCTCTCAGAGGCTATCTTGACCCAAGTTGAAACCTTTGGATTGTATGCTCTTGAAGGGCTATCTTGACCCAAGTTGATCCAAGGATTGAATGCTCTTGGAGCACAATCTTAACCTAAGTTAATACCCTTGGATCGCATGCTTTCGAAGTGTTATCCTGACCTAAGTTGAAACCCTTGGATCACATGCTCTTGGAGTGCTATCTTAACCTAAGTTAAAACCTTCGGATCACATGCTCTTAGAGCACTATTCTGACCCAAGTTAAAACCCTCGGATTGTATGCTCTCGGAGTGCTATCCCAACTTGAAAGCTTTAGATTGCATGCTCTTAAAGCGTTATCTTGATTCTTTTCCTTCTTTAAATTCTCATTACACTTGAAGTATGCTTACCTAGTATAAGCCTGCTCTTAAAGCGCACTAGGTCTTCTTATCTTAATTCAGCCTTAGGATATATACCCGCTTAGGTTAGTCAGCTCATAGAGGCATGGCTAGGGATTTATATTCTTTTAGGGTTCTTGCTAGCCCATAGGGGCGCTACCCTATTTTATTGTCTTGTCCATTTCTTAGAGTGCCTTCTCTCTCTTTCACCTTTCACCATTCACCAAATCCTCGGTGAGCCAAGCTTAGAACAATTAGCTAGTTGTAGCATTTCTCAGGGCAAATTCACCCCTAAGGCATAAATAGGGTCTTTTTTATTTTTGTGGTAAAGTTTTATCCAAACTTTACCACAAAGAGGAGTAGCTGTAGACATCCCATTTTTGCTTCTCTTTAATTTTAAAATTTTTAGAGTAAGGGTAAGAAGTCCTAATTTAGGAAAAAAAGCACAAAAAAAAAATACAAAAATACAAAAAATATAGAAAATTTAGAGAAAAAAAAGCACAAAAAAAGAGAAAATTTAGAGAAAATACCAAAAAATTAGAAAATTAAAAAAAAAAAGATTTAGATAATTTGAAATAGAATAAAAAAAAATTAATAGTTTTAGTACTTTTTAGGTTTTAAATAATAAAAATAACAAGGGGGATTTTGGGCTTAGGCTTAAATTTATATCTAGCTCAAGTTGACCTAGTCTATATATGTAATTTGATTGTATATATGGATAAGGTATAGGCCAATGGCTTATCGATACTACAGATTGACTTAACATTGCATTGGAGTTAAAGGTCTTGGGTTTGAATCTCCTAACAAGCATTTAATGCCTTTCTCTCTCTCTCTCTCTCTCTCTCTTTTCATAGTAGAGTATACACGGTAAGGGGCTATTGGGCTACTTGTCAATGCCTGACACGTGGCATGCAATGGTTCAGCCACATGGCCTATATGGTGCCACGTTAAAGAGCTTTTTCTCTTCCTTCCCTCCTCTTTCCCTTGTATACTCCACATTAACTAAAGCTCAAATATTTGTAACACATTGCATTAAAATCTCCTATCAAGATTTATTGGAAGGTTTTAGAATGAAGAGTACCTTTCGATATGAGCCAGAGATGGGAACCAATTAGCATCAAATTCAAGATTTAGATGGGATCCTTCGCCCTTTTACACCTCATAGTAGCACTACCACGACTTCCTTGATTAGTTTGTCATCCCTTAATATGTGGCATTATGGATAGATGGGAGTTAGGGTTTTGTGGGATGGGTTGGGGATTTTGTGTTTCAATGAATAATGAGGTGAAATTGGTGTAATTGATACATTTAGGATGTGTAGGAGTGTTGATTTATGGGGAAAAAAATGAATTTTGGTGGAAGAATGTGTGGAAATGAAAGTAACGATCAAAGGTTTTAGAGAGAGAATGTGGACCCTAAAGTAAGAAAGGAAAAGAATATGAGAAATAAGAAGGAGAACTCTACTGATAAAGTCGAGTTAATCAATTGGGTGTTTCGATGCTTGAGTTTAGATGTTAGGTGAAATGACATTTGAATGCTAAGTTAACCTAAACTTTTTGGGCAAAAATTAGAAAGGTTAGCATTTAGATGCTATTTTTAGTTCCTATCTATATGCTAAGAAACAAGCTACTATTTTTGTAATAGAATAGGAACTTAAGAAAGTGATGTGACCTCAGTTATCACTAAGGCTTACGGTAGCAAATTCAAACCAATGAGTCCTTCGAGATATCGAAGAAAAACAGGGTGAACTGGTCTAAGAACTGACTAAAGTAGTTTACGAGAAGTTGCTCGGAGGATATAACACACCAATGAACACAACACGACACAACAATTCACTTGATATGATGTATAAGTTGATGTCAAGGTCCACTCGCCATTAATCCTAAGCTACTTGGCAAGATTAGATAAGAGTGTACGGGAAAATGGACTTGGAAGGAGTTGTTTCACAAGAATAGTATATTCAATGTATATTTATAGTAAGTATTTAGGGAAATATTAAAAAAATAATAATAAATTACAAGAATGTATATACAAAAAAGAAAATCCTAGTACATATGAAAAGGGTAAAGGGGGCAAAAGACAAAAAGGGAAAAATAGTACAATGTTAGATGAAACAGACAGATGGTAGTGTGACATTGGTTCCGTACTAGGATTCTCTAAGCATAGTAGGTAAGAGGAGTCAAGACATGAGGAAACAGAGGCCAAGACATGAAGGAGATGCCCGGAGAGTTGGTAGGAGGCCGAAAGAGAAATACTCGGCCTGGAGCTAACCACATTTACTCAGCAGTTGAAAGTCCGTTCACTCGGTACAGAGCTCTCGGCCAGAGGAAGGTTGGCATTGGTAAATAATGAATAGAGCATAGTATAACCACCTGAAGCTCCCAAGGAATTCAACCATCCTCCTTCAGTATACTATTTCTTGTCATCGGCGAGTTGATAAGAAAGAATCCCTCGGATGAGGGATTGGAGGCCTTTGAGGCGTATGTGAGTGATTAGGTTAGTAGTTTGTAACCTATCAGCTCCTCGGGGTTGTTGAAGATTTTCCCTTAAATCATGATCCTTGTTGTCATTTGGCACATAGGGCGTCAAGTTGGCAACATTAAATGTGGTTAACATGTCGTACCCTTTGGGTAGATTAACCTTATAGGGATTATAATTAATGCGCTTAAGGATCTTATAAGATCTATTTGCTTTAGGAGATAGTTTATTCGTCCTTCTACTAAGAAAGCGTTCCTTACTAAGGTAGATCTAGACAAGGTTTCCAGGGGTATAAACAACTCATCTCCTTCCTCGGCTTCTCGCTTCCTTCTATTAGGCCATAGTCTTGGCCAGTTGTTTGGCAACTTTCTAATGCAACTTTTAGAGTTCTTTGGTACGTTGTAGGCTAGATTGACTTTCCCCTTGTATAGTCAGACCACTAATTAAATCCAAGGATAAGTTTAGCTAAGTCTGGCTAAGTCCATAAACGACCTCAAAAGGTAATGTTCCAATCGAGCTGTGAGTTGAGCAGTTGTAGGCAAATTCAATGATAAGTAGGCATAAATCCTAATCATGCGAGTCCTTCCCAATAGCTGCTCGCAAGATGCTACTAACAATTTTGTTCATAACTTTAGTTTGACCATCTGTTTGGGGGTGATAAGAAGTACTAAACATGAACTTAGTGTCGAGTTTTTTCCACAGGGTCTTCCAAAAGAAGCTTGTGAACTTCGAGTCATGGTCTGATATAATGCTCCTCAACACTCCATGTAACCACACAATTTCTTGCAAAAAGAGGTTAACAACGAATAAAGCATCATTAGTTCTATGGTAGAGGATAAAGTGGCTTATCTTGTTGAACTGATTGACTACCACCATGATCGAGTCATATCTTCTCGATGTTCAAGGAAGGTCAAGC
The DNA here is from genome assembly GCA_024138015.1 of Lumnitzera littorea. Lineage (NCBI taxonomy): Eukaryota > Viridiplantae > Streptophyta > Magnoliopsida > Myrtales > Combretaceae > Lumnitzera > Lumnitzera littorea. The sequence goes on along the minus strand of JAMXBB010000001.1, from coordinate 92,084,225 downwards.
ATGAAATCTATGCTTAGATTGGTCCACGGCCACTCTTGGATAGGTAGGGGTATGTATTACCCATAGGGCTCTCTCCTCCCCTTTGCATATTTACATACCTTATACCTTTTAAGTATTCAGCGTATATCCTTCATCATCCTAAGCCAGTAGAAATGTTCCTTCAATATCTTAATCATCTTCTTTTCCCCAAAATAGCTGACCAAACCCCTGGCATGAGCTTCTTGAACGAGTATCTCTCTTGTCGAACCACTCGGCACACAAACCTATTTGCCCTTTAGCAGGAACCCATGACTCAAGTAAAACCCATCTACAATACCTCCAACATTGCACTTGACCACTAATGGCCCTAAAATACTGGTCGTGCTTATACTGTTTAGGTAGGATGTCGAATCCAAGTACCTTCGCTTACATAGTTGTAATAAGGGTATGATGGCGAGAAAGAGCATCAACCACTGTATTGGTGCTCCCCTTCTTATATTTGATGACATAGCAAAAGGTCTACAAGAACTCGATCCATTTGGCATGACGTTGAGAAAGATTCTGTTGCCCACGAAGATTCTTGAGAGATTCATGATCTGAATAGATGATGAATTCTCTCCGCAACAAACAATACTGCTAGTTCTAGAGTGTTTAGACAAGGGTGTAGAGCTCCTTGTCGTAGGTTGAGTAATTCAGGGAAGCACCTCTAAGCTTTTTGCTAAAGTAGGTAATGGGTCGGCGCTCTTGCATAAGGATAACACCAATGCCAACTCCCAATGCATTACATTCAACCTAAAAAACTTTCTCAAAATTTGGTAAGGTGAATACTGGGGTAAACGTCAATTTAGATTTTATAGCTTCAAAGCTTTTCTGAGCTTTCTTTGACCACCTAAGCTCAAAATTCTTCCAGGTTAGTTTAGTTAAGGGTACTGTTATAGAACTGAAGTTCCAAATGAATCTTTAATAGAATGAAGCTAAACCGTAGAAGCTCCTGACTTTGGCATCACTAGTTGGCGTAGGCCACTTTAGAATAGCTCTAACTTTCTCGTCATCAACTTGAACCCCCCTCCCTAAACCTACATATCCTAGGAATACAACCTCGCTTTGATAGAACATACATTTCTTCAAGTTGCTAAATAATCTCTCGGTATAAAGGATGTCGAATTTCGATCTTAAATGTTTAGCATGGGTGATGAGGTCGGCATTGTAGACGATAATGTCATCAAAGTAAACTACAACGGATTCGCCAATCAACATTTGGAGCACATGATTCATTAGCTACATAAATGTACTTGGTGCGTTAGTTAGACCAAACGGCATCACCAACCATTTGAACAGACTATCCCTTGTCTTGAAGGCCGTCTTCCATTCATCCCCAAGTCTCATTCGTATCTAATGGTAACCACTCTTCAGGTTAATCTTAGAAAAGATGCAAGCATCATGTAACTCGTCAAGCATATCATGTAACTCGTCAAGCATATCATCAAATTATGGGATCGGGTCTCAATATTTAATAGTGATTTTATTGATGGCTTGGCTATCAATGAACATTCACCATGTTCCATCATTTTTTGGCACGAGCACAGTTGGTATGGTATAGGGGCTCATGCTCTCACAAAAATATCCCCAATCAACCAACTCATCTACTTATTTCTTCAATTTAGCTGCCTGCTCAAGATTAAGCATATAAGTGGGTTGGTTCAGTAAGGTAGCTCCTGGTTATAGGTCGATGCAATGTTCAATACCTCTCAAGGGAGGTAAACCTTTCAACGTCTCAATAGGGAATAGTTGCTAAAGTCTTGAAGTAGCTATTGCACTTTAGTAGGTATGTTCTTGGCTTCTCTAACCTCCAAGAGTCTCCTAACTAAAAGAAGCACATAGTCATCAACCTTGACTCTTTGGGCAAATTGAGCTCGGGAAATCACCAAAGACTTCCGCTCTAATGATTTGGTAACCTTCTCTTAGGCTTCTTGCACTTCTTTAGGACTTATGGGTGTCAATATAATTTTTTTCCCATCCTTTTGGAACATGTAGGTATTTCTACTCCTATCATGCAACACTCTCAAATCAAATAGCCACGATCAGCTGAGTAATATGTGGGAAGTACACATAGGAAGTGTAAGCCCCACAACCACTCATTCAAGGTTTCGATCGGTTGAAAGATTCGATCGAGCCTAAATTATAAACTATTGAGAGAAATATTAGTAAAAATGATCCCGTAAACTTGAATTTAAGAAAATAAGTAATAAAATAGGAGACTATAAAATTTTTAAATTTTAAGCATAATAATTGCTAATTACTGAAAAGGCAAAAAGTGTAATCTAATAACTAATAAATTACTAGAGATAGATTATATGTATACTAAAAATTTTAGAATGACCTAAATAATAATTAGGAATGTTCACGTGTACTTCATATGTATTTATGTATAGATAAAAATACGTGAAATTAGCTAAATTAGCCAAAAACTTAGTAAATAATTAAAGAAAATTATAAATTAATTGTGGAAAAATAAGAAAAAAATCAGAAGAGTGTGGAATGATGCAAATTTGGTCGTGGCAAGTCAGAACTTGAAAAAGAAAAATCAACCAATTAAATTAGAACAATACAAAAGCCAAAAATCAAGGGATAAGGCAATTGTCTTGTCCAATTTAATGCACAATAATTACACTAAAGCTCTATAAGTAGTAAAAAAAATTCAAAAGCTCATTTTGACAGATACAAATAAGAGAAAATTAGGGAGAGGCAAAAATTGAGAGAAAAATTCAGTTTAGAAAAAATTGTACAGCTAGGGCTTTCAAAGGGAACCCACACCAGACGAGCAGCCGAGAGTGGACGGCCACCACCACCACATGGTGGTGGCAGTGCCCAGGCCGGCCGACAAGGCCACGGCGGCCGGCGGTGGCCGGAGTCACCCAAATCGGTGAGTCCGATTTCCAGCCCGATTCTTGTGTAATTTTGTAAAAATAGTAAATATTATTATAAAATTATGAATTTTGTTATTCTGGAATATTTTTGTATGTAGTTTGTTTGAAAAATATTATTTTGATGAAAATATGTCTCGTGATGTAGGGTCCTCAAGAAATCATGCGAAACCGAGCATGTTTCGGTTTAAAAATAAATGACCTTAGGAGTATAGTTTCGAGCCCAAAATTTTTGTGTAGATTACTTAGATGATATAGAATAGTACTATGATGTCCATTTTCAAAAATTAATTTTTGAAATTTTTAGATAATTTTTAGGCCTTAAAATGAGGCATAAAATGGGTAATTTAAGGTTAATTAAGTAATTAAATTATTAATTACTGACTTAGTGAATAAGTAGATGTTTTAGGATGTTGAAATCTGATGGAGTATGATACTTGTAGCAATTATTGTAGCAATTATTGTAGCAATTAGAGTGTTAGATGTAATTATTAGGTTAATTATGTAGTAAATAAGTAAATGGAAAAATAGTACATTTTAAGTTAATTTTGTAAATTAGGGTAATTAGGAGTAAAATCTGATTTAGGATAAATTTAGACATTTTGAAATGTTAATTGATGTTTAGAAATGATAATTAGAGTGATAGAAATATTAGGAGTGTATTATATACATAAAAGGTAATAATACATAATAGGTAATTATTGGAAATATAATAAATAGAAAATATTATAATAAAAATTAATATTTTGATAATAATAAAAATGTACAATAAATCTGATAGGAAACTTGAATTTATGTAAATATATGAAAAATGTAAAAATTTCTCACATTAGAAGTGAATTCGGTACACTAATATGGATTTAAGTGTACCGGGTAAAATAAATACTAACTAAGGGTAATGATGGTATTTAGGAGATCGGGAAGTAAAGTGATTAATTTCACATTATAGGTTGAAACGGATTTTTAGGGTTGGAATCTAAAACATTATTTAGAAATCGAACTAAAACCTAATTTAGAAATTGATGCGAAAACCGAACCTGAACCTAAACCCCAACCTAGAATAATTGTAAAAGACTTAATACCTAGATAATTAGGTATATTAAACTTTAAACAAAACCTAACAATAAGCGTTATAGGATAAAACGAACCTATAATAGTTATATGAAAAGCTGAAATCACGTTTGTGTTATAGGGATGATCAGCGATGGCTTGAGCAAATCGGACCTCGAGTGAGTGAGCAAGGAGTCGAGGTAAGTTGGAATTAATACGATACTATATTTTAGAGGCTTAAGATTATGCTTGGTTATGCTTGTTAGATAGTTGAATGTGTGCATGTGCTTGATTATGGGTGATGCTATGATTCTGTTTGTTGCTCTGGCATATATTATATGATTTGTATGAAATGATTGATCACCCTAAACTAGACTTAATCAAATATATGACCAGTAATCATAATCGGACATGCATGGTAACCCATTAGGGGAACTTAGACTCTCCGGCCAAATACTGACCTCTTCGAAAGAGATAGCGCAGGATTGCATAATGGTCCCTTCTTCATCCTTAGTTAAATTAAGTGACAGGAGAGGAGGTCGCGGCAAGGGTGAAGTCAGTGGTTCGAAGGTACTCGCGGGAAGAGTGATGTCTCCATTACATAAGCCTGGGTTTAGTCGTGAGTTGCTATTGCATTAATGGCAACTCCTCAACCCGAATTAGAGCAGGCGCAATTTCTCTAATCTCACGACGGGCCGGACAACGTTGTGCAATGGCATTTTCTTGCACATGCATTGCACCTAATAAGTGATTGAAAACCCTGTTATGTATATGGTATAGTTTTAAGTCCTCCATCCTAACTTATTGAGCTGTGGTTACTCACATCCCTATAGACGTCGTGCAGGTGCTAGCTAAGAAGCGGCAATAACTACTCTGAAGCTAGCAACTGCTGGATCCTGGGGAGTGAGGAAAAATATTGAAGAATAAACACATATTTTTAAGATCTAAGTTTTTATTTTAGAATTAGTTTTCATTTTTGAATAATGTAATAATTGAATTTATAGTATATATATATATAAATTTTCTCACTTGCTTAGGTAAATGCTTTATCTAAATTATAAACTGTTTACTTCAAAGCGGGTTAGTCGTGGACACCTTGTGTAGATCAGGTCTAAGATAGCGGTTGTAAGGCCAACTTCTATCTTAGGATGGTTTATACGGCGGGGCTGTTACGACTCTGCCGCTTCGAGGCGTAACAGGAAGGACATCATATAGCACCTCGTCTCTGTACCTATCACCAATGGTAATTAGCACTTTAACTTGCTCGGCAATGTGTAGTCCTCCTTTCTCGTTCAGCCAGTGAATCTTATACGGCTTGGGTTATGGAAGGGTTGGAAATTTCATGGCGTTAATTACCCCTTAAGCTATGACATTGGTACATCTCCCTTTGTTAATAATCAAGGCGCATAGCTTACTATTCACTTGGCAATTTATATGGAAGAGGTTTTCCCTTTGCTCATTATCTTCTGCCACAAATGCACTAAGAGACCGTCTGACAATAAAATAGTACTCGGTACTACCCTCGGGAGGTGTCTCAGCATTAGGGTCTTCCTGAACTTCTAGCATCTGTTCAACTTTTACCTCTTCCTCTCCTTCTCTAGTACTTTCTACTTCAAATTGGGGCTTGTCTCCCTTTATGGTCATAACTCTGTGGTTTGGACATTGATCGACTACGTGTCTATATCTAAAACATTTAAAACATTTAATTTCTCAGGTCTTTCTTCCTGAGCTCTAACCTAGGTCTCTTGGACCTCAAGTTCCTTAGCTTTGCTCTTGCCGTGGCCTTCTTCTGGTTGGCTTGACATAGGTCCTCGACATTTTACCTTGGAATTATTTGATACCCAATCATTCCCTAATCAGCTTAGCACACCGCCACTATTAGGCGGTATGGGTCAACTACTTGGCATCCGGCTTGCTTGGTTCCACCTCTGCCTTTCGATTCTCTATGCCACTCGGATGGCTTCATCCAGAGTCTTAAGACTCTGTAGTTCCACTGTGTTACCAACCTCAGTCCTTAGCCCAGAGATGAACCGTGCTATAGTTCATGTCTCAAGGTTGTCAACATCACATTAGATCATGAGCAACCGAAACTCTCAGACATATTCATCCACTGATCTGTTACCTTACCTTAGGTCTTGGAGCTGTCTAAAAGTGTCTTGTTTGTAGTGTTTAGGAACGAACCTACTCCTTAGGACTCTCTTCATTTTGTTCCATGTCTGGACTTCTCGTTGGGCCCTCAGGCGAACATTCTGTAATTTCTTCCACCACATTGCCATATATCTAGAAAATTCCAATGCGGCCACTTATATACGGACAACATTTTCATAATTGTAAAAGACGAACATCTTTTCGATTTTCTCCTCCCAATTAAGGTAATCATCAGCACTACCAGATCTATTGAAGCTCGGAATTTGTACCTTAAGGTGTTCAGTACCTCTCAGCACTCTAAACTCATACTCATCACTCCCAACATACTGGTCTTCTTCTTCATACTCTTCCACTTTGTCCAACTCCAGTCTTCTTCTCGTGGCTCTATCGGTACGTCGCGGTGGTGATTGGTTCACTAGAAAGGCTTTTGGTACTCATTCATTCATCTGCTTTCTCAACCTATTTCTCATCTCTTGACCTTGCTCAGCAACTCTCTCATGTAGTCCAATCTCTAAGACTCTATTTATTGAGACAGCTAAGTTGGCCATAATAGCATCAAGATCTTGTATCTGCTCATCAATAATACATGGTATTTGTTGGGTAACTTGACCATAACCATGAGCATCACTCTCAGGATTGTTAATCTCTCTCCGAATACTAGGATTCGACATTCTCAAAACAAAGCTTCAAAAAATACTCTTTATACAAGAAACCTTTACTTATACACACACAAGTACTACTCGAACTTGAACTATGACTTGCTCTATTCTTCCAAATGAAAATAGAGTATCTCAACTAGCAAATAAGAAGGGACCATCACCACATAACTTTAAGTCACAACCTCAAGCTTTGATACTAGGATTATATGATGTGTCTAGATATTCAGTTATCACTAGGGCTTATGATAGCGAATTCGAACCAATGGGTCTTTCGAGATATCGAAAAAAAAATAGGATAAATTAGTCTAAGAACTAACTAGAGTAGCTTACGTGAAGCTACTCAGAGGATATAACACACCAACGAATATAATACGACTTGACACTTCACTTGATATGACGCAGAAGTTGATGTTAAGGTCTACTTGCTATTGATCCTAAGCTATTCGGTAAGATTAGATAAGAATGTATGGGAAAATGGACTTAGAGAGAGTTTTTCTCACAAGAACAATATATTTAATGTATAATTTTGAGACTAGATCATTTCGGCTTACAAGAAGAAGGGACTATTTATAGTAAGTTTTTAGGGCAACATTATAAAAAAAGAAATAACAAGAATGTATATATAAAAGGGAAATCCTAGCAAACTATCCCTTATGATCACTTCTTATGGAGAAACCGAAAGACTATTTTTATTTTGGATCTTTTTGTAGTATTTAAAGGATACATGATATGTTTCATTCTTACTTATAAGAAAGAAGTTTTAAGTGTATCTAGTAAAATTATCGGCAATGACAATGGTATATCTTTTCCCTCCAAAACTTAAGATTTGAGTTGAACCAAATAAATCCATATGCAATAATTGGAGTGACCTAGAAGTTAAAACGATATCTTTTGACTTAAATAAGGATTTGTTTTTCTTGCTACATTGACATGCTTAACTCTTATCTTTATCAATCTTTGGTAATCCTTTAACAATGCAATTTTTAACAAGTTTCAATAAGACATCCAAGCATGCTGAATTTCCTATACCACAATCAACTATCAATTTTTTTAATGGATAAACAAATCTTAAATGAACTTGAAAAGAAGTTGAAATTGATTTTATAAATGCTTCCTCATCTATACCTCTCAAAATGAATTTGGTTACTATCGATATTTTTAATAGAACACTATGATGTAAGAAATGTTACTTTCTATCACATATCATACAATTGGCTAATGTTAAGCAAATTATGTTTCAAATTATCTACAAATAATATATTCTTGATAGTAAGATCATTATTGATAAAAATGTTACCTTCACCTATGATATAAGACTTCCAGTTATCTCTAAAGGTAACACTTACCCTATCCTTTGAGTCTTATGTTAAAACTTGAAAACGTCTCTTATAATGTATCTTCAATGTTCACTATCCAAAACCTACTTGTTACTCTGTCTTGAAGGATTTTACAAAACAAAGGATTACTTCTTTGATACCCACTTAAGTTTAGATCATTTGGGGTTTATTGTTGTTGAGCCCTATTTCGGTTTTCCTTAATTTAATCCATATTAAGTCCAGTCTGCTTAATACAAATTATTCAACATAAAATTAAGGAAATATTTTCTTTAAAAAATGTTTTGAAAAAAAATATTTTGAAAAATTAGAGTCGCTAACCAATTTAATTAGTAAAAAGTGAAATTAGGGTTTTTGGGTGGAAAAACCCTAATTTGCCTATTAATTTATGGATTTTCTAAGAAAATGATTTTTAGAAAATTAAACCAGAAAAAATCAGGTTCGAGAACTAACCTATTAAGACTAAGTCACCGTGTAAAAGCTAAAGAAAAATTAATGGGCTTTATTTTTATGTTTTTTTAAAAAATACTAAAATATATACAAATATGAAAAAGATAACTAAAATGAATTTATTATTATTTTTTTATTACGAATTTCTAAGAAAAAAGAAATTTTTTTTATGCAGTTATCCCAAAGGTGCCTATATACTCACTAGTCAGAATCAAACCTATAGATTTACATTTACTTAACCATTTATTTTTTTCTTAGAAAAAAACCTTAGAAATTTGAATCCATTTAAAAAAAAGAGAGAAAAACCTAACTAAATCTTTTTGAAAAACCCAATTAAGATTTTTTTATTTAAAAAAAACCTACGTGTCATAGAAAATATATTTTTTAAATCTTATATATAAGATTTACTGAGATACAATCTAAATACGTATCTTCAACTAACTAATTTTATTCAAATAAAAAAAACCAATGGTATGACTATAAAAATAAAAAAACTACACTAAAAGAAATCAAATTTATAAAAGATAATTAAATTAACTTAAAAAATTAATTAATTAATCAAATAAAGAAAATAATTTACCTAAACTAGTCGAGTCAGGTGTGATTAGGATCGTGTTGATAGTATACGGTGTGCAGTGTGCATCGATGATCGTGGAATTCAACGTGTGTGTGTAATTTGTCAATGATCTTGGACTTCAATGTGTGTGAATGCTTTCGTTGGGGGGGTTGTGAATTATGTTCGACTTTGTCGATGTGCAGCTTATCTTCATGGACAATAGACTTCAGTGTGCGATAAAGGAGGACATACAATCAATTGTGTATGGCGTGGACTTTAACGTGTAACTTGTGATACGAGTTAGGTGTGCAAGCGTATTGGAGGCAAGTGAGGTATGAGTGGCGTGTCAGGTGATCGGTATGCAAGGGGTTGCTGTGTTCGTATGCTGCAAAGTATGGAGTGAGACGTGTTAGTGCAGCTGTAGCATGCAAGTGAATTGGACAGTAGACGATGTACGTATTCGTGTGAGCGAGGAACAGGGGCATGCTTGGTTTGCTTTGCACGGTTGTGTCTGATGTTGTGCAACATGCAGATTGTGAGTATGTTGTCGTGGGCAATGTTGAGTGGACTTCAGCTTATGTTCGGTGAATTTTGGCAGTATATATATGTGCTAGTTTGCGCATGGGTTGGTGGGTATGTGATTGAATGTTAGGTATCAAGTTTTTCGACTATGTGTGATTGAGGGGAGGACATGCAATAGTGTTGACTACTTGGTTGGATGTTGTGTGGTAGTGTAGGTAAATTGTGTTTAGGGATTGTGTTGTGAATTGTGGGATGAGTAATTGAAAAAAAAAAAAGTGTCAAACGTCACCGCTGACTCACTATTTATAAACCACAGAACTAAATCTTTTGTATCTTTTAGTTTTTAATTTAATCTCGACAAATTGTAGATACGAAAGATATGATAATGAAACCCTATTTTAATTTGGGCTTTGTATTCTTCAGGCTCAACTCAATCCAATTTGATTTAGCTCAATCATTCGCTTAATAAATCCTAAGTCTATTTTAACCCAATATAAATTGGATAAAAATTCTATTTTACATTGGACTGGACTAAAATATTAGAATTTATTAAATTAAACACACACCATTATCCAATTTGACTCGTTTTGACTCGATATGGCTGGACTCGATTTGACACTTCATATTTTTTCTTATTTTTCCTATTTTCTTTTAATTTTAGTTTTTTATATTTATATTTTATTATTTATTATTTTTCCTTTTGTTTTTGGCTCAATAGAAATAACAAAATAAAATTGGCAAAGATGAAGTATCTACAATTGTCATAATAAAAGCTTGTCTTTTATGGACCTAAATCATCTTATCTCTATGGTTCAAAGTGAGATTACATCATATTGCATATGTATGTACAATAAAACCATATTTACCATAATAATTATAAGTCTTATTTGAAAATTTTACAAAATAACATTTATAGGACTTATAAACATTTTATGTCCTATAATTAATTTTGGGTTATCTAATCCTTGCCTTTGTAAGCCAATGAATATATCCAAATTCCTCTTTCTATCAATGAATTTGGTTATGGTTTTCTTTGAATCATTTAGACTGATTTTAAAATTGCATTTTTAATTTCTTACCTTCTTAACTTATCAATCACGCAATTATTATCGTGTGCATCTTTTAAGTTTTCAACTTCCTTTTTAAGAGAACTATTAACTTTTTTAAATTTATTATTCTTTTCAACTAGTTCATCATTTTCTGTGCTCAATTCTTCATTTCTCCTAGTCAATTCTTCATTTTCTAACTTCAAATACTTATTGTTTCTATAGCCCCTTTTTGCATCATTGATTTTATTGTATCCACATTTAATATATCAAATTCACTGCCTACTTCATTCATTATTTATTTCAACAATTTATTATTTTTTTGAGCTTTAATGAATTCCTTTAGTAATCCATCATATATATATCTAAGCTCGAATCATGAGAAGTAGTGCATACCTATTTATCCATAACCATGAAGTAATGCATACCTCTTCATTCAAGTGGTAACCATGCTTTGTTCCTTTATTTTTCTTTTTTTTTTATTTTCTTAAGGAGCGGGAAATACTATTGAATATGACTATGCTTTTGGCAATTATAACACTTGAGAACTTCCTTCTTGAATTTTGATCGAATACTACTACTATCCTTATCCTTCTTCAATTTCTTGTTAAATTTCATAAGTTTCTTAAATTTCCTTTCCATCATTGCTATCTCATCATCATCCTCACTTCCATTATTACTTATGCTTTTTTTTTTTTTGTTTTTTGTGGCTTTCAACACAATGGTAATTTTTTTAAATCCTCTTTTAATTTTTTGATCATTTCATACATCTTGAGGATTCTAAGGAGTTGTTCCTTTGATATTGTATTGAGATCATAAGCTTCCTCAATTGTGGTCCTCTTCGCTTCCCATTCCTTCAATAGAGACCTAAGAAATTTAGAATTGATTTCAAGATTAGTAAATGATTTTCTAAGAAAACTCAAAGGATTGATAATACTAATGAACTTATTATGCATTTTGTTAAAAGTTTCATTTGGCTTCATCTTAAAGTTTTTGAATTGACCATATAACAAGTTAATCTTAGTATCTCTTACTCTACCTATTCCTTTATATGTACTTTTCAACTCATCCCAAATTTTCTTAACACTTTTATACGTACATACTCTATTGAAATCATTTTCATTTATAGCACAATATAGGATATTCGCAGCAACTTCATTTAAACCAAGTAATTTTAAATCATCATCGTTGTAGTTCTTTTGATCTTTGCCTTCTATCTTAAATGGTTCTTTATTAATCATTTGCCATGGCAATCTATCTTGTGCTTTGATGAATATTATCATTCTATACTTCCAGTAGGAATATTGGCTTTTGGTTAGAAGTGATGGTCTATTGATTACTTAACCTTCTAGAAAGCTTAATACATTAGACGTTATGATCTTTACTCAAATGTGCAATTAAGAGAATAATTGGAGACTTGTATTGATACCAATTGAATAACATTATGCTGATACTCAATGTAAGCCCTAAAGCCAAGCTAAGTAACTGTAGGTTTGAGTTTAAAACCCAAGGTTTAGGACGATCGGCTAAGGGATCCGATCAAACCTAAATTATAAACTATTTAGCAAAATACCAGTAAAAATGACCATGTAAACTTAAATTTAAGAAAATAAGTAGTAAAATAGGAGACTATAAAATTTTCAAATTTTAAGCATAATAACTGCTAATTACCAAAAAGGCGAAAAGTGTAACATAATAACTAATAAATTATTAGAGATAGATTATATGTATACTAAAAATTTTAGAATGACCAAAATAATATTTAGGAATGTTCACGTGTACCCCACATGCATTTACGTGTAGATAAAAATACGCGTAATTAGTGAAATTGGCCGAAAGCTAAGCAAATAATTAAAGAAAAATACAAAATAATTATAGAAAAATCAGAAAAAATCAGAATAAGATAAGCTGCAATAAGATGAGGTCGTGACAGAAAAAGAAAAAAAATAACCAATAAGAATTGGACAAACAAAAAGCCAAAAATCAAAGAAATGGGGCAAAATCCCATCAAATTAATGCACATTAATTACTACAATTGTCTATAAATAAGGAAAAAATTTCCAGAAGTCATTTGGTCAGTTTGAGATCTGAGAAAAATCGAAACACTGAAAAAATCGAGAGAAAATCCAGAAAATAAAAAAAAAAAATAAAACTGTACAGATTAGGCAAGTAAACCAAAACCACCACGCACCACCACCTGGGACCGAACCACCACCACCACCCCACACTAGAACCATCGCCTGGACCAGCTGACAACATTGGACCGGGTTTGGACGGCCCAAAAGCTTCGAACCGGGTAGTCATTTATTTACCCGATTTTTGTATAATTTTGTAAAATTATTTATTTTGCCCAAAAAATTATGAAACTTGATATTCTGAGGTTTTATTGTATGTAGATTTAGGGAAAAATATTGATTTAGTTTAATTATGTCTGGAAATATAGGTTCCTTAACAAATTGTTCAAAACCGAGCACGATTAAACTAGAAAATAAATAGGCTTAGGGATGTAGTTTGGAGTTCAAAATTTTTCTGTAGCATGCTCATATGATGTATAATAGTGCTATGAAGCCATTTTTTTAAAATTAATTTTCAAAATTTTTAAGTTAATTTTTAGCCCTAAAATGATGGTAAAATTGGGTGATTTAAGGTTAATTAGGTGATTAGGGTGTTAATTACTGATTTAGATCTTAATTAGATGTTTAGGGAAGTTAATATCTGTAGTGGAACCCTAATCCTAGCATTTAGGTACTAAGTATGGTTAATTAGGGAAATTAGGTAAGTAATATAATAAATTAGTAATATGTGAAAATGTAAATTAATAAATCTAAAAAAATAAGGTTATTTAGATAATATTATAATAGAAATCAGAAAAATAATAAATCTGAAATGACATTTAATTTTAAGTAAATATCTCAAAATATAAAATTTTTACACATCGGGAATAAATCCGATACCTCAATTAAGGTTAGCGTGTACCGAATAGTTTAAAATACCAAAATTACGACCCAATAGGATATTTGAATACCCGACCATAATGTGATTAATATCACATTGGGATTTGAGCTTAATTACGACTTAGGAATTAAAACTAGAATCTAGTTTAGGAGCCGAACCCCGAAATAGAATACAACGAATCATTAATACGTTATAGGTATACATGAGGAAAATGAGTTATATTATGAATTAGAATAAGAATCCATAAAATATAAGTACTAAAAGAACCTATTTGTATTATATGATACCCAGAAACAAATCAGCTCGCAACTAGAGGATCGAGCGATCGAGCAAATTCAAGTAAGTTGGGTTATTGCTTATTGTAATAGAGTACTAGTTTTGTAGTACTCGGAGACTTAGGCTTGTATATGATTGTGATTGTAAATAGTTTGCGCATGTGCTTGATGTATCTGAATTCGTGCTGGAATTTGTACTGTGAATGATTTTGTGACTGATTGAATTGATATGAACTTGTTTGAACACCTTAACCGGAATTTAATCTTAGTCGACCCCAATAACTGAAAATGTCATGCATTGCAACCCGTTAGGGGATCATAAGACTCTCCAACCAAATACCGACCCCTTCGAAAGGGATAGCGCGGGATTGCAAAATGGTCCCTTCTTCATCCTCAGTCGAACTAAGTGACAGGAGAGGAGGTCGAGGTGGGGATGAAGTCAATGGTTCGAAAGTAGTCGCGGGAGGAGCGAGGTCTCCATTGCACAAGCCTGGGTTTGGTTGTGAGCTGCTGCATAACATGGAACTCCTCAACCCGGATTGGAGCGGGTGAAATTTCTCTGATTTCACAACGGACCGGACTACGTTGTGCGATGACACTTGATTGTTGCATTGCATGAAAATAATTGTTTGATAACCCTGTTTGTGCTTGTATGCATTCATGAGTCTCCAATTCAATTTACTGGGCTGTAGTTGCTCATACCCTTATAGGTCCTTTTGCAGGTTCTGATTTGTGAACACTTCAAGTACTATGCCGCCCTACAATTACCCAGAGGTTAGTCTGTTTGAAGCTAGGGGTGTGAGGATCAAGTTACTTAATATAATGTGTGACTAAAATGACCATGTAATTAGGAAGGAAAGACTAATAGTTATTATGTAATCTAGTGAACTGTCGTGTTTGTGTAAAACTTCCTGAGAAGCTCTGTGGACATATTTATAATTATCTATGTTTTATAGAACTTTGTGATAATTATCATAATTGTAGTATAATTATTAATCGAACTGTTTACTTCAAAGCGAGGAGTCGTCGACGCCTTGTGTAGATTATCTCTATGGTAGGCACTGTGAGGCCAGTTACTATCATAGAATGGTTTACACGGCGGAACTGTTGCGTCTTTGCGACTTCGGGGTGTAACACTCAAGAGGGGGTGAATTGAGTATTATGACAATTCTTGGTTAATTTTCAATTTTCAACAGTTATTGTAATCTAATTAGTAGACAAGATGAACAAATACTAATAACAATAAGCATAGGAAAAAAAAGAAGAAGATAAGGATAGAGATATCAAGCTTGAATTTAACATGT
Source organism: Lumnitzera littorea (assembly GCA_024138015.1). Lineage (NCBI taxonomy): Eukaryota > Viridiplantae > Streptophyta > Magnoliopsida > Myrtales > Combretaceae > Lumnitzera > Lumnitzera littorea. The sequence continues at coordinate 92,069,023 of JAMXBB010000001.1, read as the reverse complement.
AGTTCAAATCATGCCCTAATCTCCATGGATACCAATCGCCTCCAATCGAGAACTTTACACAATTTTATTAATCACAAAGTGTACAATGCTCAATAAGAGCTTATACCAATTCTCAAGTATACTACAATCACTAAAAACAACTCAATAACAATCTCAATCGCTAGTGTTGTGCTTTAGCATGAGTAAGTTTTCAAGTAAGAGAACTTCTTACACTACACTTTCAAATTTCTCAAAAAGAAATAGTAGAATAAAGCTCAAGAGACAGTGAGTACAATTGATGAGAATAGTGTAAGAGAATGTAAGAGATTTGTAGAGGAATATAAGTTATTGTGTTCTCTTTGATGGGTAGTTGAAGTATTTATAGCCTTGAAGTAAATTCTTTCTATTACTCACATTTAATGAGCTCCAACGACTACTTTCAATAATGGCGTCTGGACTCCATTCCATTTAGTGTCTAGATGCTAGCACTTAAGGTTTCAAGAAATACTATGGTGTTTAGACTCCTTACTCATAGTGTCCAAACTCTAGGGGTGTGAAAAATGCTTAGTAATCGAACTAGCCTATGGTATCCAAATGCTAGCACCTATAGTATCCAGACGCTAGCCCTTATCCTAGCTTCTCCTATCAAAGAACATGGAACCAAGAATAAGCAAACACAATATGTTCTTCTTATACCCCTTTCAAGCTCAATCTTAAGTTTAACAAATATTAGAATGAGTCCAATAAGTTCAATACATATTAGTTGAAGCTTGAAATACTTGAATCAAGATAAGCTAGGTTTTGAATTATTACATTATTAGCTAAAGTTTTGTCATCAAAATCAAAGACGAACTTAAGTTCAACAAACAGTCCTTAGGATAGTGGTGGTAGGGTTGAGGTCGAAGAGTTTGTGATTGCGGTGGTAGACATTGGATCCAATTGTCGTACTCGACGGAGTAATGGTATGAAGTGATAAGAAGTAAAGAAAAAAAGGAAGAAGAAATTATTGGGCTTAGGATAGGAAATAATGGGTATTTCAAGACCCATATTTGAAATATGAATAGTTTACCTTTAGAAAGTAGATTCCATATTTTGTTTTTCATATTTCTGTTTTGGTTTGGTTTGTTAACTATGGTTAGGATGAGGGAAAGGGGAGGGGAGAAGTGAGAGGAAAATTTTTTGGACAAAAGTACGAGGAGTGCCTATACTCTTAGTTTTTGGCAATTTAATGTTTGACTCATTATTTTTAGTCCTTCATTCTTCAATTCTCCTTCAATTTCAATTTAGTGCTTTGGTTAATGGGAAATTGATGGCTGTTATTATTGTTATTATTATTTACATTTTAGTGTTTGTATTTTAGTTTTGATTATGTTTACTTTAAGTTTGATGTATATTAGTATTTGATCACATCCTAAGGTCGTTGTAGTAGTGCCACAAACCTTAGTCTCTCAACAAAACAGACTGGGTTCTAATTATTCGCCTCTCGAAGTTGTAATAAGTAATAGTTAGCCAAAGTATTTGATCCGATATCAATTTGCAAAAATTAGTTTCTAATTCTCCTTAATTAATAAATTATCTTAAAAATTAAAAAAAAAAATTTATGCTAGTAATTTCTACATGTGCATAACTTTTGCATCCGAATCCAATTTTACTTAAGATGTACCTTTTTTAAAAAATAAAGTAAGGGTCTAATACGTGTCTTTTAACTAGTTAAACACCAAGTAAGATTTAGAATGGTTATATCTTGCAAACCACTTGTCATTTGGCCTCAAAAAATAAATTTTCTAACTCATTAACAGTACACATCCATATAATATAACATTTTGTTATCTCTCTTGCACTATTTTGATGCTAATTTTTCAAATTTTTTTATTCCATTAATTGTAAGAAGATACTATATGACTATAACCTTATAATTGTTGGAAAATTCATATTACAAATTATTTAAAAAGTTGTTAGTTTGACTTAAAATTATACATTCAAATATTATCCTTTTTCTTAAGCAAACTTGCTTAAGTTATTTATTTTTTGTATTTTTTGAAACTCAATATGATTTTAGGATTATAATCATTAAAAAATTCTGAGGAACATATAATCATTATGATCTTGTAAATTTACAATCACATAAGGGGTATAAAAATTTAAAAATAATGGAAATATTACAAAATTTTTAGCAAAATTTCAAAATAAAGAAAATGTATACAACACATAAAGGTCATTTAAAATAAAAATAAACAAATTCATAAAAGAAAGCTCAATTGTAATGCATGGAAAATCACAAAATTGAGAAAATATTTGCAACCTATATGGATTATGACAAAAAATGAAAGAGAGAAAAAGAAAAAAGAATTACAAAAATGAAGAATTAATACAAGAAAAGCTTAAAGAAATTATGGAATTATCTCTAATCATTTTCTCCTTTTTCCACTAAACATTTCGTTATTTCTAAAATGTAAATATTTAGACAAGCATACCTAAAAAATGAATGACTTTCATTCATATTTTGGTCAAAATGACAACATTTAGGTAGCTCATTACTTGAGTGAGGGGTGAAGTACGTGTTTTCTAATTTTTTATTTAAATTACATAAATATGAATTAAATAAAAAATATCATATAAATGCAAATGCTAAATCGCATTTGAAAAATAGAAATAACAAAAGAATCGTATTTCATAAATGCGATTTAATGTTTGGCCTAATGTAACTGTTTTGCATTTAGTAAATGCAATATTAGGATAATTGTATGTATATCATATCTCTAAAATGTGATATAAGTACATATACTTCTATTGCATTTTAATATGACATTCATGTAATTGAACGTATCTCGCATCTTAAATATGCGAGATAAACTTAGTAAATTAGTAATATTTTTTATACAATTAATAAATACATAATATTTATTAAATGCGATGGTAAACAAATAAAATTCTCCCTAAGTGACCTTTCCAAAGATTATATAGTTGTGGCAATATAATCTTGACTTGTAAACAATGAGATTACAAAATCATAAAATTCAGTATCAAGATACAACTAGATATATAACAAAATATTATAATATAGGGGTATATTGTTTGGTTAGCTTGAAAATTCATTTTTTTGGCCATTTGCTTTATAAGTTACGACTAGTTTAAAATTTTACTTGATTTGTGTACTTGGAATATATGGTAGATGTTATTTTCATATAACAGTAGAAGACTCCAATAATATAAGATTTATTGAATGTAGACTTCACATGCAAAATTATACATGGTCAAAATTATTGGAAATAAACAATATTTTTTTAAAAATTGTATTAATTTAGAAAAATCATAAAGTAATTTTGATTAAATTAACAAGTGTATAGACATTAAAATGTATCAAAGCTAGAGTACAAACACCAAAATACAATCATAACTAAAGTATAGACAAAATATAAAAATTTATAATGGTCATTAACTTTATGATTAATAGAGACACTAGAAATCAAATTGAAGTAACAGGCACTAAATTGCAAAAGATAAAAGTTTAGATAATAAATTGTTAAAAGTTTAAAATACAGACACTTTTGTTGGGAAAAGGAAAAAAATGCCAAAAAAAAAAATTACAAAAATGTGACATATGGGAAAATAATCCCAAAAATACCATACTTGAAATCGTCTCTTCAATTCCTCATTTGCATTCAACCATTTCTTGAAAAACTCTCTCTCTCTCTTTAACCATCCGAGAAAACGCTTAACCAAATTAGTAATTTAAATCTGTTTTTTTACGAATCAATCATAGAATTGAAGTAGTTATTTGGTGTAGGTGTATGTTATAGGAAGTTTTTTAAAAATGGGGAGACAATTAATGCGTTATCATCACTTTCTCTCTCTAGATATCAAAATAGGAAACTATATGATTTTTACTTGTTTTGATTTGTTTTTAGTATATGTTTTTTGAAGAAATAATGTTATGACTTGATGCATAATTGTACATTATTGTATATCGATAATTTTTTTGTATAAGTGTGTACGTTTGTATGTGATATATTATTTTAAATTTTACTACGAAAATGTATGATTTTTACTCATTTTGATTGGTTTCAAGTATATATTTTTCGAAGAAACAATGTTATGACTTGATACATGATGGTACATTGTTGTATACTAATAATTTTTTGGACAAGACTGTACGTTTGTATATGATATGTTATTTTAAACTTCTATGAAAAGGTAGGGGTCATAGGGTATGTGGTCATTGTTAAGTTAGGGGCTAAGGACGTAGACGACCTGACGTAGAGATTCGCAATAATGGTTCTCCTCTACACTTCTCGTCACCAGCATCTCTTGGACTACTTGGATTTGAGTTCCGTAGGTCATTCCTTAGGGAGAGCTTTAGTGATCCTATGTATCACACCCCTGTCGTCGGAGAGTTCCACTAGTTAATTTCATACCACGCCCGCGCGCACCCCCTCCCCCGAACCCTACACTATTAAAGAGCTCGATTAGAGATCTTCAATATGATATGGGCGAAGGAGTCACATAGATGCACCTTCCTCTGGTCCCCATGCATGGATCTTTCTCAAGTGCTTACAACCAAAATAGTGGACAGATCACATAGCTAGATATGGCTTAGATGGTTCAGCTACAAGATAATGCAAGATAATGCAACCTCAACGATAATGCAAGATATGGCTTAGATGGTTCAGCTACAAGATAATGCAACCTCAACGATGATGCCGATGTCATTAACTTTGTATATTTTACTTTTAATTTACTTTCTTTATTTTCGAAACACTATTTAGCTATTTTGACAGCTTACTTGTATTTCGTTCAGTGGTTTCATTTTTCATAATTTAAAGTTATTAAGAGCTTTCGATATTGATTCAAAACGCATATTTATGTAGTATTGAAATTGGACAAAACTGAACATTTCACAAACAAATAACCAGATATAATTTGATTGATTGACTAAAAAAAATAACTATCTATTGAACAGCACATTCCAAATATGTTTTCAATGAAAATCGTGCATGGGAACCACTAAATTTAAGATAATAGAGTTTTCAATTGCAATCACATATAAGTTCGACTGAATTTAAAGTGGAGGGATGGACAAAAATATAAAATTTAGGTGTATTGAAATAATTTATACTGAAATCACCTCTTGAGTAGATGTGTACTAAAATCGCCTCTTGAGTAGATGTGTACTAAAATCATTTTTTTAAAAGGCGATTTCAAATGCGGTATTTTTGGGATTATTTTCATAAATGCCACATTTTTGTAATTTTTTTTCCTTTCCTCACTTTTAAAATTTTCTAAATTCATTGTTTAGTTAGAGAAGAAGGTATGAGGCTGAAAAAATATGTGAAAAAAATTTTCCTTAGGTCTCTTTTATTTATGTCCCCTCCAAAATAGGAGAGAAAAGGAAAAAAATAAAATTGAACTTCTTAATCTATCTTTCTTTCATGTGTCCTATTATTTTTTAGGGCATATCAGTAAATTTAGATCATATCCCATTTTGTCTTTAATAATGATCAAGATTTCTTCCATTTTCTTTTCTTCCATTGTTGAAATACATAGGAAGGAATTAAATACCCTTGTAATTCTTTTGCTAAAGAATTATATATAGTAAAAGATCGTATTATGATTGTGGAAATAAATTTAGGCTAAAAATTTGTTCCATTTTCTTTCCTTCCATTCATCTTATATTCTTTCCTTCCTAATTCCTTCCCTTATGCCAAATATAGTGAAAAGGTCCAATTATTGTGAAAATAAAGTCAAAAAGAAAATTTGTTTTTTTCTTCCCTTCTTTAAAGTAATATATAAGTAGATCCTAAGTTGCATATTTTCAATAAGAACCACTATTAATGTGTGATACATAAGAAATGGAACCTACAGGTGAACCATTTACTTACATTTCACGCTTCCAAGAGAATTTGGTACTAAAATAAGTGAATTAAGAGTTTACTAACTTTTTTACACTCTTGTATGTTCATTTGTGAATTATGAATTGTGGTTTGCGGTTCGATTTACAATATAAAGAAAATCGAAGTTTAAAGTATGGTTTGGTTTCAATTAGAGATTGGAAATTGAAGTAAAATGTAATTTATTTATTGAATTTAAAGCAAATTATGGTTTCTGTATTTTTAATTAAGGTTAGTTGTTGTTTTGTTCGGATCATGAGTGAAACAATTAAAAAAATAAAAAGAATCAATTCCTAAATTTAGTTAATGAAAGGTTGGAGTTATCACTTTCATTTATTTAAAAGAAAACATTTATCTCTTAACAAAGTGGATCAGCAAAATGTAGTTAGCCAAAAGGAAAATTATTTTAATTTTACATATTTTGTTACAGATTTTATTAGTTTTGTATACGAAGAACCTGTAATATTATATATAGATTAGTTTTGTGATATCATATAAATTTAAAATTCATAAGAAGAAAAACAAAATTTACATGTTCCACTTATAGTCCTATACCCTATGGGACAATTCTTAGGTGCTGCAGCTAAAAATTATGGTTCCAAAATTTTAGAATCCACACCTTATAGGATAAGGTACGAGTAAAGTCTCTTTACCATCCATTTTATACATGCTTATGCTTACCCTGATAATTACTTGCTAGCTTCATGTTAAAGAACAACATAAATCTATCTTGTTGTCTCTTGTTTTTTTGTCGTCCAACATAAAATGCGTACATTTTGCATTATTTGTTCCCTCTGTTTTTGGGCCATACTTTTTGCATTATGTTTAGTTTCATGAAACTTTCACACACCTTAAAAGTATAGTCGAGAATGGTTAACTAGGAGAAATTCCATGGGTCATACGATTATGAAATATATATTGTTTTTTTTTTTTTTTCATACATTTAATACCAATAAGAATTTGATACAAAATGAATTCCAGCAGTATTGGGCAATACATAACCGCTTCATTCCATAATTTACTATCTTAGCCCGCATGATGTTAATAAGGATGGATGGTTTCTATAATACCAAGAACATGAATCTAATTGGACTAGAAACATGACTAAAAAGATAAAACATGAAGTTTGGCACGGTATACGATTCAAAAGATATGATTTCAATATAAATAGATACAACTATAATATAAAACAATAATGTACAACATTTATTGATTTATATGTTTTTAACATTGATAGATATTCGATATAAAGTATATTAAGACCCCGACATGCCAATATGGGCCACAACACCTAATTTCAATTGAGCTAGTTGCCATGAACCCCGGTGGTGAATAATTGAGCCATTAACCAGAGCCGAAAGATCAAATCAACAGATGTTGAGACAATAAGTTTCTGGACCAGAAGGACTCGCTCAATAACATGAAACCCTCAAACACCCTTCTCCTTCCGTGGATATTAAACCAACCCCTCTAAGTCAATACTCCAAATTAAGCCTACTATCTTAATATGCCCACAATTCCTAACATGCCTCCTATTTTTTCTCTTTTCTACTACATGACATAACCAAAACAATAACAATATAGCATAATATACTAAAAAAAAAAAAAAAAAAAAAACAAGACCAATCTGGAATTTCATCGTCCGAATATATCAAAAGAAAGAGATTTCTCTGTTGTTCTATCGAATAAAAATTATAAAAAAAAAAAATAATAAAAAAGAAGGAAGAGAAGAGTGTGTGCATCTGTTTGAAAGAGTTCCCATGTATTGCCTCGTTTTTCTGTTGAGTTTTCTGCCTCATCCATGAAAACATCCAAGGCCGGGACCTCTCCATCTCCGGCCACTCCACCAATCAACCACTTTTCTTTTCGCCAATGTCGAGCCCGCCGCCCCAAGTAACCAATCAATATCCACCAATTACAATTGTCCTAGCAGTCATAATTCTTCTATTCCTTTTTGTGGGCTTTTTCTCAATTTACTTTTGTAGATGTTTCTTAGTGAATCTGTTTAGTACGTTTAATATCCAAAATGGTACTGGTATAAACTTAAGGGGAGCAAATTCTAGGAATTCTAGGAATGGCCTTGATCCTAGATTGCTAAATACTTTCCCAGCATTCCCATATTCGTCGATAAAAGATCTTCAGCAAGAAAAATGTGGATTAGAATGTGCAATATGCTTGGCTGAATTCGAAGACGAAAGCGTTCTTCGCCTCTTAACGGTATGCTACCATGTTTTTCACCAGGAATGTATTGATCTTTGGCTAGAGGGTCATAAGACTTGCCCCGTTTGTCGCGAGAATCTCGACTTGCCACTTGAGAAATTGTTGGAAAAGTCACCTGTCATCGCTCATGACAACAACATCCATAGGTTTTTCCAAAGTAATTCTTCATCAGAGGATGATGCAGTTAGGATAGATATCCATGAAAGCCGAGACGAAGAGGGAGCACGAAGATTGAATCAAATCAGGCCTGATGATGCCACACGGGCGTTAACAAGACGTGCGATGGTGAAGAAATTTTCAAGGTCGCACACGACAGGACATTCGGTTGAATTGAGTAGAGAAGATGGCAGTGATAGGTACAAATTGAGATTGCAAGACCATATTAAGGTGAAAATTACAAAAGGTAGAGGCCATAGTGATAGCAGCATTAGTTTTGAGGAAATTTACGGTCATCAAAGGACTGTTACCAAGGGAGAGGTCTCAGGTTGCTCAAAAGGAGACATCAACAATGCATAGAGTTGGTCTTTTGCATCTTTGGACGCAATTTTTCTCCAAGTTCCTGGTCAAGATTTTCTTGCTTAGTCTTGATCTACAGACCACATGTGAGAACAAGGCACATGTACTCTTCCTTTGCTCTCACATGATGATCCACAATAGAATTTTTCACCCAGCTCAGACAACGCGTTACAGATCGAGCCAGATACGATTCTAAGTATAAGAAGGACTTGATTCGCGTTGTCTGCTGCAATCGCAGGAGGTTTTTTACCAGCCGGGGCTTGCGAAAAGCTTTCAGATAGCTGGCATACAACTCTAAATAACTCATGTTTCTTGCCTTAGCTTGGGTAGGTGAATTGTACAAATAATTTGAGATTTGCATTTACTCTTTCCATGTACAATGGCACGTGTTTTTGTGAATAAACTTGTTAAGCTTCTGCGATAGCATAATTTACGCCAGAGAGCAATTCGTTTTGTCATATCCTGAAGTTGTTTGAATCCTAAGACCATGACATTTCTAATTTTTACAAAAAGAAGACCATTCAACTTTAACAATTTCTTGAATAATTTTTTTTTTCCACATATTCGGAAAAGCATCCGAACTGTTTTTCTTATATGTTATGGTGAGAATGGAAGGAGTTGCTAAACCCGACCCGGTCAAATTTTTCCAAAATATTGTTCTAGCTATTTAATAGTCTCAACAAATTAGCCCACTCCCAGAGACATTGGCCCAAAAGCCACGGCAATATGATGAACTTACTAAATGGAAATCTGTCCACACACTACATATTAGTGCTAGTGCAATTTTACTTGACCTCATTGAATTTAGCTACTATTTATTAACAGACAAGCATCAGCATTATGTGTACAAGATATAAACAAAATTATACCATAGCAAATACAATAGTTCCTTCTCCAAAAGTAATAAAAAGAAGTAATGCTAATGATTGTGCCTAGATCAATTATTGAATATTATCATTATTATATTTTACGAGTTTAGAGACATTCATTATTATATTATTTATATGTTTATTTTATAATAATATCCTTGAATAATTATATAGTTATTCTGAATGTCGTTAAATGTTCACTATTATGAGAATAATAGTTGTAAACACTCGATTTTTGCCCATATTAGTTATAATTTTTGTTTTTAGGGTCGTAATTTAGAAAATAAAAAAAATTGAAAAATGATAAAAAAAGACAAAAAAAATAGAAAATTGTTAGAAAAAAAGGAAAAAAAAACTAAAAAAAGAAAAAATTCGAAAAAATTAATTTGATGGAATCTTGACTAAATAATTGTCGAAAAAAAAAAACAAATTTGAGATAGTGACATTAAATCTAATAAAATCAAAATTTGTAAGATTCGAATCTAGTTTGGATCTTTATCGATTTGATTCGATTCAAAAGATTTGTTTTCGAGTTTTATAAATAAGGGTTGCATGGTGCGAGCAAAAAAAAAAAAAAACAATTACACATTTGTTAAAAACACGCTCGAACCCACTCCTTAGACCAATGCTATAATTGTGCTCGCAATAGGACTAGGAATCCAATTTATTCCCTTTCATCAGCTTTATGTGCTTTATCTTGCAGATATATAATAGTTGTTTTTAATTATTGTCTATAGCTTGTCTTATTTATTTATTTTATATGCGCAGTTATTTTTAAGACTTGTACTAATTTTTTTTTATTTTTATCATGTCTTTAATTGCTTGTAATTAGTTATAACATTCGTGTCTAGTGAACATGTGTTAAGTTAAATTTTAGTTTTTATTTTTATTTTTTTAGATTTCATATTTTCAAAATGACGTTTTTATAAAATTTTATATTTTACAAAATCTCGTTCTTTGTATATTGTATTAATTGAGAAAAATTGTATTAGGCATGTTAGGGTTTTTTAGATAAAAAAAAAAATCATTTTGTTGTTCATAAAAAAATCCATAGTTTAAGCTTGTTTTCCATAGTTTAGATGTCTTTTCCATGGTTTGAACATCTTTTCCATTGTTTAGATTTCTTTTTTATAATTCAGACATTTTTTCTATAATTTATATTTTTTTTCTATGGTTTAAACATCTTTTTCATAGTTTAAATTTCTTTTATATAATTCAGACATCTTTTCTATAATTTAGATTTTTTTCTATGGTTTAAACATCTTTTTCATAATTTAAATTTCTTTTCTATGGTTTAGGCATATTTTCTATGGTTAGTCATCTTTTCTATGTTTAGTCATCTTGTCTATAATTACACATCTTTTCCATTATTTTGGTATCTTTTCCATGATTCAAACATCTATTCTATAATTTAGATTTTTTTATTCTATGGTTTAAATATCTTTTTCATAGTTTAGATATCTTTTCTATTGTTTAGGTATCTTTTTTATGATTAAGAAATATTTCCTTTTTTATTTTATGTTTTAAGTATCTTTTCTATATAAAATATTCATCATATAGAACATTGCATATTTCATAAAATCTTTAGGGTTTTTCTTGAAAATAAAAAAAATTATCACTCAGTTGTTTTTAAATAAAAATCTTAATTTGAGACTTTTCAAAAATTAGGTTTTTAGGTTTTTTTTTTTTTATAATTAGGAATAAAAATTAGGTTTCTAAGGATTTTTCTTAATAAAAATAAAATGGTTAATAAAAACACAAATACAACCAATTATTTTTTTTTTTTATAAAAAGAACCAATATATTAAAGTTTTTAGAAAGAACTACGATCGTCTGATCCCGGCTAGCAGGTACGTAAGCACCTTCGGGATGACAATAAAATATGTTAAACTTAGGTTCTTTTTCTTTTGATTTTTTTATTTATCTATTTATTTATTTTTTAAATATTATAATTAGAAAAATAATCCTAATTTCAGTAAATAAATAGTGGTATTTGTTAAGGATTTAATAGGTTAGCTCCCAAACTTGGAACTCTCTAGTTCTTTACTTAAAATTGAAATCAAAGACCGGTAGTCAAATCGTGATCAATCCACCCAATTGATTACGGTTTCTTTTTCTTTTCCCGATTTCGATCGGTTGGCGATTTCAAAAATTATTTTCAATAAAAAATCGGAATTTCTCAATTTCTTTAGTTGATGATTAATATTAAATGGGTTAGGGTTTAGTATTAATCGAGAAATGGGGAAATTAATTTTAAATGAAAAAATGAAACAAAAAAATCATACTCGACAGTTTGGCGACTCCACTGGAAACCGCTAGAGTGCTAGCCACTAGAAGTTGCCGAAAATAGGATTATTTTTCAAAAAAAAAAAAGATGAAATAATAAAAATAATAAAAAAAAACTTAGGTATGTTATTTTATGTATTTATTTATTTATTTTTACTAACATTTTTTTTTGTTGAAGTTTATTTACTGTGGGTAACTTTGGGGGTTTACTTTATTTTTATTCTATTTTTCTTGATCATAAATGCATGGTAGATACGGTTAGAATCTGACCATCTTAGGACCTTAGGAGGGGGGGTCATTGTGTAAGTTTCGGATGTTGTGGGACAACTACCTTCCGGAGCCGATTAGGTTACCCCACTCAAGTTCAGATGCGACTACAGAACCGTTGTTTTGAAAAAAACACAGTGGTTGTAGAACTTGAGGACGTTTAGAATCTACCCGTTGCATCACATGAAAACATTTAGAAAAAAAATCACAAGAACCTATGATGTGGCAAATTTAAATGGACAAGGGCAGTTGTGAAGTTGCAATTGTAATATTTCTTTGTAAATAATTTGTAATAATTCTATGTAAAGTTTAGAATAGGTGATGATTGTAATTTTGATTTTTTTTTACATAACTATGGCTAGATCAAGTCAAGGGGCTTCCAAACAGATCCACATCTACTCACCTCATTGGCCTTAAAAGTACTCTAGATGTGGTTCTAACTTTTTATCCCAAATAAGTAAAAATTTATTAGGAACAAGATTGGGCTCATCTTGCTCCTATAGAAGAGCCCTATAAATGTTACCTTAGTGCAGACCTTCATACATCGATGGGAGCCCAAATCTATCGCTTTTTGTTTAGGCCTATATCAACTGAGCCCAAACTTCACGGAGTAAATAGAAAAAAAAAAAAAAAAAGAAGCGAACCGAAAAGAATCAAACCTGTAAAATAATAGGTAGTTATCATTGTACCTAGTATTCTACCAACCAGAAATATTCATTCTTTTAGGTAAATTCAATATTTTGCAAATAGCCTTCTTCATTTGGAATAAATAAGATTTAGATATTTTCTTTATTTAGTCTTTTATTCTTTAGAATTCCTCGCTTGTAAATAGACCCTCAGTAACGATAAATTGTATAGGCTTGTATATATAATTCTATGAAAGCAATCCTCCGTAATCATCCATTTACAATCCCATCACTTGGGCTCCGTAACATAAAAGTCTCAACTTTTTCTCTCTCTCTTTCAAAAAAAATAAAAAAAAAAGAAGAAAGAGAAAAGAAAGAAATTTGCTAACGATTACAAATCCTTATGAGACTTAGGACAAATACAATTACTTGGCCCATTAAGGCAGCTAACCTAAGCGGACTCACTTGGCCCAAGAAAATAACCAACCAAACTCGAGCCCTAGCCCATCAAGATAGTTAAACTAACTCAAGGCTTGAGCCATTAAGTCCAACCATGAATCGAGTCAAAACATAAAGCCATGAAACACTATCCTAAGCTTGATCCTCGATACAAACAAAAAGGGCAATTCATTAATCCCTTCCACTATAAAAGTTGTCAGTTCCAGCCCATTCGAACTCTAAAGAACCTAACCCAAAATCACATATGGAAGCTAAAGGGTGTTAAGACCTATAAGTCTGGGGCATAGGGCATTTAGTCTTTGAAATTTCACAACTGGGGCGTATTCCAAGAAATTGGGGAGTAAGGTCAATCAATCCTTATGTAAGGAATTAGTAGCTCACTTTTAAAAAGTTTTGAATGAAAAGAGGTGAGCTATATTCTATACACTAACCCTTAAACACTTTGAGAGTTAAGAGACATCATGGTGAGGATATTTTGGACTCATTCCTTAATGGAGGTTCATTTTAAATTTGATACGCAGATTGAAATGAAGTTTAGCATTCATTTTCAAATCCTAAACACAATTATCCTTTGATAACCCCATTGGATTGATTTGGAGTCATTTCAAATGTAAACTCTATCAAGAACCACCTTATAGTGGGGCAGTTCGAAGGTTAGGGTCATTGATTAGGAGAAAAGGATAAAACTGATTTGTACTTACCCTAGTAATAACAATTCAAGGATAATTTTTGTTTTCGATAAATTATTCTCTTTGAAGAAGAGCTAACATTTTTCCAAATACCCCAAAGGTTACACATACCTTACTTAAGCCAATGCACTCTGAACCTATACATATGGATTTAAGGCCTTGATTCATCTAAAGACAAAAACTTGATAAAAGAGATAGTTATTTTTGGGGAGAGAAAAGAAAGAAATGAAAAGAAACGAAACGAAATTAAAAAAAGAAAAAATAAAAAAGAAAAAAAAAGAAAATGGAAAAGAAAAAGAAAAGGAAAAAGAAAAAAACTAGGAAAAAGAACAATGAAGAAATACCCAAATATCGGGCTTGAGAAAATCCCCAATCAAAGAAGGCTTAAGTTGCTCAAAAAACACAAGGCCTTGAATCGCATTCCCAACCAAAACACAAAACCTCATATTCATTCATATTCATGTTCTCAACTGCAAACCAAAAACTCCATATTCAGTTCAAAATCACACTCCAAATCACGAACATAAACCCTTTCTATCCACTCGATTCTTAAACACAAGACCTTCCTACCCACATTACCTCCCTACTCAAAGCTCTTCCAATTTTGAAGAATAATTTATCTAAGATAAAAATTATTTTGGAAACTGGGGCAAGCGTACATCTAGTTCATTTATAAGGGTTCTTAACTTGTACTCCCCAGGTTGGACGAAAGCACTTCTTTCAAAATAGGCCCTTTCAATTAACTTCTTTTGAAACCATTTGACCAAAAGCCCAATTTACAATACTGAACCCAAAAAGACCTAACAGATTGATCAGAGTATATCATTTACAAACTGGATTATAATTTCTGGAATAGTAATCTAGAGTAAAATCCAGATCAAGAGTGCATAAGGAAGTCCTCTTCGACTAAACTAATCGTGAGTTACCTTTTCCTTACGAAATGAATGTCTAAGGCCTATCCAAGAAGCTCATGGTCTAGGTTACAAGTTAGGGTGGATATGAGATACCCTACATGATTGTAGCGTTTGCATTTTAAATAGGAATTTGTATCCGTTAGCAAACTTTCAAGGAAAAAGAAGGAAAAAAGAAAATGAAAAGACATGAAAAGGAAAGAGAGAAAGTAGAGGCTCGTTACAAGTTTTCTCATTCATTTTCCAATCCATTTCATCCATAGTAGCCAAATTTTCAATTCATGTTATAAACAGTTTTCACCAAATTCCTCGTTTGTAAATTTCTTAAATCAAGAGTTTTTTTATTTTTTTTTTCGAGTAGGTTATGTTTCTTAGTTTTACTTTCAACTGTCAATAGAATTTAAGTGAGTTTAAAGGGTGCTTACCCTTTCTCCATTTTCTCAAGGATATAGTCAACTCATAGAGCACTATTCCTATCCATATCTTCTTTAGCGCTTCAATCAACTTATGGAGCGCTATCCAGGTTCATATTTTCATTTAGGGATCTAGCTAGTTCATAGAGCGCAGTCCCAATCTAAAGTTTAGTAAGCTTCAGGCTGGCTCCCAAAACACAGTCCTAATTTATAATCTCCTAAGGAGCTAGCCAGCTCGTGAAAGTAGTCTCAATCTAGAGTTTCATAGGCTCCCAATCGCCTAACTCACAGAACGTTACCCAATTC
The DNA here is from genome assembly GCA_024138015.1 of Lumnitzera littorea. NCBI lineage: Eukaryota > Viridiplantae > Streptophyta > Magnoliopsida > Myrtales > Combretaceae > Lumnitzera > Lumnitzera littorea. The sequence goes on along the minus strand of JAMXBB010000001.1, from coordinate 92,053,594 downwards.
AAAATTTCTGCAAGGGATTTAGCAAGCTCACAGAACGCTATCCTAATTCAAGTTTTTCCTCATTTTCAGGTCTTAGCCAGCTCAAAGGGAACTTTGACTGCCTTGGTTAGTCAGCTCATTAGGGTACGACCAAGTTTTCCTTGTTTTAGGTCTTAACCAGATCAAAGGGCACTTTGACCGCCTTGGTTAGTCAGCTCATTAAGGTACGACCAAGTTCTTTCATCTTTAGGTCTTAGCCAACTCAAAAGGCGCTTTGACCGCCTTGGTTAGTCAGTTTATCAGGGCACGACCAAGTTTTCCTCATTCTTCAAGTCTTAGCCAGCTCAAAGGGCGCTTTGACCGCTTTGGTTAGTCAGCTTATTAGGGCACGACCAAGTTTTCTTTCATATTTTTAGGTCTTAGCCAGCTCAAAGGGCACTTTGACCGCCTTGGTTAGTCAGCTCATCAGGGCACGACCAAGTTTTCCTCATTCTTCAGGTCTTAGCCAGCTCAAAGAGCACTTTGACCGCCTTGGTTAGTCAATTCATTAGGGCACGACCAAGTTTTCCTCATTTTTAGGTCTTAACCAGCTCAAAGGGCGTTTTGACCACCTTGGTTAGTCAGCTCATTAGGGCACGACCAAGTTTTTCTCATCTTTAGGTCTTAGCCAACTCAAAGGGTGCTTTAACCGCCTTGGTTAGTCAGCTCATTAGGGCACGACCAAGTTTTTCTCATCTTTAGGTCTTAGCCAGCTCAAAGGGCATTTTGACCGTGTTGGTTAGTCAGCTCATTAGGGCACGACCAAGTTTTTCTCATCTTTAGGTCTTAGCTAACTCAAAGGGTGCTTTGACCGCCTTAGTTACTCAGCTCATTAGGGCACGACCAAGTTTTCCTCATTTTTAGGTCTTAACCAACTCAAAGGGCGTTTTGACCTCCTTGGTTAGTCAGCTCATTAGAGTACGACCAAGTTTTTCTCATCTTTAGGTCTTAGCTAGCTCAAAGAGCACTTTGACCGCCTTGGTTAGTTAGTTCATCAAGGCACGACCAAGTTTTCCTTATTCTTCAGGTCTTAGCCAGCTCAAAGGGCGCTTTGACCGCCTTGGTTAGTCAGCTCATCAGGGCACGGCCAAGTTTTCCTTATTCTTCAGGTCTTAGCCAACTCAAAGGGCGCTTTGACCGCCTTAGTTAGTCAGCTTATTAGGACACGACCAAGTTTTCTTTCATATTTTTAGGTCTTAGCCAGCTCAAAGGGCGCTTTAACTGCCTTGGTAAGTCAGCTCATTAGGGCACGACCAAGTTTTCCTCATTCTTCAGGTCTTAGCCAGCTCAAAGGTTACTTTGACCACTTTGGTTAGTCAGCTTATCAAGGTACGATCAAGTTCCTCATCTTTAGGTCTTAACCAGCTCAAAAGGCGCTTTGACCGCCTTGGTTAGTTAGCTCATTAGGGCACAACCAAGTTTTCTTTATCTTCAGGTCTTAGCCAGCTCAAAGGGCGCTTTGACTGTCTTGGTTAGTCAGCTCGTTAGGGCACGACCAAGTTTCCTTCATTTTTAGGTCTTAACTAGCTCAAAGGGCGCTTTGATCTCCTTAGTTAGTTAGCTCATTAGGGCACGACCAAGTTTCCTTCATTTTTAGGTCTTAGCCAGCTCAAAGGGCGCTTTGACCGCCTTGGTTAGTCAGCTCATTAGGGTACGACCAAGTTCCTTCATTCTTTAAGTCTTAGCCAGCTCGAAGGGTGCTTCGACCACCTTGGTTAGTCAACTCATTAGGGCATGACCAAGTTTTCCTTCATGTTTTTAGGTCTTAGCCAGCTTAAAGGACACTTTGACCGCTTTGGTTAGTCAGCTCATTAGGGTACGACCAAGTTTCTTTATTTTTAGGTCTTAACCAGCTGAAATGGTGCTTTGACTACCTTAGTTAGTCAGCTCATTAAGGCACGACCAAGTTTCCTTCATTTTTAGGTCTTAGCCAGCTCAAAAGGCGCTTTGACCGTCTTGGTTAGTCAGTTCATTAGGGCATGAGCAAGTTTCCTTCATTTTTAGGTCTTAGCCAGCTTAAAAGGCGTTTTGAGCGCCTTGGTTAGTCAACTCATTAGGGTACGACAAAGTTTCTTTACCTTTAGGTCTTAGCTAACTTAAAGGGCACTTTGACCGCCTTGGTTAGTCAGCTCATTAGGGTACGACTAAGTTTCCTTATGTTTTTAGGTCTTAACAAGCTTAAAGGGCGCTTTGACCGCCTTGGTTAGTTAGCTCATTAAGGGCACGACTAAGTTTCCTCATTTTTAGGTTTTAGCCAGCTCAAAGGGCTCTTTGACCACCTTGGTTAGTCAGCTCATCAGGGTACAACTAAGTTTTCCTTGTTTTTAGGTCTTTGCCAACTCAAAGGGCGCTTAGACCGCCTTGGTTAGGTAACTCATTAGGGCATGACCAAGTTTTCTTCATTCTTCAGGTCTTAACCAGCTCAAAGGGCGCTTTGACCACCTTGGTTAGTCAGCTCATCAGGGTACGACCAAGTTTTCCTTGTTTTAGGTCTTAACCAGATCAAAGGGCATTTTGACCGCCTTGGTTAGTCAGCTCATTAAGGTACGACCAAGTTCTTTCATCTTTAGGTCTTAGCCAACTCAAAGGGCGCTTTGACCGCCTTGGTTAGTCAGCTTATCAGGGCATAACCAAGTTTTCCTCATTCTTCAAGTCTTAGCCAGCTCAAAGGGCGCTTTGACCGCCTTGGTTAGTCAGCTTATTAGGGCACGACCAAGTTTTCTTTCATATTTTTAGGTCTTAACTAGCTCAAAGGACGCTTTGACCGCCTTGGTTAGTACGCTTTGATCGCCTTAGTTAGTACGCTCATTAGGGCACGACTAAGTTTCTTCATTTTTTGGTCTTAGCTAGCTCAAAGGGCGCTTTGACCGCCTTGGTTAGTCAGCTCATTAGGGTACGACCAAGTTTTCCTTGTCTTTAGGTCTTAGCCAGCTCAAAGGGCACTTTGACCGTCTTGGTTAGTCAGCTCATCAGGGCACGACCAAGTTTTCCTTATCTTTAGGTCTTAGCCAGCTCAAAGGGCGCTTTGACCGCCTTAGTTAGTCAGCTCATTAAGAGCACAATCAAGTTTTTCTCATTTTTAGGTCTTAGCCAACTCAAAGGACACTTTGACCACCTTGGTTAGTCAGCTCATTAAGGGCACGTTCCTTCTTTTTAGGGAATCTTATTAGCCCACAAGAGCGCTACCTTTGCTATTCTTCATTTCAAACTAATTGTCGTTAAGTGTCTTAATGCTCCTTAGGATAAAGTTGTCCCAAGGCAAAAACGGTGTCACTTTTATCTTTGTAGCAAGGTTTTATTCAAACTTCACCACAAAGAGGGGCAGTTATAGATACTCGATTTTTGCCCATAATAGTTATAATTTTTGTTTTTAGGGTCGTAATTTAGAAAATAATAAAAAAAATTGAAAAATGATAAAAAAGACAAACAAATAGAAAATTGTTAGAGAAAAAAAAAAACTAAAAAAAGAAAAAATTCAAAAAAATTAATTTGATGGAATCTTGATTAAATTATTGTCGAAAAAAAAAAACAAATTTGAGATAATGACATTAAATCTAATAAAATCAAGATTTGTAAGATTCGAATCTATTTTAGATCTTTATCAATTTGATTCGATTCAAAAGATTTGTTTTCGAGTTTTATAAATAGGGGTTGCATGGTGCGAGCCAAAAAAAACAATTACACATTTGTTAAAAACACGCTCGAACCTACTCTTCAAACCAATTCTATAGCTGTGTTCGCAATAGGATTAGGGATCCAATCTGTTCCCTTTCATCAGCTTTACGTGCTTTGTCTTGCAAGTATATAATAGTGGTTTTTAATTATTGTTTATAGTTTATCTTATTTATTTATTTTATATGCGTAGTTATTTTTAAGACTTGTATTAATTTTTTTTTATTTTTATCATGTCTTTAATTACTTGTAATTAGTTATAACATTTGTGTCTAATGAACATGTGTTAAGTTAAATTTTAGTTTTTATTTTTATTTTTTTAGATTTCATATTTTCAAAATGATGTTTTTATAAAATTTCATATTTTACAAAATCTTGTTCTTTACATATTGTATTAATTTAGAAAAATTGTATTAGGCATGTTAGGGTTTTTTAGATAAAAAAAAAATCATTTTGATGTTCATAAAAAAATCCATAGTTTAGGCTTGTTTTCCATAGTTTATATATCTTTTCCATAGTTTAGATTTCTTTTCCATGGTTTGAACATCTTTTCCATTGTTTAGGTTTCTTTTCTATGATTCAGACACTTTTTCTATAATTTAGATTTTTTTTCTATGGTTTAAACATCTTTTTCATAGTTTAAATTTCTTTTTTATGATTCAGACATCTTTTCTATAATTTAGATTTTTTTCTATGGTTTAAACATCTTTTTCATAGTTTAAATTTCTTTTCTATGGTTTAGACATATTTTCTATGGTTAGTCATTTTTTCTATGTTTAGGCATCTTGTCTATGGTTAGACATATTTTCTATAATTTAGGCTTCTTTTCTATAGTTTATATATCTTTTCCATGATTCAGACATCTTTTCTATAATTTAGATTTTTTTATTCTATGATTTAAACATCTTTTTCATAGTTTAGATATGTTTTCTATGCTTTAGACATCTTTTCTATTATTCAGGTATCTTTTTTATGATTAAGAAATATTTCTTTTTTATTTTATGTTTTAAGCATCTTTTCTATATAAAATATTTATCATATAGAACATTGCATATTTCATAAAATCTTTAAGGTTTTTCTTGAAAATAAAAAAAACTTATCACTTAGTTGTTTTTAAATAAAAATCTTAATTTGAGACTTTTCAAAAATTAGGTTTTTAGGTTTTTTTTTTTTATAAGTAGGAATAAAAATTAGGTTTCTAAGGATTTTTTTTAATAAAAATAAAATGGTTAATAAAAACACAAATTTAACCAATTATTTTTTTTTTTTATAAAAAAGAACCAACATATTAAAGTTTTTGGACAGAACTACGATCGTCTGATCTTGGCTAGCAGGTACGTAGGTACCTTCGGGGCAACAATAAAATATGTTAAACTTAGGTTCTTTTTCTTTGGATTTTTTTTTTATTTATCTATTTATTTATTTTTTAAATATTATAATTAGAAAAATAATCCTAATTTCGGTAAATAAATAGTAGTACCCGTTAAGGATTTAATAGGTTAGCCCCCAAACTTGAAACTCTTTAGTTATTCACTTAAAATTGAAATCAAAAACCGGCAGCCAAATCGTGATCAATTCACCCAATTGATTACGGTTTCTTTTTCTTTTCCCGACTTAGGTCAGGTGGCGATTCCAAAAATTATTTTCAATAAAAAATCGAAATTTCTCAATTTCTTTAGTTGAGGATTAATATTAAATGAGTTAGGGTTTAGTATTAATCGAGAAATGGGGAAATTAATTTTAAATGAAAAAAGGAAACCAAAAAATCAGACTCGACAATAGTAAATTAAATCTAGTATGAAGTTTGATTGATAATCATGAGATCTTTATTTGCATAAAAATACAAATCAAAGTTATAGATATACGCTAGAGAATTATGTACCAGACCATTATAAGATCACTACATGGATTAAATACGTAAAGAAACTTTGTAGAACAAAAAATAGAGAGTGAAACATGAGAAATTGTGAGATCACAATGCCTACAAATCCGTATCAATTTAACTTATCGTATGGATCCATTGATGTTTTAGGAATTTAGTTTTGTTCCAAAAAAAAAAAAAAATGCTTCAAAAAGAGATTTTCATATCCTTAAATCCTAACAAGTAATACATTCTCTAAGTTCCAAATTGATGGCATCACACTCTACGCCTTAACAATCTTGAAATTTGGGAAGCAATATTTGAACAAACAAAATTAAATTACTGACAATTTTTTTTTAAACAAAAAATCTTAGGATTCATAAAAAATACAAACAATAAAAAATAACTTCAAACTTCATATAAAACAAATTAAACACCACAATAAAACTAAAACAAAATTAAGTGAAACAACTAATCAATTAAAATAAATAACCAAGGAGAAAAAGCTAAAACCCTACACTAGAACCAAGACAAAATTTTACTAATATATGAGTAAGGAAATAAAATTTATATTTGACATCGATTAGTTTATACTGTTAAAAGACAGTAATATTTATAGGAAAAATGTTATTCTTTGTGAGGCTAATAAGAATGATAATGTTCTTAATCATGTCGTTCAGGTTCTTTGCAATCTAAATTAAGATATATCCCAATTTAAAAAGATATTGTAAAAATATATTTGTTGTTTCTTTTTATTCTTTTTTTTTTTTTCCTTTTGAGCCAAGTTGTTTGACTATGATAAAACAAGAAATGTATTATATGTCGAAGTAAATCTAACTCATTCTTTTCACCGTCAACACTACAAAATTTTAATTAATCAAAAGTTTTGGCATAATGCTTCCAAAGATAAAAACAAATCAATAGCTTTTGTTAAATCCATTTCAATAACAACTTTATCTAACTATAATATATATAATACATATATCCCACGGTAATGTTAAAGCAAAATATAGAATCAAATGTATAACGGAAAGTCCTAGCACATTGAGCTTGTCGTCTCTGAGTTCTTACCAATAGATGTTTAGGCTTTACATGTGGGAAGACTACAAAACCATATATGATGAGGGGACATCGAGGGGTTGTCCGGCTTGATCACTTCGATATTTAAGTTAGCAGTGGGGCTTTTGAGAGTAGAAAGTAATCTGGAATATTATATAAGGTCGATGTGCAGAGTTTAGAGAGATTTATCGTTACATAGTGACTCAATATTTATAGTGGAGTGGAGCCAGCAGTTGGAAGTCAGTTGATAAGAGAAATTTTCTCCCACAAGTATGGGAGAGTGGGGTTGTTGTGTCTAATGTATCCCACTTATTCCGGATGTAGCTGTTTAATCCTTATTTTTTGTACTTTAGCCATTATAGGCATGATTGATCTAACACACGGGACTTTGACCTAGCTATAGTACCAAAGTGGTGAAAGTATAGGTCTAGGCCAGAAGCTAGTCAAGGTGGGGATGTCCGAGGTAGTGGATATCAGGGCTAAAAATGTCCGAGGTGGTATAAACTGAAGTTGTCAACAGTTGTTCTGAAGTGGAGTATTGAAGACCCGAGCAAGGTTGAACCTTGGTTAGGGTATTAGAGTAAGACACCCTCATAACTCACTAGACAGGCGCTTTGAGACTACAAACTGGTTTATTCGAATAATGCTTGCCATGGACTAAGTAGACGTGACTACGCTATGTCTTTATCATGCCAACCTGGTGGAAGTTGGATAGGTCCTAAAGAAGCTTCTCGTCGAAGGAACCTTTTCAAAATGTGATCTTTGCTCCTTGTATTCTGTACATTAAATGTGATGTGACAGGTATGTGCTTTATCTTTTAAAGGTGATTGTCCGATCAAAACACTTTTCACGTATCGATTATGTAGTATTCTAAGGGATTCGTGCTTATACAGATCCTTATAACCACCTATATGGCTTCCTAGATGGTTTGCTTATAAATAACAGAATCACAATGAGAGACTACTTTTCTGCAATCTTCTTGTTCTGCCATCACAAATTCTGTGTTTGTATTCAAACTTTCTTCAAAAGTTTCTCAATCTTTCTTCCTTCTTCGAACATTACAACCATGTCAACTAGTAGAGGTGAGACAGATTCATATTCATCACTGCATATCTTTGGCTTCGATTCTACAAGGAGTAACCCCCCTCAAGTATAGGAGGATGAAATCTCGTCGCTAACATAACTTGACGAACCTACTAGGATGGCAATGGAGGTGCTGGATAAGGCTAAGATCATTAATGCCATCCCTAGGGATGTGTATGCATACGCTCTTTTACCCCCCTCTAAAGGATTTGTTCAATGTTTCTGAGACGAGCAAGGGGCCTAATGGTCGAGTGAGCAAAAGTAAACAATCTACCCCCAGTTGGATTATGAGCAATTTCATTGTCAAGGCGATCCCTGGGTAGCAAATAAGGTTGCCACACAGGGACAAACGGTTAGCCTTGCTGTTAGGGAAGCACTTCGTAGTGTTTGAGAAGTGCTTGGAGTTTAGGTCGTATCTCCCTCCAAGTAGTTTTAAAAAAGAATTCTTCAACTACTATCGGTGTAATCTGTCACAGGTCCCTCCCAATGGATGGAGGGTGCTAAAGGCATTCTAAACACTCTGCGAGTATTTAGTGGTAAAGGCTAATCCTAAGCTCTTCAATTACTTCTACATGTGAAAGAGCATTGGGGGGTGGCCTTACCTCTAGTCGTACCCAGGAAAGAAGTTGTTCTATAGCCTTATGGATTCAGCTAAGGGTTAATAGGACGAATATGTGGTAGTTGAACTGTCCAAGAAGGCAAACTTCTAGATGCGGTAGACTAAGATGGTCTGAACTAGGGGTAAGAAGGAGCTTGGTTTAAGTGACATTGAGGCCACCCGAGAGATCTTGGCCTTCATGGCACTAAGATACGACCAAGAGATTAATGATGTAGAGATTGTAGGGAGGTATTTTTGGTACCCGATCTCTGAGCTCTTCCCCAGCATGAAGAAAGGTGTGGTGAAGAAACGGGCTGAAGGTATAGGTTCGTTCTATGCGCCTGTTTGTTGTGCTAGTGTTGAGGTGCTTCATCCGTTACTTGTAGAATGGGAGGGCTTCCTTAACCATGCTAGTCACAATGGTGTTTTACGAATGGTAATAGTAGCTCCTTTTGGTATCTTCTTCTTTTCCCTCTCTAACTTTCAATTGAATTTTTTGCAAGCAAAAATTTGGTCGTAAGGATGCTTCATCCCTTTGTAGACGAGATAACAACACCAGGTGAGAACCAGGGTAGACTAGCCGAAGGTTAAGGCAGTTCAACTAAAACTAGGGCTTAAGGAGACTAGCAGAGCATAGCTGAGGTCTATTTCTCAGGGGATTCCCATTTGCATTTGGGACAAGCTTGTAGATGTAGAGCCTTTGGGTGTGGCTCTGCCCGCCCTTAGCCTCGCCACCTATACCGAACCTACTGTCGTGAGTGATGAAGGAGCTTAGATGGAGGGGCTTAATGTATAGATGCTTTCCCCTCCAGGGGCGAAGGAGGAAGAGATTGAGGAAGGGGTCTCCCTTCTTTAAGTGGTTAGCCAGAAGCGCAAGGCTCTCGGGATAGCCAGTAAGCTAGGTCCTGGAGCAAAAAAGCAGAGGCCCCTCACGAAGGTGCCTTTGAGCAAGGGGAAATGGAATGAGTGACAAATGACTCATCTTTATCAAAGCATCAACAATATAGGGGACAAATTTTTTGAAGTCCTAAATAATTTTAGTTCGATGGGGATAAGGCCAGACTTATTCTAAAAAGTAACGAACACCTCTCGAGATGAAGAATTTTTTAGGGGAACCCTTGAGATGGAGATGAAGAAAGCCAGGGGGAAGCTCCTGAGGCCAAAGTGAGAGGTTTATGCTAACGATCTAACGCTACGGCATCGAATGCTTAGTTACCAAGCTTCCTTATGGTCTTATACCCCCAGTGACTAAGCTATCCTTGAGGCGCTTTCGAAGGAAGGTGGGGATGACCCCTTGGAGATAGTGAGCCACTTGAGCACATTAATGTGGCAAGTCTTTCTTACTCCTATGTTGATGTGTTGTGCTCTTATGTTTTACTCATCATGGCATTGATGGTAACCTTCTTTTTCAATTTGCAATACTACGGCCAAATGCTGCTTTAATTAAACAGATTCGATGCTGCCTAGAAATAGGTAAAGGGTTTTAGGGAGGCATTGTACTAGCATGAAAAGTACCTGTAGGACGCAGAGACTTCTATTAATAAATATTTAAGAAATTCTCTAAGGCTAACAGGCGCCTTCGTCACTCTTATGTGTAGGTGGACTCAAAGATATGAAGTGGGAGAGAGAAAATGCGGAGAAAGTGGCCAAGAAGGCCGATGACCTGAAGGTTTGGTTGGAAGACGAGCAAAGGACGAAGGCTTGCCTCTCTTAGAGGCTAGATAAGGAGGGTGAAGCTAAGGCCCAACTTGAAAAGGAGAATGTTGACTTGAGGGCATCAACAACTATGTTGCAAATCAAGTTGGCGATGAAAGAGTCCAAGTGTGAAAGTGTTAAAGCCACTTCACTAGAGCTAGTCGATTTAAAGGTCGGATTAGAGTAGCAGGTCCAAGAGTTGCGAGAGAGAGTTTTAGAGATGGAGGAGACCATCTCTAAAATGGAGACTGAGGAGGTCCTTAGTGATGTCACTATTAAGAAGGTAATTGCCTACTATCGGAAGACTAAGGAGTGGTTGGATGAGTTAGAAGACTTGACTACGGACTTCACGCGCTAAATAAGGAAGGAGGTTCTCTCTCATTATCCGAACCTTAATTTAAGCTTCTTCAACTTTCTAGATTCTTCGACCTTTAACCAGAAGAGGGAAGCCTTAGCATACAAGAGAGAGGTTGCCTAAGTAGCCTTCAATGATCCAAGTGCTCCCTCTGCTGTTGGGGTTAGGCAAGGCGTTTCTACATCTACTTTTGCGATAGTAGCCTAGCAAGAGGCCGCCCTTGAAGTAGTTCTACAAGACAATCCATCTTTAGGCAATCCTCTTACTACTCCCAGTTCGCATCCCTAAGGCCCCGCTCCAAGTCAAGGCTAGCCGCCTAAAGCACCGATGGATCAGTGCTTTGAATAGATCGATGCCTTGGACTTTTCTGAATTACCGGAGTAAGTTGAGTTAAGGAGTTAGCATGCATATTTCTTTTTTTGTTTTTTTGAAACATGTGTAAGTCAAGCCGAGATGCCAGCCTTTATTTTGTAATTCAATAATTAATGAATGAATAGATGAATATTTTGAAACGTCCTCTTAATGCACCTGCTTTCTTTTTGCCTTTGAATATATTTTCTTAGGAATTCCTTTGCATATGGGAAGTTTACCTTTGCTAAGGTTAACCGTTGAGGGTCGGGTTGGTGATGTTCAAACCTACCTGGTATGAGGGAGTTTTTCTGTGCAAGGGTTATTTCCCTTTGCTAGGTGGAGGGGGGTAATGGGTGGTTAAGTCAGTGGCATTTCAACCTACTTGGTATAGAGAAGTTCCTCTGTGTAAGGGGTATTTCCCCTTGCCAAGGTTACCCGAGGGGGGGTTAGGTCGGTGGCATCCTAGCTTGCCCGATGGAGCATCCATGTGCATATTATGGAAACAGGAAAAGGGGAGCAAGAGAGAGTAAATAATCAATTATAAAACAATCTTTTTATTTCATCATTCTGGAAAAATATACATAACAGAATGTTAATCAAAATAAAGTTGGAGATTATTGGTGTTTCATGTGCACGGGATGAGCTCGTCATCCAATCTTTCTAGTCTGTACGCTCCATTGCCTAATCTTTCCCTAACTCTGACTAAGTCTTCCTAATTGAGGGTTAGCTTACCTTACCATTCGCGTGAACCTGTAGCTTCTAGTTTTTGGCACATTAGTTTACCAACCTTAAATTCCTTGTGTCTAACCTTTTGATCGTAATACTGGGCGGCCCGATGTTGGTATGCAGTTACTTGAGCAGTAATAAGGTCTCTAATTTCCTTGATGGTGTTGACTCTAGCTTGCAATAGTGACTCATTAAGGGCAGTGTCAAAACTTTGAGTCTGGATTATAGGAAGCTCAAGTTCGATGGGAAGGATTGCTTCTAACCCGAAAGCAAGGCGAAAGGGGGTTTCGCCCGTAGAAGTACGGTAGGTGGTCTTATACCCCTATAAGATATTAGCCAGTTCATCGGCGTAGGTACCCTAAGATTGGTCTATGCGCTTCTTCAGGTTATCTAAAATTATTTGATTAGGGGTGAGAAATTGAGGTGAAGTATGGGGTGATATGGTGCTTGGTGTAGAACTCCTTGAACTTAGGGTTATTAAACTGTCAGCCGTTGTTCATAATGAGGGCATAAAGGACCCTAAACTGGGAGAGAATGTTGTTTTTAATGAAAGATTCAACACTTCTCTTCGTAATCCTAGTCACTACTTTGGCCTCTACCTATGAATTGTTGTCCTCCCAAAGCTTTCTGGAAAGCGCTGAGGATATCAATCCCCTATTGCGCGAACGGCCATGGGCTCGTCAAGGGTTAGAGGGTAGTATTGGGTGCATGACTAATTAGGGTGTGCTTTTGGCACTACAAGCATTTTTGGGCTACAGTTTTTGCATCCTGCCTCATAGTAAGCTAGTAACACCTGAGACGTAACGATCGGAGGTAGAGGGCTTGAGACTGAATGTGATTGCTACACACTCTAGTGTGTAGCTCTTCTATGATATGCAGAGTGTACAGCTCTTCTATGATATGTAACCCTTCCCCTTTGCGGAGACATTAGAGCAATGGGAGGCTAATTCCCTTGCAGTATAAGACGCCATCGATTAATGTGTAGTTGGTGGCATAATATCGGAGCTTCTTTACCTCCTTCTTGTCTTTTGGGAGCGTGCTTAGCGCCAAGTAATTTTGGATAGGATCCATCTAGGTCAGTTTTGGTGTCACTGTAGTCAGTTCTAAAACTTGCGCCGAGTTTGGAGTTATATTTTTTTCCAGTAGGTACTCTATGAAGATTTTACTATCCTTTACCTTAGGCTTCTACATGCTAGTAGAAGTGAGCTTGGATAGTCAATTTACCGCTGAATTCTCTAGTCGGGGGATCCTTCTAATGTCCCATGAAGGGAATTTCGTGAGGCAACTCCTTACTTTTTCAAGGTACCTAGCTATAATGTCGTCCCTAGCCTCATATTTACCTCAGACTTGCTGGATGACAAGCAAGGAGTTTGAGAAGATCCACAAATGTTCAGCACCGATCTCCTTGGCTAGTTTAAGACCAGAAATGAGTGTTTCGTATTCGGATTTATTGTTACTGGAATCGAATTCAAACTTAAGAGCGTAGCAAATGGTGACCTTATATGCGTCGGTCAGAATAAGGCTTGCACCTCTACTACCCAAGGTGGATGATCTATCGACGTAGAAAGTCTACACCGGTCTGTCATCATCCCATGGTGCTTCTTCCTCTCCTGTATATTTTGCTACAAAGTTGGCTAGCACTTATACCTTATAGGCTGTTCGTGGTTGAAACTAGATTCCGTACACACTCAATTCCATTGTATACTTCATCATCCATCTAGACACATCAGGTTTCTACAGCATGGTGCGTAGTGATTGATCCATGAATACGATTACCTAGTGCGCTTGGAAGTAGGGCCTCAACCATCGGGCTGTAACAACAATGGCCAAGGTGAATTTTTCTGCCCGGGTATACCTGACCTTAGGCCTATGCAATATATAGTTGACATAATAGACTGGCTTATGCTCTCTTTCCTCTGTTCAAGTCAGCACAAAAGAGAGTGCCCGGTCACTCATGGTTAGGTACAAAAAGAAAGCCTCCTTATGGATAGGCTTAGAGATGACTAGTGGGTGTACGATAAAGTTCTGGAGCTACTAAAAGGCAGTGGCGCAATTTAGAGTCTAATCAAAACCTTTTGGGTTTTTTAGGATTTTAAAAAACTCAATACATTTGTCGGTGCTTTTTGAGATAAATCTGCTCAAGGTAGCTACCATACTGATGAGCTTTTGTACATCTTGGACTGAGATTGGAGGCTTCATTGCCCTGATGGTGATAATCTTCTCAGGGTTGGCCTCGATACCTCTTTGTATGACCAGAAATCTAAGGAACTTGCCAGATTCAACGCCGAAGATGTACTTCTAGGGGTTCAGCTTCTTGTCATACGTTCACATTTGATCAAAGTCTTCCTAAAGATCCTTAACATGATTGATCGGCTTTTGGCTCTTGACAATCATGTCGTCAACATATACCTCCATATTATGCCCAATTTGGGGCTTAAACAGTTTCGTCACCATTTTTTGGTATGTGGCCTCGACATTTTTTAGTCTGAATAGTATCATGGTGTAGCAATATGTGCTATAATTAATGACGAAAGAGGTATAGACTTCGTTCTTTAGGTCTATTTTGATCTAGTTATATCTTACGAAGGCATCCATTAAGCTCAACAGGGCGTATCCCGATATAGAAACGACTAGCGGATTGATCCTTGGGAGGGGGAAATAGTCTTAGGGCAAGCTTTATTAATGTTAGTGTAATTGACGTACATTCGCTACTTCCCATTCTTCTATTTTACCAATACCACATTGGTTAGCCATATTAGGTACTTTTCCTCCCTCATAAAGTTGGCCTTAAACAGCTTTTGCACTTCCTCTTTGATTGCGACCTACCTTTTTGGAGCAAAATGCCTCTTCTTCTATTTGATAGGCTACGCTGTAGTGTCGATGTTGAGGCTGTAAGTCACCAGGTTGGGTAAAATTCCAAGCATGTCTGATGCCGAGTAGGTGAACCAATCTAAATTTGCCTACAAGAGGGAGATGATTTTGTCATTCACTTCGATTAGAGTCTCAATCCTAACTTTCGTGGTTTACTCGAGTAAGGTTTTCATTTAGAAGTCTTCTATTTTCTCTCTAGGCTCGTCCTTCTCAATTATCCTATCTTGCAAGCTTGTCTTTAGGGCAAAGACACCATTGCCTTTGGCTGCCTTGACATACAACTCTCGTGAGAGCTTTTGATCACATTTGCATACTCTCACTCCAGTTAGGGTTGGAAATTTGGCTTTTAGATGAAGGGAGGATGTAATCACCTCGAACACATTCAAATTTGATCTTCCCAAGAGCGTGTTGTAGTGGGAGGGGCAATTAATCACAATAAACTCTACGGGTCATTGTGCTACGTAGTCGTTGTCACCAAGTTTCATAATAATATGATGATACCCTTTTCTTAGACCATACTTCTATTGAAGTTGATCAAATTATGGTGGTATGGCTTCATTTTTATTAGTAGCTTCTTCATCCACTTGTATGTATGGAAGAAGAGTATGTCAGTAGAGCTGTCAATGTCTGCCATAATTTTTAGGATCTCAAATTTTAAGATATTTTCCCTTATCACCAGGGCATCTTGATGAGGTATATCAACCCCTTCAAGGTTTTCATTAAAGAAGGAGATGAAAGTGTGTAGCTTTTGTCTCTTCTCCCTTATAGCCAACACTTCTAACAGTGCGTTAACCGAGCTAATAATAATCGGCCAGCTCCCAAAGTGTAACCTCCCTATGATTATTACGTTTATGACACCATTAGGGGTGCGATTATTACGGTAGTCATTATTCTGCTCAGCAAGTGCATTCTTGGTCCATTGCCTTTGAGGTTCCCTATCTCCATCATTATCAGAATGGTCATCGTTCCTCTAATGGGCTACATATTCGTTGAAGAAACTGCTCTAAATAACATATTCAAGGGCATTCTTCAACTGGAAGCATTCGTCGGTTGTGTGGCCATGGTCTTCATGGAACTGATAGTATTTATCAAAGTTCTAACAACTAGGGTTCTCCTGCATTTTTTGCAGTGGTTAGAGCAAACTTTGATGCTTCACTTTAGAATAAACTTGAGCAATGAATCTATTTAAGGGCATGTACTAGATGTAAATGGTAGGGAGGAGCGGGTCGCATTTGGCTCAACACTTCTTCTTCCTAAAGCTCTCCCCCTCTAGTCCGTTCGGCATCTTGCCACTGAAGTGATCCTTTACAAATAGTTTTTTTTTTTCCTGCTTTCCGCTTGACCTTTCTTAGTTGGCATTGCGCCTGGCATGAATGTTGTCTTCCTAGTTGATGTACTTCTGGGTTTTGTTCCAGAAGTTGGCTAGGGTCTTTAGCTTGCTCTTCACAAACGATCAAAAGAAATCTCATAAAGTTTGGATGCCAAGTTGAGCGGCATAGACAACGACTCCCTCATTCAATTGAGAGATCTCGACCATGGCATTGTTGAACCGGGCTATGTAGTTATGTAGGGACTCACCTTTACCTTACCTTATGAGGTATAAGGACAATGTATCCTTAGAATGCAGGCTTGCTAGCCCTGAAATGGAGGCTAAATCTCCATGCTAACTGATCAAAGGAGTTGATGGAATTGTCAGGGAGGTAGTTAAACCACGTCCGAGCTACCTTCCTCAGGATACTTGAGAAGGCTTTGCATATTATAACATCCCCATAACCATGAAGGTTCATAAGGATGCGGAAGTGAAGAAGATGGTCATCAATATCACTTGTGCCATCATATTGGTTTAGGGACGGAAGTTTGCCATTAGGAGGCAACACTTCATTCTGGACACCCCTAATGAAGGGGGTCTTATTACTGGTGACTAGCCTGGCGTTGCTAGCAACCTTGCTCCTTTGTTGCTCAAAGAGCTGCCTTACCATGGCACGGAGCTTGTTTAGGTCAGCATCGTCTGCCAAGTGAGCTCATCCTACAGCTGAGTGAGCCTGCATTTCCTACAAGTTGGCTTCTTATTCGTTGCCATTTAGAGCTCAATCACAGGTAGTCGCAAACCTTGCTAGCTGTCGATGCAAGGGTGGATTAGGTTGTTGATTCCTACCATTCTACTACTACTGTTGGATGTTGTTTTACCCAGTGCGGGCATCTAAAGCTTCAGGAGGTTAAGTTTATGCACTGTGCCGCTCTGCTTCATTTAAGCAAGCACAGAGCAGCTTGTTCTATACAACATACTCTTTAGCCAGACGTTCCATACGCTCCTCCAACACAACCCTTAAGAAGGGCTAATTGCCTCTCAAGTTGGTTATTTACCAACTATTGGTTCTCTTGCTCATCACGTTGAGACACAATGTCAAAGGAATTGCTCGTGGGGTATGTGTTCAATATGTTTGAGGTTTTAGGTGTAGGAATTTTGGTTCCCACAGATGGTACCAAATGTTGTCTCTAAGTTTTTACTAGTAGATGTTTAGACTTTGCACGTGTGAGGCCTATCAAACAACAAACGGTGAAGGGACGCTAGGGGGGTTGTTTAGTGTGGCCACTTTGATGCTTAAGTCAGCAGTAGAGCTTTTGAGAGTAAGAAGTGATCTGGAATAATATGCAAGCTTAATGTACAAAGTCTAAATAGATTTATTGTTGGGTAGTGACTTGATATTTATAGTAGAATAAAATCGGTAGTTGGAGGTCAGTTGATGAGAGAGATCTTCTCCCATAAGTATGGAAGAGTGGAGTTATTGTGTCCGATGTATCCCACTTATTTCAGACGTAACTGTTTTATCTTTATTTTATGCACTCTAGCCATTCAGGGCTTATTGGGCTTGGTCAATACAAGTCTATGGCCTAAGCCTACAAGAGCATATCCTCGGCTATGAGACACATTGGATGTGATCAGGCTAGAAGAGCCCATGTCCAGAGTGTCTTGTCAACAAAGTTTATACATAGTTTCAAAATGACTAAAAAATTATGATACTTAATTATACCTTTTGAGATATAGGGATTCAAGAAAATGACCTAACCCAAGAAACGGATTGAAACTTCAAGAGGTTATCAGGAAAAATAGGAAGTTAAAACCTTGAAAATATGGGTTGGGTATATAATTATTTATATTTTATTGACTTGACTATACCTTTTAAGATATGGAGATTACAGATAAAAAATGATACGGGGATTCAAGAAAATGACCGAACTTGATGAATGGATTGAAACTTCAAGAGGTTATTAGGAAAATCAATAGTGAGTTGAAATCTTCAAAATATAGGCTGAGTACATAATCATTGATATTTTATTAATTGTATGACTCAAAAGATAAAAAAGGGGTATACAAATAAACGAATCCATATTTCTCTTTTTAATCCAATCAATACCTTTTGTTAAATCTATTTCAATAATAACCTTATCTAATTATAATATATACTAGCAGAGGCCCGCACCTGTTTTATGGGTGCTGAAAATTATATTTAATACAATATTGATAAATATATTTTTATTAAATTAATCAGTTGTTAGTATAAAATTTTGTTTTATTGTTATTTATTATTAGATTGAGGATTAATTAGTAATTTTATAAGATGACAGTTAGTTTAAGGTCCTTTGACTATAATAACGTAGATAATACATATATCTTGCAGTAATGTTGCAACAAAGCATAGAATCAAATATATATATAATGGAAAGTCTTGATATATTGAGCTCAAATTGGCTAAATAATATTGCACTTAATTACATCTTTTAAGATATGGGGATTGTAGATAAAAAGAGATATGGGGATTCAAGAAATGACCGAACCTGAGAAAAGAATTGAAACTTCAAGAGGTTATCAGGAAAATCAATAACTAGTTAAAATCTTGACAATATAGGCTGAGTACATAATTATTTATGTTTTATTAATTTTATAATTAAAAAATTATGGTATTTAATTATACCTTATGAAATATGAGGATTGAAGAAAACAACTTAATATGGCAAAAATTGAAACGTGGTTTTAAGAAAAATCATTAGCAAGTTTGAATCTTAAAAATTTGGGTCAAATATATGATCATCCATACTTTATTAATTATATTTAAAATTCTTTCTACATATTACACACAAAAACTATATAATCCTTTCAATCACACAAACTATTTGCTAGTAATCTCTTTTGGTTTGTCGAAAGAAATGTTATTCCTTTCCTAACACCAAAATGCACAATTACAAAAATTAATAACTTAGCATAATAAAAGGCATTATTTTTTATTTAATTCAAATAGTAAACCCAATATTATTATGAAAAAATTAAAAAAAAAAAATAAAGTGTGTGAACAATAGCAAATATAGAGGTGTGAGAAAGACAATCAAAGTATAAAAGAAAGATTAAAAAGTAATTGAGGACACGAAATAGAAACATTGGAATCTTCAATGTCAATTAGAAAATATAAGAAACCAAAATTAAATCACCGACAGCTCCACTTAATTGAATTTTTAATCACAAATTTAATTTCAAAATTAATTAAGCCATTACTTTATCTATCATTATACAAAATTATACAAAGGAAAAAGAAAAATACAAAAGAGAAATTCAGTGATACAATAAAAATATGAGTATAAATTGGCAATCAATTAATAGAATACATGGAATTTACAATTGTACTGATTAAATGAATACATATGGAACAAAGGGGAAAAAAAAAGAAAAGAAAAAGTAGACGATCGCGATCTATGTGACTTTTGAGAATTTTTTAGGAAAGGATCACAAATTGCGGAGAAGGAAAACAATGGAGACCAGTTGATCAAAACTATTAAAAATAACTGCTATCATCACATTGAAAATATTAGAAAGAGATGATTGGGGCGTGTGTGCTACAATATGTATTGGAGAGAGAAATCGTGGGGAAGAGAAAGGAAAATAAGAAGAGAGGAGAAGTGCATAAAGGAAGAAAAATAATTATATGATATAAATGTAGAGTCCAATGATTCCATGCTAGATTAATAATAGTAGATAAAACCAAATAATTAAAGAAATTGAATTAACTATATTGATGTGTATGTTAATGGTTGTTCTATTATAATTTGACTATATGGGACATTAGTATGTATATTAATGGTTGTTAAATTATAATTTGACTATAGTAATGGGTTTCTTTTACAATATTGTAAGCGGGAAAAGTAAAATTATCTAAACATCCTTAATTAATTATTGCGAGAAAAACACACTTATTATTCTATGGGTAAGTGAGGGAATGATGTGGATAAAATTTTATTTTTGGGAAGTGTAGAGTCCAAAATCCTAAGTATTCTCTTAATAATATAAATATAGAAGATTTAATAATAAACTATAATATAATAGAAATAGATATGATATATATGTATATATATAGAGAGAGAGAGAGTAAGGAAATTTAAAACTATATTTTATGTGAGTAGAGTTGAATCAGGGCCTATTATATTAATATTTATAGATATGGATAATAACCAAGTATATATAAAATAATAGACAAGAGATAACATTTACACTTTTACTGCATAAAAATTGTCTACAACTGTAGAAATAAAAAATGAAATCGGATTTATTTTCAGTCACTTGTGAAATTTCTCGTTCATATAATGTTAAGTCATTTAGATTCAAATATATACTAAATTTATGTGTCATTATAAAGTTGCATCCGGAGGCACCGTGAATTCTACCACTTTATGCTCATTTCGAAATTCCATATATATACTCCAAATCCATAGGTGACCTATATGTAATATTATATCTAATGAGAATTGACACAATTGATATTGACTAGCTAAACATGTAATAATTGAGACATATGATCTTCAACTAAACCAAAATGCAAAAATAGAACACAAAACAAATGCAAAATTTTCTCTTTCAGAAAACCTGTAATTCAGGTAGTTTGCACCAATTTTCCCTGGCCTTTTCCAGGAAAATGTCTACACTGGAATGGTTGAAACCCACATCGATCTTTCTGACCTGATTAATGGCAATATGCCACTTGAGAATGATCTCTTAATGATCATACGCTCCTTGCTAGTTTCTCCTACTGAATCTTTAGATGATCCTGCTCCAACATAGCCCGAAGAGACTGCTTCTTCAATGGTTCTATCCGAGTCATGGCCTGTGCACAAAATGTTAGCAACTGTAATCCTGTTTTGATTAGGATGGTCCATGGAAACCGTTCTTCGAATTCTCCGCAACCATTCTCCAATCTCAATTACCGTCTGATGGTGCTCCAGTGTACCCAAATCACTAGAAACGCGCACCACCGTCTTAGGAAAATTAGCATTGGGATTCTCGCTTGGGGAGTTTTGTGCTCTGGGGGGAATGATTTCATTTCCTTGATGAATTTCCACCTCGGAATCATTCCCTCGAGGACTTTCAGGCATTTCGATCGGCAAAACGTTAGTGAGTACGATGTCGGAACGGCATAAGGGGCAATTGGACCGGGATTTCAGCCAAGTATCAATACAGGGGATGTGAAAAGCATGAGTGCATTTAGGCAAAAGCCTAATGCTCTCATCCTCTTGAAACTCACTGAGACAAACTGAACAAGTTTTGTCAATTAAACTCACACCCTTTTTGTACTTGCACACCGGAATGGACTTAATCAGTGCTTCATCCAAGCCAATAGTCTCCACGAGCCACGGTTCATGGATGGATGGGTTAGGATTAGGATAATTAGAATCATGATCCTCCTCCAATCCCGGATTAGGATCACGGTTATCCTCCCTTGGTTCGGTTTTCCTACAAAATTTGGAGATCAGTGCATAGTAAGTCGCTAGAAGGAAAGCACTGGCTAGGATGCCTATGATTGCTATGACAAGAGGGGAAAATGTTGTTCCTGAGTTGTCTTGAGGAAATTCAAAAGGCGGTGGAGGAGGAGGAGGAGGAAGAGGGAAGATCTTGTAACACCACTGTGGGCAATACCCACTACAGAATCCTTGAGAACAGTCTTTGGTGTTTAAGAATGGTGGTGCCCAGGTTTTTGGGTTGCCTAAGGTCCCCATAAATATGAATCATAAGACAAGAATAGGAATTGTCAGTTTATGGTAATATGATCTTTGGTCACTAGGAAATAATGGAGACTAAACCTGAGATTTGTGGAGGAATTTGGAGGGCATGAATGATTTATTTTATTCTTAACAAGAATAATAAGCTTTTGAGGAGTAGGGTGGCAATGTGCATAAATTGGCAGGATGGTGTTGAAAGTATCTGAAATAAAGAAATAAAAAATACAGTTTGTTAACGCTTTGGAAGACTTTTTTTCTTTTCTGTTTTTGCGAGAAAGGAAAACTTTATTTATTAATTTTTTTTAAACAATCTGCAATAGGGTACAAATTTCAACAATTTTTTCTTTTTTGAAATTAGTGAACTGGGAATAATTATTAAAATGTTTTAAAAGAAAACCTTTTATTACTTTAAAGTTGATCGTACATTTTAGGAAACAATCAACTATATAACCCAAAAAATCTAAAGAAATTTTTTCTTTTTTTAACCTTTAACAAGTAT
This sequence comes from Lumnitzera littorea, assembly GCA_024138015.1. NCBI lineage: Eukaryota > Viridiplantae > Streptophyta > Magnoliopsida > Myrtales > Combretaceae > Lumnitzera > Lumnitzera littorea. Next base: position 92,031,765 of record JAMXBB010000001.1, on the reverse strand, counting down.
TTAGAGGTGGATGTTAACATTTTCCATCTATATAACATAAGCTTTACTTATGTTTTACATGGATTTTGTAAATTTGCTCAGGAACCTAAACAAATGGGGTTTAATTCAAATGATAACCTTCCATTAGGAGGAAAAAAAAAAAAAAAGAAACAAAGAAAACCGAGAAAACGCCAATTAGTTTAAGACTAGTGGTATAAGCTAATATGATGGTTATTCTTCGTTTTCTTTTCCATTCTTTTCCTATTCTTTTCCTTTATCGTTCGACAATCGACTCCTTTTTCTTTCTTATTCAGCTTTGTTTACTTTTTCTTTCTTTTTCTTTGTCTTTTTTTTATTTCCCTTGAGAGTAGTGGTTTGTTGACTAAGGTAGTGATGGTTGGGAATTTATTGAAGCAATCAATAAATTTTTCTTTTCTTATTTTTTTTTTAATTACAAGTCATTTTCAAGCCTGTAGCAGTTGAAAGTTAGCATATTACGTACAAAATATTCCCTGTGTATTAAATATTCATCATGCTGCTCACACACTCTTCCGAAAAAGTATCCATCAAGTATCATCCCAAGGTTTATATCAGCAGTGCCGTCATTGAATCACCCAAATAAGCAAACTCAGGATAACGTATAGAGCGCGGAGATGAGAGAATTTGGTGATGTTAGGTCACTGTAGACATGGGCATGGAGCGGGTATTGCCCCGTGCCTCGACAACAATCCGTCATGTCGGGTTGAAGACCCCGACATGGTCTGGTATAGAACCGCTAGGAAACAACTGTTTTCGGTTTGCCCTTCCCAAGCCGGATCCTGATGGTTTCGATCAGTGGAGTCGGGTCGAGTGCCTATACCCATGTCTTGGTTCTGGTCCACATTTAACTAGAGTGCAATGAGAAATATATATACATGCATATATATATATATATATATATATTATAGGTAATATGTATGAGTAACTTAAAGTTGACTATTTGACTTTACATTCAATATATTATATTTTTTTCGAAGAGAAAATATAGGTTATGAACAAATTAACAGAAGATAACATAAAAACAAGCATATCAAGACATATTTATCATTATTACAGCATTGCAGATGTTATAAATATATCCCATAAATTTCAAGTTATTTAATCATTATATTAAATAATCCTTCAATTCTTTTATCTTTAGATACACGTACAGTAGTGGGCAATCGTTTCTCCACACGAAAATCTTGTGCATGGCATTAGGTTTCCCCAAGCATATCTCCATTTCTCTTTCCCCTTCTATCTTTATGGCGATCTTAGCTTATGTCAATAATTTATTATTTTTTTTCCCGATGGGAACAGCAAATTCCATTACTTAAAGATAACCACATTCCAATGAATTTTATTTTGTAAGAATTGTGTCCCGATGTTCACCAAAGTGCCCTTGGTGGGCCTAAACTACAGATGCCAAAGACAGATTCTATAGCTGTTATTATTCTTCAAGGGGCTGAGTGGCTGACTGCTTAGTGTCGGCAGCTGGTAGTGTTAATTTCAGTTACGTTTCAATGTTGATTTTTATAATATAATTTTTGGATTAATGTTATAAATGGTACTTAAATTTTATCAAAATTTATAATTTATTATATTTACTTTGAAAAGATTAATTTCCTATCTAAATAAAATTTTCATGAGTGTATTTGCTATCTAAATTAATTTTGTTAAATCCATTTTGTTGATACCTGATTTTTGCTCGGACTAAGGCTTAACAAGCAAGGCTCATCATGAAAGCCTATCATGAGCGTGAGATGTATAAGCTCCGCAATCAGGTATTCAAAATTCAATATATAAAATTTAGAACGATTGAGTAAGTTGTTTAATCGAGGTTAAATTTTACGAAGTTGGAAATATTAATAAAAGTGATCGTATGAATTTGGATTTAGATAAATAAATAATAAAATATTATGATATTGAGTTATATGTATATTACCTGTTATTTATCGGAAATGTGTAAAACAAATTCTAATAACTAATGAATTAATAGAAATAAATTATATGAATACTAAAAATGATCAAATAACTTAAATAATATTAATGAGTATTTATTTATATCATATATGTATTTACATGTAAGTAAAAATACGCGAAATCATTAAAATTACCTAGAATATGCTAATATAATATTAATTAATTAAATAAAATTCATAAAAAATTAAAGAAAAATCAAGAAAAATATGGAAAAGTTCGGAAAAGTTCAAAATAGGGGTGTGACATGCTTTGATTTAAAGAAAAAATAATAACCAATAAAAATAAGCCAAATAGAAAGTGAAAGAAATAAGAGATAAGGACACATGTCAATAAAAAATCAAAAGAAAAATTCTAAGCACTACTCTAAATTAAGAAAACCTCTTCTATAATTCGTTTAGGTCACTTAGGAGTTTAGAAAAAAAAATTGAGAGAGATTATGAAGAGAGGAGAGAGTATTTTTAGAAAAATTAAACAAAATAGTATGCAATTAAGGTCTTAGAAAAGAACCCATATTCGATGACCACTTAGAAAGGAACAACCACCACCACTTGATAGCAAATCTATCGCTTAGTGGTGCTGACAAAGGTGAAGTTACCATTGGTACTTGGAAGCTCTTCAATCGGTAAGTTTTTATTTCATTTTCGAATTTGTTTAATTTTGTAAAAATATCAAATGCACATGAAAAATTATAAAATTTAGTATTCTAAAATATTTCTATATGAAGATTTAGGAAAAAATATCAATTTGATAAAATTAAGCCTCGAAATATATTGTTTTTAAGAAATGACTAAACTTGAATTAGTTTTTAATTTCGATTTAAATAATCTTAATAGTATAGTTTTGACATTAAAATTTTTGTATAGACTATTTAGAATATATATAACAATGCTATGAAGGGTTTTTCATGAAATTTATTTTCTAAAATTTTATTTAATTTTTAAACCCTAAAATCACCCATAAAAAGCATTTTGTAGGCTAAATTTGGTAATTTAACGTTAATTTGGTTTAATTACTGATTTAGCATGTGATTAGGTATCTTAAGATGTTAATTGTTGATATAGAATGATATTTGTAATATTTGAGGTATTAGATGTAAGTATTATGTGTGTTATCTAGTAAATATTTAATAAGTAAAATGATATATTTTAAGTTAATTTTGTGATTTAGGGTTAATTAGATATAAATTCTAATTTAGGATATAATTAGACATTTTGATATGTTATTGGACGATGAAGAATGATATATGTAGTGTTAGAAGTGTTAGATAAGTAATATAAGTTTATAATATATAATAATACATAATATGTGCATAGAGGAATTAAATGGGTAGAAAATATTAAGTAAAAATTTATGACATTATAATATTAGGAATATGATATAAATTCAATTTGGAATGCGAATTTATAAAATTATATGAAAAATGTAGGTTGTTCTCATATCAGGAGCTAATTCGATAGTTAAATTTGGAATATAATATACCGTATAGATAAAAATATTGGTTATAAGCTAAAATGGAAATTTAAGATACCTAAGTATAGTTAGATGAATTTTACATATTAGTTTGCGAGAAATTCTTAGGATTTACAAATAAAAACAGTAATTAGAAGTTAAAATAAAATTTGATTTAGAAACTACTTCAAAAATTGAATTATAAATTAATTTAGGACTAGCTCGATTATAGAAGATATAAAAATTGAATAATTGAGTAAAATTATAATTTTAGATTAAAAAATAATGATTTAAAGCTTATATATATACGCACACATACATATGTATGAGTGATTACGATAAAACGTGGACAATTTCGAATTAGAAACTGATTAAGAAGTAGAATTAGAATTAGTGTTAATATAAGTATATTAGATAGTAAATCAAAAACCCAAACCAAAGGTTATACTAGTCAAATAAATTGTAAGAAAAAGATTAAAAGGCATTTAAAAAACTTACAAACAAAGAGTAATAAAAAGGTAACTACAATCTAATTTAGGGGTTCCATTAGAATCGGCAAAAGAAGCAAATTCAAAACTTGGCTGAACAAGAAAAGTAATTTAAAGAGATATAAACTAAAATAACCAAATATAAGAAGACCCTAAACTAAAGATGATAATTTAAATTACAGAGTAAAATCTATCTATGGCAGTTATGGGAAATTAAAACAACATTTGTATTATAGAGATTATCAGCGATAGCCTGTGCAAGTTGCACCTTGAATGAGCAAGTGGGAAATCTAGGTAAGTTTGGGATCAATACGATACTATATTTCAAAATATTGTTTTATAGTATTCGGAAGCTTGAGATTATACTTGGTTGTATTTGATAGATAGTTGAATATATGTATACTTGTGTGTATGTTTTTGGGTTTGATTATATGATTATGGTTTAATGTTCTGGGTTGAAATTTATATGACTTGTGTGAAATAATTAAACACCTTAAATTGGACTAAATTAAATATATGACTAATAAGTCCAAAACAAACCTACATAGCAACCTTATAGAGGAAACGTTTAAGGTTCTCTAGCCAAACACCAACTCTTTCGAAAGGGATAACATTGGATAGTATAATTGGTTCTTTCTTCATTCTTAATAGAATTAAGTAATCAGAGAGAAGGTCATAGTAAAGGTGAAGTTAATGGTTTGAAAGTAGTCATGAGATGAGTGGTGTCCTTACTACACAAGCTTAGGTTTACTTATATATGCATGGCATCTAGCTAATTTAGTTAATAACCCTATTTGTACTTAATGTGTAGTTTTAAGTCTCCATCTTAACTTACTAAGTAGTTGGCTGCTCATATTTCTATAAATATTATTACAAGTACTAGCTTAGAAGCGGTATCATAACTAACTTGAAGCTAACTATCATTGGATCATGGGGAGTAAGGAAGTAAATTGAAGAATAGATATATTTTTAAGGTTTTAGTTCTTAATTTATAATCTTCTATTGTTAAATGAAGTATTACTTAGGTAAGTTTATGTTACGAAATCATGTGAATAGTAATTGTAACATTTGAATCCTAGTATATATTTTTTATGCTTTCTTAAGTAAATAACCTATTTAATTTGTGAAATATTTACTTCAAAGTAGGTTAGTTGTGGGCGTTTTGTGTAAATTAAGTTTAAGATAATAGCTGAAAAGTTAATTTCTATCATATAATGGTTTGCATGACGAGATTTTTATAACTCTAATCCTTTGAGGCGTAATAAGATGCGAGCTTGTCAATCACCTTACAACCTCTTTACAAGGCCATGTGCTCACGTAAGGAACACGCGAGCTATTGGCAAGTCTTTTCTTTATACCATGACCCACTCAACGAGCTAAATAACATGTTCGAGCCGATCGCCCCTTGATCGTCAAGTTGGCATGCATTGATCTTCTAACATAGGCTCAACTTTTATCTTTAGTGCCTATTTTCTATTACAACCCGTTAATGAACATTTGACATCTGTAATACAGCCAGTACACCCAATACCGCTACTCTTGTTAAATCACTAAGTTACAGATTTGGTAGTTTGGTTGACTACAACATGCCACTTGTAGTAGAGCTCGATTTCTATGGCAAAGCGCACTCTCTATCAACAATCAGTACAAGCGAACCCTTGATTGCTATGTATTGAGGTAGATCTCATAAAAAGTGCCAAGTGCTAGGAAGTAAAGGGGGACTTACTCTATACTCTCTCGGAACCTTTCTCCTCCCTTTCTCTCATGACTTAAGCTTAACATATTACATACACACTAGGTAGGTGCAGTCCCTAAAATTCTTAGTGTTCATCCCCCTTTTCCCTTAGTCATCCTTGCTAACTAAAGTGTTAGAAGGCTCTCATGGCAATATCTATCGGAGGCTTTTTGTAGGTATTGAGAAGTAAGAGTCGAAGCCTAAGCCTAAGCCTACTATAATCGGGCTCCATGTGAGTCCACTCATCCTAATTGGTCCAATCGCGATCAACACTTTTATTGATGTAGACATAAAGGCAAACTGAAAATTGACCTATAGTCATCAATGGATTGAACAACCCACTTTTTCAAGTCGATCGGAACTCATTTCACCTTAAGTGGCTATCCCAAACATTCTAGGATTGGATCTATTCGGTAGCTACCTTGTAAGGGGGCGTACAATTCCCTATGGGAGGTCATTGGCTACCTCCTAGCCTTTCGTAATGTCCAATTCTTAGTCCGATCTTGTGTCCACATCAACAAATGGACTTTATAAAGTTAGTTTAGGTAGTAAAAATTACTATAAAAACTTTGATGAGGTAGTAAATTGATTTTTTCAAAACTCATATAGTAAAAGGTGCATTTTGATAAAATTTAGATACAATTTATAACTTTAATTTTATAAATTTTAATGAAAAAGTTTTTACTTTTTTTTTTTCACCGTTCATCATATTTATAAAGCAACAAAGAAGATTAGAAATTGTCCTTAAAACAACACCATCTTAAATGTTATAGTCAACAAAAGACTAAACATAGAAAGATGTAAATATGTGATCATCTTGCAAATTCCTTTTCATTTTTTGTCTACCACATTAAAGTAGAGTGATATAAATTAGAGTAAATTATATTGATACTTCCTCCAAAAATTATAAAACATATACAAACAGTCTAAATTTTTTAAATAACACATCTATACCATTTAAAAGATACTGATACGGCATGAATCCACTTCCAAAATAGTACTAAGTATAATTCTAAACCCCATTTGTGGATTTTCATAACCGATTGGATACATCAATTGTGAGCCAATGTTGTTAAACTTTGATCAAAAGATTGACTTGGGGATGATAAGGGGTTAAAGGTTAGGAGGATTAAATCGAGACTAAATCAAAATGATTTGGGACTAATAAAAATATTATAATATAATTTATATTTATTTATAATGTAATAAAATTTATATCTATCCTTAAAAATTTAAAGTTAAAAAATTTTCGTGGTTTATTTTTTTGTTTTTCTTTGATTTATATTTATTTTTTTAGTAAATTGATGTATTTTCTAATAAATAAAAAAGAAAATAATATATTATAATCTAAAAAAATCTGATGGATTCATATAGGAACCATGTTTAACTAATTAGATGAATTGAGTTGAATTAGGCTCATTGTTAATAAGGATCAAAACGGTGATTCAAACCGATATTATAAAGAGATCGAATCTAATCGAATTGAATCAAACGAGTCAATTCAAGTCTAATAATACTGTTGTGAGTATGAATTAAATCTAATATATGTATATTGATGCAAATATTGACTAATAACGAATAGGACGAGGATGTTTACGGTGTCCATACTGTTCAAAGGTTGAATTGAGTTATTTAGTAAAATTCAGAATATCGGTAAAATGTTAATAGTTCGCATAAGATTGCGCTGTTGTTATTTATGTTATAAATTAGGAGACAGAGTTTCCGCCGTAAAGGTTAATTTCAGTCAACATTCAACAGTGACTTGCAAAAAGATTATTTTTCTCATCCAATAAAATAAACACTGTAACAAAGACCAATAAAGCCCTCAAAATTTGAGGCTACAACCTTTACCTTTCGTCAATCCATATGTTGTGGGCCAATCGAGTACCTGCGGACCCCGTTACTCCTTACTTCGTGATACACGTGAAAGAGTAATTCTGAAATTTATTTAAGCTTCTACAATTAGATAAATAAATTATTATCCTAACATTAAATTTTTTCTCTTTTAATTTTACAATTAAAATTTGAAATTACTAAATATCTTATCTAATTGAGATTTACCTATCAAATTTGTTACCTTTCCACCAATAACTATTTGTCACATTGGCACAAATTTTTATATGTAAAATTTTGATAGGTATAATATTTAGCACATTCAAATTTCATGCATAGAATTGAGGGAAAAAAACAAATTTATAAACAAGTTGAGTCAAGAAAATATAGTACTGAACTCAATTCAAGCTCAATTCAAAATTTCAAAATTTGAGCTCAATTTAAAGTAATACTCAATAAGTTTAAGCTCGATTTAATTAAGCTCATTTTTTACTTAATAATTTTAACAAATATTATAAATTTAATTTAAATAATAATAATTTTTAAGCTTGGTTAAAACTTAACTCGAACTCGACTAATATTTAAATTTGATTTAATTCGATTAGACTTACGGACTTGTTGAGCCAAACATCATAGCTAGAAGTATGCAAGTGAGTTAAACAGGTCAATTCGATTTAACCCACTTTAGTCGCAGGTTAAACAAATCGAGTTTATTTGACTTGCTTTTTAAACGGGCAAAAATATATTGGCTTTAACCCGTTTAAAAAGTGAGTTAAATGAGTTGATTCGCGAGTCAAAAGCATAAATAAATTAAATGGACTGACCTAAATCGACCCACTTTAGCCTGTGGATTAAACTAACCGAGTTCATTTGGTCTGCTTTTAAATAAAAAAAAATATCTTAGTCCAAATTTGTTTTAAAAATGAGTTAAACGGACCGGCTCGTAAACTAAAACCTACTTGCACACCTCTAATTATAGCTCGAGCTAAACTTGATAAGTTACTCAAATAGATTGAGCTTATACACCTCTAATTATAGCTTGAGCTTGACTTGATAAATTATTCAAATAGATTGAACTCGAGCTCAAGTTACATGACTCGCTATGGTTGAATTCAAGTAAATATTGAGTCAAACTCAAGTATTTTGTAAATAGGCTCCTTTCATTTACCCTTGGGGGTTATGGTTTTATCTCTTAATTGTTTGGTATACTACATGTTTTTCAATACTTTTTATTGATATATTAAATAAAACATAATATAAACTCTTCGGGCCATATGCAAACTCAAGCAATATATATTTATAAAGAAAAAACCCTTCATTAATATTCTTATCTAAACTCGATTTGTGGAGTTGATTACATTTTTTCACACTAAAGAACCTAAAAGACATGGTATACTACAGGGACTTCACAGTATGATCAATTAAGTATATCTTGTAATGGCTTTAGAAGATTTAAAGGGAAAAAAAAAAAAATCAAGTATGGCATAATTGGAAGCATATGGAGAAATAAAAAATCCAACATTTGCTAGGAGACATCCAGTTAAGAAGGTATCTGTGTTAGGAAACATTTTAGGGAAAGGAATAGCAACATGCAAATTATTCAGAAGACAGAATAGAAGCAATTCACCAGTTTATTATTATTAAATTTCAATGGTATATGATTTTGGAGAATTCCATTTGCTCTTGTTCCCATTGAGGGACCAGCGAAGAAGTAAACGTCAAGATAAAAAAAGTACTTAACGATAACATTTTATTATGGGAAATCTCATTAACTAGCATAAGAGAGGAGTAGGACTTGAAAGAATTGGAAGAAATAAATAAGCTTAAAATAGATTCAACTATATCGAATCCTATAACAAGGAATCAACAAATCGAGGCCTTCGGAAATTATACACAGATGCAGCTTTTGGCAACTTGGAAAATGGAATGTGTTATCGTATAGGTAATGTTAAAGATTTTAGAGACTTTTGTCAATGAATTTCGGAAGGTAACTGTACTGACTCCCACATCTCAGGCTTTGGTGGCATAATTTGTGCCAAAGGCCAGTAAGGCGATGCTGCTACCAGTTTCTTACAACATCAACAGCTATACTACATCTATTGGTATTGCAGAAAGGTGCTAAAATAGTGAAAACCCAAGTTGTACAGCCTTCAGCTGCTCTCTTGACAGAAGGTTTGATGTTCTCTATCTGCTTCATATGATTTTAAATCAATTGTATGGCATATGAAAACTATGAGCTTGAGGGTTGATCCTCAAGCTGTTCATCCTGTTTTTCGCTATTAGACTCATCAACATTCCTCTCACTAAATTTTAGACGGACTGGACGTCCCATCAGTTCCTGCAAAATATGAAAAATACAAACTTCAAATGTCCATCTCTCTCGCTAAGCACAATTAAACCAACAAGCTTAAGTCTGCCATCTATGCACAAATACATAACGTAAGTCTGCCATACAGCAAAGTTCTTCAGACTTCTGCGTGCAGATTACTCTTATCTTCATTCACATAGAAAAAGAAAAAAGATTTCCAGTCGATAACAAGATGTTTATACCGAATGCAAGCAATTAAACTGAGTACGAATCCGAGATTCCCTATTTCCATGGCACTTTTACTTGCTTCCTTCATTTTAACAATCAAGAGTTGAAAAGTCTTGCAGAGGATCACATGACTGATGACAATACACTCAATTGAGGTGGTACCATTGGATACCGAGAAAATAAACATATTTCTTTGTCATTTCCTGATTTATAATTTTTAGGGATACTATTACATTCATAGTAATCTTTTATTTAGGAAAAGTAAAGATTAATAAATATGTATAAATAAGTGGTTCCACAACATCTATAAACAAGACAAGTCATTCTAAAATTAGTATTTAACGGTTAATAGTTTATGATATTGGAAATGTGATTGGAGAGCAGCCCATGTCCAGCTTGTGAAGCATTCGATAGGATGGGGTTGTGAGGACAACATGCTCCATAATATGGTAGATGTTAGAGGTTATGAAATTTGCAGTCTAAATTAAAGTTTGGAATTTTGGATGATTGGAGATGCAGCGTGTCCATCGGGGATAGGGGTGTTCATTCAGGATGATGCCAGCTGACCAGCGGTAGGCCAGGCAACCAAAGGTTGATGGCAGTTGATCGCTGGCTTAGTGTCAGTTGGGTCTTCAGGGCAGCTTCAGTTGCTTCCTATTTTATCAATTTGGATCATTTTGAAGCCTGTACATAAAGGTTTATGCATAACAGACGGTCCATTATTAAACCAAAACACATCATTAGACATAGTTAATTTGTGATACCCCATAACCACCCCCACGCCAGTGGTGATTTTTCATGCTTAGTTCATTTAAGGATTTATGTAAAACTGTTCTGTATTGTAATCTTTTTCCCTAATGGGCTTTTCTCTTACATTTGATTATTCACACTGTAACAACTTGTCCATCAACCTTCTGCATCAGTGCATGAGAGAGAGTTCTCTTTAACAAGCCCTTGAAAATATAAATTAGAGGTTTCTTTGCAATCAGTCCTCAGTCCTTTCTTTTACATATTTCGCTTGTGACTAGATGTCTAGATCATTGAGCTAGGCACATAACAAGTAGCAACGAAGTATGGAGGCATAAGAATGTAAAGAAACATAATCAACAAGAGCAGGAGTGAAAAAATTTCTAGTCTATCTGTCAGTTGCACTAGGCTTAATTCATGATTTATGACATCAAATTTTGCATAAGAAGCTATTTAGGTATTTGACCTTATTCCATGTATACGGCTTAATCATCATTTTTTATAGTTAAAGGTTAACCACGGAATTTTTAGCAGCAACAACAGAATAAACTCTTTAATACTATATATGTGCAAAAAACAGCAAATTCAGCTATTAGTTCCATTGAAATTGAAATTTTAATCCCTAGCATGCCATCATATGATCAAATTCCATACCCTTAAGGCAATTTAGGTTCAAACAATGGAGAAAGCAAGTAGCAAGAATGTGTATGCAAATTTATATGCACATGAATTTAACACCTCTAAACTTTTAGAAAGTTGATTGCAAATCTAAGATTAACCAGAATGCATAAAATTCCTTTGAGATTACCTTCCCATCAAAAGCTGAAATTGCAGCCTCTGCTTCCTCCCTTGTGGCAAAAGACACGAAACCATACCCTGCTGACCTTCCATTGGGGCTGTCAAACACCACCCTAGCTGATACTGGATCAGACTTCTCAGAAAATAAGGCTTTGAGATGTGAGGATCTTGCTTTCCACGCAAGATTTGACACATAAAGTTTGTGACGGGCCTCTCTATGGGGAGGAACTGAAGGAGGCAGAGGAGGAGGAGGTCTCCTAAATCTCCTTGCAAATTCTACTCTAATAATCCTCCCCGAAACTTCCTGTATTTAGATTATTTACACTTAAGAACCTTTCAAGCGATGTAATGCGGATGAACTTTTAAACCACAATCCTTTTGCTAAGTCCATACATATTGATTATTAAACTTTTTGAATATATCAACATTGAACTGATAAATTAGAGCAATTAGATTGCTTGCTTGTCAACTGATGTGCAAATTGAGATAGGATTGTGGCTGTTTGGAGACAGCTATATCTGTGTGATTGACATGCAAACACAGCTATATCTGTGTCATAATTTAACTTGCAAATAAAACAACATGTTCTCTTATGATTCTAGCAATGAGAATACAAATGTTCAGGTACTTCAACATTGTCACCATGCTTCTGTATCTCAGCTTAAACTTCAACTTTTTAAATTATAGCTTCTCTCCAAATCTTATGCTTTGTCAAAATAGTAACTATGAAGTTTCACTGAAGTATGAATACAGTTTATATTGCACACATGATCTATAAATTTACTTTGTAGTTTGTTTGCAGTTCCAAAAAAAACTTATTGTGGTATTAGAGTGGGAGGCCAAGATAAAATCCGGCATCAACTTTTGATCTAATTACATCAATCTGTTGGTAACTAATTCTAATCTACATTGATTACACATGATTCATTCAAGAAAGAGCTCATAAATACTGACTAGTTCAAGCTTTTGACTGGATTGTCATGATTCTACTAAATACTCAATGAGTTGGAACTAAGAAACATCATTACTTTTGTTCCTGAATCAACTTCAGAGAAATAAGGTTTGCTCCAATATGTTTATTGTACCTATCATTGGGTGCATTTGGTGAGTTTTCTCAATAAAAAATGCCCTGATATATGATGCATTAAATGAAATTTTTCCATCTTGAGTCTAGACAGTATACAATAAGAAAGTATGAGGCTTTCCCTAAGTATAAAAATAAAACTTCCACACCAAATCATATACTGATCATACATATTGCATATATTCATGGAGTTCAATTAAACCAAGTTTCATTCATCATTTATATATATATAAGTTTAAGGCGCTCCAACACATTTTCAAGAAGTTCAATGGAAATCGCACATTAGATTTATTAACCATCCACCTTTATAAGAAAGAAAGGGAACCTTGATATACAACTCACATGTGAATCAAACATGTCAATAACAGCCTGAGCTTCTTCGCCCGAACTCATGGTCACAAATGCAAATCCTCTACTTTTCCCATCCTTTTGCTTTATTATCTGAAAAAACATAATTCCACACAAACAAGTCAAAACCACAACAACACAACAGAAAAAGTTACCCTGCCTGGTTCAATGTCGCATCCGCATTCCCATCCATCACATGTTCCTGAGCACAAATGCAACAAGGGTTTGGAATTTGGGGGGCATACTCAACTTTTTATATATAGCACAGTTACATACAAAATATTTCATATAAATTACAGTAATCCCCTTGAAAACTATCAAACCACGACATCTGAATTTCTAGAACAGCGCTCTTACAGACACTTAATAATGTTAAATTCCTCAAGATTTCATATCCAATACAATAACAATTCGTTCTTTGTTCCATTTATGCATGCTGCAATAGACGAGAAATATTGATACGAGAGCTAAGTGGGAATACGAATCAAGACACTGAATTAGGACAGGAAAATCATTACAGAATGGTAAAAGAAAAACAACCTCAACATCTTTGACAGTACCACAAACGCCAAAGAGGTTCTTGATATCAGCAACAGAGAGAGACCAAGGCAAGTTGAAAATGTAAAGCTTTCTCTTGACGTTGTTTGGTTCTTGGGTTTCTTCTGCTTCGATTTCCACGCTAGCTTCTTCTTGAATTGCAGAGCAGAGCTCAAAGCATAAGATGTTAGCAGTACTGGAAGTAGTATTGGTTTTGCTAATGGTGATAGGAGAGAGAAAGGACTTGTAAGAGTTCGAGTGAGCTGGAGAGAGATGAAGGTTTAGAGAGAGGAATGGTTTGTGGGTTGTGGTGGAAAGTGAAGGGTGGTGAGGTGCCGATGAGAAGACAGAGAGTGCAGCTTCTAGTGTGGCCATGGCCATCAGAGCGAGAGAGAGAGGGGGGGGAGGAAGGTGCTGGGCAAGAAGGATAAGAAGAATTTCTTTTTTTTTTTGGGCAATTTGATTATAAGAAGAGATATTCTCAGGTGTTGAATCATTTGACCATCTTATGAATGATAAATATAAAAAAATATACTAATTAACTTTTTTTTTTTTATAACATTTAATCTTATTTTATATTTATTTACCTTTCAATTATCGCTAAAAACTTGCCAATAATCGGAAAATATTATCCCTTCCTATGTAATTAAACCATGCACCTTAAAGAAATTTTGAAATAAAAAAAAAAAAAAACAACCTTCGTAAATATTAACTATCCACTTTTTCAATTTTTATTTTATATATATTATGTTGGTTCTTGTATCTCACGGTTTTTTCCCCCTTTTTTCTCTTCCGCCGTAAAGATGCACGATCTCTGTTATACATTAAAACTAGATCTTAGCAACAATAATTCACACTTCGAATGACTTTTGTATTAGACTTGGACAGCATTCACATAAATGTATTTAAAAATAATTATAATGGAAAAATTGAGATAAATTTTACTTATATCGTCTGGTGCCTATTAAGGATTTTTTTCCTTTTTTTTTTTTGGATAAACAATATTTTTAGATATATTAGGTTCTCTCAAATAATATTTATATATATATATATATTTGGAAACAAGTAATATGTTTTGATAATAACAAATATTAAAATTACCTAACCTTTAAATGCTTTAGGATAAAAATTAGAAAGAAAGTTAGAAACTATCATAGTCTATTGATAACGGTTAGTAAAAGACTTAGAAACTGATCATACTTTAGGTATATTGTTGAATTTTAATTTTAAAAAGAATCATATTTAAATTATTCTAAAATAGGATCCTAATTTGGGTATTTTTATTATTGAGAAAGATCCCTAATTTTGAAAAAGGGTTTATTCTTTCTTTTAAAAAAAATGTTTAAAATACCTTACTCACATAAAAAAATGAAAGGGAGATAAAAATAAAAAGATTTTTCTTTTCTTTTTCTTTTTTATATTTTTTATTCTTTTCCTTATATTTCGAAAATAAATAAAAGGAAATTGAAAAAGAAAACACAAAAGAGGCTAGACTTTGATGTACATGCGAATTGAATATGGTAAGGTTAAGGGGCATTGATGGGGTTAGGTCAGGTCGAGTTGCATGTGACCTGTACGTACACATACAAGGAATATGAAAGATAGTAGTAATGAAGCTCGATTAGGGTGATTCTGGGTAGATTTTTGAATGGGAAAAGGCGTTTTTATGTGTATCCAATTGGGGAATATAGGTGTAAGATTGATGCCATGGCCAGTAGTGGTTGTTTTGGTAGTGGTTGGTGTTGGGTAGTGAGTAATGGTTGTGTGTGATATGTGGTTAATAGCTAGAGTTCGAAAGGGAGTTGGGTTAGGGGTTTTCGAGTGTAGTGAGCACAATCTTAGTATTGGTTTGGCTTGAGATGGTGGCTAGGATAGTGGTTTGGAGAAGGAAGTCGTGGTTAGGGTTTTGTATGAAACCCTTAGTGGTGGTGGCTATATTGTAGGTCATGGTGATGGTTGAGAGAGTCACCAATTGAGAGCTTGTAAGTTAGGGAGTTTGGTCGTAGTGGTAACTTTGTTTGAAAATCACCACACAAGAGCCATAAGCTAAAGAGAGAGAGAGAGAGTAGCTGCTCTTAGAGAGAGAGAGCGATAGGATGATGTGTTTAAGACTCAAGAGTGAAAGTTGATGATTTCAAACACTTGTTCAAGCTCTAATTTATGGTGTTGAAGCTTAAATTAAACATGGAAAGAGATCAAAAGCCATTAATTATGATTAAATGTAGGAAGACAACCAAGATCTAATCTTCTAATTTAGGCGTGTATTAGAGTTGTTCTTTGGTCAAATGCATGTCGCACATGTCCATTCTTGTCAAAATAAAAGATTAAAAGCTTCAAAAATCATTATACTACTTAAATCATGAGCAGTGAAAAATCCGTGCATTTAAGTTTTTACTAAATTTCAATAGCTATTTTGAACCTCTAAATGACCATATTTAAACAGAATAATGGTATCAATTCAAAGTATTCCAAGTAAACTTCGCAATTTCACCGCTAATTAGGTGAAATCGCGAAGAAAAAGGGATAAAAAAATGCCTTAAAGTGAGTTGTCCGCACGGTTACCTTGCAAGAAAGAGATGGAAAGCTAGGAAAAGAGAAGGAAAATGGCTATAGTTAGCCAATAAATGACT
This sequence comes from Lumnitzera littorea, assembly GCA_024138015.1. Lineage (NCBI taxonomy): Eukaryota > Viridiplantae > Streptophyta > Magnoliopsida > Myrtales > Combretaceae > Lumnitzera > Lumnitzera littorea. Next base: position 92,015,600 of record JAMXBB010000001.1, on the reverse strand, counting down.
GACACATGTCAACCATGGGAAAAAAAGCTAATGCCTTATATATGAATTGAACCTAAGATCTTTCTTAGGTTCATGATTCTCATCAAATCTATGTTAATCACCATATAGGCTATTGGCCCATACCCTATTCATTTTCACAACTAATTAATACTTAAGTTATGTGGTCCCTTAAAATAAAAGCTACCCAAATAGAAAATGAGTTAAACCAAACCTAATGATCCAACACAACTTTAAATCTTTATTTTTCTAAGAAACCATTTTTTCTAAAAATATTTTATTTTTCTAAAAACATAATAAAAATTTTCTATTTTCCTAAAAAAAAATCTAAATTCCTAATTTCGTTTATATTTTTCATTTTTCACTTTTTAAAATTTTTTTCTTATTTTTGGATTTTTGAATATTTTGTATTTTTTTTTTAATTAGGACCCTTTTCTTTATTTTTGGAAAATACTAAAACTATAGAGGGCAAAATGAGATGCCTATAGGTAAAAGGCTACACTACAATAAATTTTTACGTTTAATCTCTTTTTAACTCTCATATCTTTATTTTGTTGTCATTATTGTTCAATTTATTTTAAAAAACACAAAGCACTCTCTTAGAAATTCCTAACCATTGTTTTAAGTAATCAATGGGATTTTCATTCAAAAAAATTTTAGTTTGAATTAGCAATCATTCCACCAACCACCCACTAACTCCCCCCCCCCTTCTCCTTGATTGCTTAAGGGAGACCATGAATTGACTTATCAATTGATCAATGCTCAAGAAAAGAAACATGCCTTAATCAACAAAAGAGAAAAATATCTATTTATAAATGCAATCTCACCATTTGAATTTAACCTTGTGTTTGCTTGTAGCATTACTAAGGATGTTTAAGACAAGTTGATAAAGACATATGAAGGCATTAAGACAGTTCAAGAAACAAGGATCAATATTCTCTTACAAGAATACAAACACTTTTATTTTCAACCAGGATTAAAGATTAAAAGTGACTTTAATTGATTTGCTACCATTATTAACGAGTTAGTTTCTCTTGGAAAGATCTTTACTAACTAAGATCAAGTCGGCAAGATGTTGAGAATCTTATTAAGAGTTTTGGATGCTAAGAAAATAGCTACTGAAGAAGCACAAAATCTCTCAAAACTCACACTAAACGAGCTTAGATGCAAATTGATGTCATATAAATCTGATATACTACATGCTGATGAGACTAATAGCAAAAAGAAAGCTATAGTATTCAAAACTAAGGTTGATGAAGAAGAATAAAAAAGTAATGTTACTAGTGATGAGAAAGAGTTCAACCTATTAGTAGAGAGAGTCAATCATATGTTAAGGAAGAAAGGTAACAAAATTGTAGACATTAAAAAGTCTAACTCATTTCATGGGAAGAATGATATAGGAAAACCTTATAAGCTAAAGGAAGAAACAAAAGAAAAGAAGGAGCTTCAATATTATGAATGCTAGAAACCATATCACATCAAATATGAGTATCTTATGTTGCTCAAAAAGCTTGAAAATTTCAAGAAAACTAAGAACAAAAAGAAGGCAAGGATGGCTACGTGGAGTGATTTAGATAAATATGATAGTAATACAAAAGAATCCACAAAAGGAGAAGAAGAGAAATTAAACTTTGCTTGATAACTAATTCTGAGGAATAAGAAGCTAAATTTAAAGAAACTTGACTACTTGATAGCAGCTGCATTAGGCATATGACAAGTGATGCTTCTACGTTCTCAACTTTGGAATGGAGAGAAAAAAGGTTATGTAACATATGGTAACAATGGTAAAGGAAAAATGCTTGGGTGTGATAATATTGGTAACTCTTCTTTTCGCATTGAAAATATTTTGCTTATAAAAAGGACTAAAGCATAATCTATTAAGCATAAGCCAATTGTATGATAAAGGCCACAAAGTTATTTTGAGAAAAATAAGTGTATTGCATATGATAAAGTATCTAATAGAAAGTTGTTTGAAGGATACAAGAAGGGAAATATTTATGTGATTAAACCTACAGATATCTTTGTTGAACATTGCTTGTTGGCTATGTTTCATAATACATTGTTATAGCATAAAAGGCTTGGGCATGTGAATTTCTATTAGTTGAAGAAGTTATCCAAAAATAAGTCGATAAATGGATTGCCTAAAATTTGTGATAATGATCAATTGAATTGTGGTAATTATGCTAAGAATAAATTAGTGTCAATTGCTCATTAAAGTAAAAATGTAATTTCAACTAATAGGCTTCTCGAATTATTACATTTAGATTTGTTTGAACCTCTAAGTTTAGGAGTAAATAAGTATGGACTTGTAATTGTTGATGACTTGATTCACATGTGTGTTATTTTTACAACTTAAGAGTAGTGTATTTGAAGCCTTGGAAAGTTTTGCTAAGAAGATACAAAATAAAAAAAGGTTGCTATGTTTCTAGTATAAGACTAGATCATGGAAGGGAATTTGACAATAGTGATTTTGCTGCATTTTATGACCAAAATGGCATAAATCATAACTTCTTAGCCCCTTACACTCTATAATAGAATAGAATTATAAAGACAAAGAATAGAACTCTATGAGAAGTTGTTAGGACTATGCTAAATGATAATGGAATTGTTAAAAATTTTTTAGCAAAAGCTATTACAACTGCATGCTATATAATCAACGGAGTTTGCATTAGACCCTTAATTAAGAAGACTGCACATGAGTCGTACAAAGGAAGAAAATCTACTATTTCTTATTTCATACTTTTGGTAGCAAATGTTTTGTGAAAAAGATTAATGTTAATCTTGGCAAATTTAATGAAGAGTTGATGAAGGAATTTTCTTGGTTTATTTATTGAATAGCAAAGCATACGGAATCTATACTAAATCAACAAGAGTTATTGAGGAATCTATTAATGTAAAGTTTATTGAAGATACTGACAATATTCTTGATGAGGATAATGTTGTTCTTGAAAAGCTGAAGAGTTCCTAAGACTGAAAAGTTAAATAAGAAGATACCATTACATAACTAGAAGCTACTCTATTGAACTTAGAAAGTATAGTAGAGAACTTAGAAGGTACTACAAGGAAATTATAATTTAGCAAGAAACTTAGAAAGTAACACAGAACCTTCTAGAAGTCAAGATGCTAATCTAAGTGTGTCAAAGTCATAGAGATTCAAGCCTTCTTACCACAAGAACTCATTATTGGTAATGTACAAAGTGGTATTAGAACCAGATATAGTTACAAAGATATCAAAAATCACTTTGTTATGATTTCTAAATTTGAACCTAACAATATTGGTGAAGCATTGTAGGATAGCAATTGGATTAATGTTATGTAGGAGGAATTAACTCAATTTCAGAAAAATCAGGTTTAGAATTTAGTATCTAGACCAAAAGGTAAATCTATTATAGGCAACTAAATGAAACATGTAAGATAATAAGAAACAAGACTAGATTAGTAGCTAAAGGATATTATGAAGAGGAAGGCATAAATTATGATGAAACTTATGCTTAAGTAGCTAGGCTAGAAGCAATTCATTTATTACTTGCTTTTGCTTGTTTAAGAAATTTGAAGTTATTTTAGATGGATGTTAAAAAAAAATGTGCTTTTTTTTTTTATGGTTATATAAAATAGGAGGTATATATTGAGCAATCTCCTAGATTTGAAGATATATTGAAGGAAGATCATGTATACAAACTCAAAAGGCATTATATGGACTAAAGTAAGTACCTCATGCCTAATATGAAAGATTGAGTAAATATATTATTAAGCATGATTTTGCAAGAGGTAAAATTGATACTATTTTATTTTTAAAGTATTATGGAAATGATCTGTTAGTATTCAGATTTATGTAGTTGATATAATACTTGGTCTTACTAATGAAAAATATTGCAAAGAATTTTTTGAGTCAATGTAGGATGAATATGAAATGTCCTTAATGGGAGAACTTAATTTCTTCCTTGGATAATTTCTTCCCTAAACTTTAAGTTAAGCAAAGTAATGAAGTTATGTTTATTCGTCAAGAGAAGTACTTAAATTAAATCCTAAAGAAGTTTGGTTCAAATAAAGTCAAGAGTGCTGCAACACCTGTTCCTACATATACCTGGTTAGATCTACACTTGAGTGGTAAGAAGGTAATGAGAAGCTCCACAGAAGTTTAATAGGATCTCTCTTGTACTGCATCTAGACTAGATATCCTATTAGTGTTTGTATTTGTGCTTGATTTCAAAGCAATCCTATTGAGATACATTAAGGATATTTAAATATCCTAATTTAGGTATTTGGTATCCAAAGAATTAGAATTCTAATTTAATAGGATATTTAGATGCTAACTATGCTAGGTACAAAATTGATAGGAAGATCACCTTAAGAACTTGTTAATTTTTAGGTGATAAGCTCATATCTTGGTCATCTAAAAAACATAATTCAATAGCAATTTCTACAGTTGAAGATGAATATGTGTCTATAGGAAATTGTTGTATATAGATACTCTGGATTAAATAACAATTAATGGATTATGGTTTAGCAAGATAATCCTACTAAGTATGACAATACAAGTATAATAAACTTAATCAAGAATCTAGTGCATTACTCTAGTTTCAAGCATATTGAAATTTGACATCATTTTATAAGGGATTTTAATGCTAATCATGATGCAAGTATTGAGTTTATTTTTACAGATTTACATCTTGTAGATATCTTTACCAAACTCTTGAAAAAAACAAGGTTTGAATTTATTAGAAATGAGCTTGATATATGTAATCCTTTTTATTTGTAATTTTCATATAAATTAATTGTTTACAAAATTTCTTATCCATGATTTATGTCTATTTAAGTTGTAAAATAATTTAAAACAAGATGTTAGCCCATCTGCCACATGTTACTTAGCGAATAAGGAAGTTATTAATTTCCTCTTAAGTTACTTTCTAAAACCTTCCATGACCTCTATGTCTGCTTACACTTTTTCCCTCTCTCTCTCTCTCTCCTAATTTCAAATCAACTCACCTACGACTACACTCTTCTCTCTCTCTCCTTTCTTTCAGTTTTTATAAAACCCTTAACCTTTCTCGATCTTGACTACACTCCTTTAACCTTGTAAACCTATAAAAGAAGGTTTTTTAGGTTGATGAGTAAGGGTATGAAGACTATCATTTCTTCATCTCCTTCCAACCCAATTGTTGTTGAGGAAAATCCACCAAATAAGATGCTAAATCCTCTAGCTGAAGAATAAACAAAAAAACCTATGTCAAGAGAAAAAGAAGATCTCACCATTTTTCATCTTCACCAGATGAGGAGTAAACTCCATCTCAAGAGTTGCCTCCACTTAACTTTGACAAAACCATAGTTCTACTAAGTGATCACACTCCATCAAACTTTGAGTCCATAGAATCTGATGTTCCTCTTCAACAACGGTTGAAGATGAAAGAATCTATCTAAAAGAAAAGCCTAGCTTCTACTTCTAAAGTTAGAAGTTCTCTTAAAAGGAAGGACAGATTAGTTAAGCCTGTGGCTGTCAAGAGAGCTCTAAGAATCAAAATTAGGAAAATAATCAAGTTTCCAATGATTGTTGAGATAAAGACTTTACTTAAGAGTGATAAGGTGTATCACAATTCCTATCTTAATTTCAGCTTTTTTGAGAAAAATGGTTTTTATCTAGATGAGTATTTAGAAGTGTTAGGTGCAAAAAGTCCTTAAACAATCAACAAAAGATAGTGGTGATGCTGTAGCTACCTTTTATATTAATTTGTTTGAGGAAAGCAAGAACTCAATTAAGACTAGAGTTAAAGGGTTTGATTTGTAATTAGTAAGGATGATATTACTCAGTGTATTGGATTAGTTTTTATTAAAAGAGACCTTGATTTGAGGAGGGAATAGATTTATTTAGACCTTACAAATGATGTATAACTCCCCAGTTATGAGAATCCATAGATCATATGGTTCACCGTAGAAGTTAGGCCACTTCATAAGGTAATGACAAGTTGTTTACTACCTAAGAAGGGCAGTTTAACTTCTATTACTAGAGAAGATGCAATTTTAATTAGGTCCTTGATGAAAAAGGAACTAGTGGACCCAGTTTTTTACATAATTAGACATATGCTTAGGAATAAATGAGGGATGCCTTATGGATTAGTAATCACGAAATACTAGAATTTAAGGGATTTCAACTCCTTGAGGATAATCCATATCCATTAGAGGTAAAAAAGATTGGAGAAATTGTTTTACATCACATGAGCATAAAAATGTATGAAAAGATCTGGTTAGCTTAGGATGGATCACACTTTGTTCATCCTACCAATAAGAAAATCAATTTTAGTGTAGAAGAACTCTTAGCATTAGCTAAGGGGGAGATAATGAGGTTAGAAGAAGAACCTACTAAAGAGGAGCTCAAGAAAGTCAAAGGGAAAGTTTTACTAGTGGGGGAAGAAGCTCCACTTGAGAAGAAGCCAAAGATCATAACAAGTGAAAAATTGTAGATACATGAACCATCTTAATTAGGATGTATTATCTGAAGTTGCTATAAGACAAGAAGAGATTGGAGTTGATCATGCTATTGAAGAAGAAGGAGCAAAAACCAAGCTTGAAAGTGTTTCTATAAAAGATTGTAAACTCTCAAGCAACAGATCACAAATTCCACACAAGTTAGATTTGAAACCACTTATAAGCTTCTATCTAAAGAAATCTAAGCTAAAACTCTAAATCTAGCTAATATTCTAGAATCTTATATAGTTATTTGGCAAACTGAGGGTGTGAAGATTAAGAAGGAAGGAGTACTCTCAGTATTTGATGAAGTTAGAGGATTAGGACTGTAAGTCCAACAATTGAACTCAAGGGTAGAGCTTATGGATATAAGCCTACAAGAAGTCCACTCAGATATAGTAAGACCACTAAATGTCCCTCTTATCACATTTTAACCACCATCATCTCAATTTTGTACCACCACTCTAACTTTAAGCCAAACAACTTTCCCTGCTTCACATCACAAACCACCATTTGCTTAAGAATAATCTTTTTTTGTTTTGTTTAAAATCTAATGTCCAAGACAATCTCTATTACTTATGTACTTTTGTTTTGTCTTGTTCATGTTTCTTAAATGTTGTGAACTCTATTTTCGATTAATGTTAATTTCCTTCATATTGCGGTTGCTTTTCCTTCCTTATTTACTAATAACAAAAAGGGGCAGAAATGGACTAACTAATCACAAAAATATTTTGCTAAGTATATGTTGCAAACCATGACCAATAATAGATAAAGCTAGTCGCTGAATAGGTCTAAGCTTGCAAAAAGCTCGAAAGAGTTAATGGGGAAAGTGTAAAAGAACAAAATGACGAAGAAACAATAAGCAAAACTCACAAATAACTCTAGAGGATATGACGCACCAATAGAACTTTTGAGAACTCACGGCACAATTCGATATGATATACGAATCAGTCTAATGAGGTTACTCGCTACTTCACCTTGCTCTAAAGTTAAGATAAGAGTAATGTCGAAAGTAAACAAAGAGTGTTTACGCAAGGAAGGAAAAATACTCAAGTGTATTAATGATGATTCTGTCTATCTGCGACTTATAAATACAAAGGGTATTTATACTAAAGAATTTAAGAAAACTTGCCAAAAGGGAAAAGACAAAATGGGTGTTACCTTAAAGTAGTAACGTACAATAATATAAAAGGGTAAAAATGAATATTCATAAAAGCAATAATCAGTAGAGCGGATTCTATACATGGTCCTGTACAGATAGAGATGTTATATTGGTGAAGGTTGTTAAAAGATGCGGACATAACAGTATGACCGATTGGCTTGTTTGAGCAGGGATGATTTATGTAGTCCAGGGCCCTTCATTAGGCGTTTCGACAAGAGTGATGTCGAGTAAGTAGTCAGGCATGAAGGAGGATTTTCTCAACATTCTATATGTGAGAGATTGGTAGTTATTTGGCACGGCTTAAAGAGTGACTCAACAAGTAAGTACTTAGCCTTGTAGGAGTTAGCTGGAGTAGAAGAATTTGTCTCGTCAAGCCTTCCAATCCTCGGGCTTGGCTATAGGTCAATGGGTCGATAGCTTGATTCCTATCATTCCCTCTAGGTTGATTTGGATTTGGGATCAAATTCGAATGGTCTTTGGTCAGTTCTCCATCAGGTCGATATGGATTGAGGTCGGTAATATTGAAGGCATTGGAAACCCCATAATCTTCTAGCAACTCCAACCTGTAGGCGTTATCATTGATCTTCTGGAGGATTTTGAAGGGTCCCTTAGCCCATACAGATAATTTGTTCTTCTTCTTACTTGGAAACTGTTCCTTATTGAGGTGTAGCCATACTAAGTCTCCTGGCTGGAATTGTTTAGTCGTCTTACCCTTAGTTTTCTTTCGCATTCTTCTAGCAGCTTGGTCAATATGCCGAGTGATCTTGTCATATATTTACTAAAGGGATTGTACCCTGGCCGAGGCGTCAGGGTCCTTTTGTGCGGGTACTAGTAGTGGGGTGTAGTCGAGGGGCAATTCAGGATTGAATCCATAGACAATCTCGAAAGGAGTTTGCTTAGTAGTGTCATATACTGTTTGATTGTAGGCGAACTCAACCATTGGCAAGCAAACATTCCAATCAACTAAGTTCTTGCCCACTATAGCTTAGAGCAGTGATCCTAAAGTGCAATTAACTACCTTTGTTTGGCTGTTAATTTGGGGGTGACATGAGGTACTGAAGAGTAATTTGGTTCCCAGCTAATGCCATAAGGTTCTCCAGAAATGGCTTAAGAACTTTGAGTCTCTATCGAAGATTATACTTCTTAACATATCGTGTATTCGTACAATCTCCTGTAAGAAAAGAGAAACAATAGCCGAAGTGTTGTTAGTCATGGTGTAAGGCATGAAGTGTGCTATCTTACTGAACCTATCCACAACGACCATTACAGAATCTTTGCTTCGGCCAGTTCGCAATAATCCGAGAAAAAGTCTATGCTCAATTCAATCCATAGCCTCGTTAGAGCAGGTAGGGGCAGTGCTCTCCCTTACTCGGTTTGGCACTTAGCCTTCTTGTACACAGCACAGCTTTCGATAACTTAATGTACATCTCTCCTCATTCTCGGCTAAAAGAATTGGCTATTCAACAGTTTATAGGTCCTCCTTTCTCCAAAATGCCTAAAGAGTCCTCTACAGTAGGCTTCCTTAGTCAGTAGCTACCTTAGTGAACAATTTGGCACACATAATTATCCACCTCGGAATAAGTAGCCATCCTTTACATGATACTCGTCTACTATCTTCTTATCGATGCATTATGAAATTATGGGTTCGAAGTGTGGATCTTCAGAGTACTGTTCTTTGATACTTGCAAACCCTAACAGTCTAGTCTACAGTTTTGATAAAAGTGCATATCTCCTCGAAAGAGCATATGTAACTACATTGCTCTTTCCCTACTTGTACTTTATTACATAATTGAATCCTTCAAGGAATTCAATCCATCTCACTTGTCGCTTCAACAACTTGGTTTGACTTCGAAGGTACTTCAGTAATTCATGGTCAGTATATATGAAAAATTCTCTCGACGGTATATAGTACTGCCATACTTGCAGTGCTTAGATTAGTGCCAAAAGTTCTTTGTCATACATGGAGTAATTTAACTAGGGTCCTTGGAGCTTCTCATTATGTAAGGTAATTGGTTAGCCTTCTTGCATTAAGATAGTACCTATTCCAATGCCTGATACGTCACATTTCAGCTTAAAAATTTTATTGAAGTTAGGGAGCACTAATATCAAGGCGGAGGTCAATCTTTCTTTTATCTTAGCAAAACTCCTCTCCTTCCTTACTCTCCATTAGAAGTTGGTGTTTTTCTTTGTTAACTTGGTAAGTGGTGCAGCAAGGGTATTGAAATTCCTAATGAATCGTTTATAGAATGAAGCCAATCCATGGAAACTTCTCACATCGGCAAAAGTAATAGGAGTCGGCCACTCAGCAATTACTCAGATCTTTTCATCATCAACTCGCAAGCCTCCTCCACTAACTACATAGCCCAAGAATACCAATTCTCCTAGCAAAAGCAACACTTCTTCAAATTGTTGAATAATCTCTTGGTACAGAGGATACCTAGGACCATTTTGAGATGTTCACAGTGACTCGACATGTTGGCACTGTAGACTAAGATGTCGTTAAAGTACATTATGACACATTTCCCTATGAGATGTCTTAGCACATGGTTCATTAGTCTCGTGAAAGTGCTTAAGGCATTTGACAAGTCGAAGGGCTTAACCATCTATTCGTAAAGTCCATGTTAAGTCTTGAATGCAGTTTTCCATTCGTCACTTGGCACTAAAAGCGTTGGCACAGTACAGGGGTTGAGACTTTCCTTCACATATCCCCTCTTTAGCAACTCATTGACTTATCATTGGAGTTCAGCAGCTTGTTCAGGATTCATTCGATAAGCTAGCTTATTTGGCAATGTAGCACCGGATAGTAAGTCAATGCAGTGCTCGATACCTTAAGTAGGGGGTAACCCCTCGGGTAAATGTTTTGGGAATAAGTTGGCATATTTATATAGCAACTCCTTCACCTCTTGGGGTAGTTTACCCCGTTCCTTTAATTCCAACAGTCACCTAACCAGCATGAGGGTTGACGCATTAGCTTTAAGGGTCTCTCGAAGCTTAGCTCTACTCATCACCAGAGCCTTTTTTTATCCGCAAGTAAGTTTCATATGCAACTTATGAACTTCTCTTAGTGGCATTGAGTTCAGTATGATCTTCTGATCATCCTTCTTAAACATGTATGTGTTCTTATAGCCATCATGGATGGCTCTCCTATCGAATAACTATGGTCTACCTAGTAACATGTGGGAAGCACACATTGGTAGTACGTCGTATAGAATCTAGTTAGAGTAGTTCCCAATAATGATCGACAGTAGTATTTGCGGGGTGACATGTAATGCTCCTTTCTTACTTAACTGGTGCAACTTGTATGGCTTTCGATGCGTAACAATTGGTAACTTTAGTTTTGAAATAAGATCAGCGGATGCCACATTAGTGTAGCTTCCGCTATCTATGATGAGAGCACACACTTGATCATTCATCTTGCAGGTTGTATGAAACAAATTCTCTCTTTGCTTCTCCTCTTGCAAGGGTTCCATGTCCATAGTGTGTTGAACATCCATGAGTAACTTATCAAAGTCTTCAACAAACACATCTTCCTCAATCAGCTATTTCTCAGCATTTTCTTTCTCGATAAGAATCTCCTCCTCCTCGGGTTCCTTATCTGTACTTTCTACTTCTAGCTTCGAGATGTCTTCCTTAATGACCATCGTTTGTCAATTCGGGCACTGAGCAACAATATGTCCGAACCCTTAGCACTTGAAGCACTTAATTTGGCTCGTCTTCCTACCAGACCCTTTCCCTTTCTCATAAGTTCAGGTCGGCACTTCACCATCAAGTTGGCCTTTCTACTTAGCTGGGACATTAATCTTTTTACTTAGCTCGGTACTCGATTGAGCTTGGTGACTTACCTATCCGAGTCAACTAGTCGGCATCCTCATCGGTATTTGGCTCCTTCTTTACCTCTCTACTACTGGGCAATCCTATCAACTTCATCTATTGTGTCAAATCGTTGGAGCATCACAATGTCTCGAATGTTTCCTCTCAACCTAGTAATGAATTTGGAGACTGTTCGGGCTTTTGGTTCCTCCACTTCACAATGGATCATAAGTATTTGAAATTCTTGAACATACTCGTTAATAGTTCAGTCTCCTTGTGTCAACTCTTGAAGCCAAGTAAAAGTATCTTGAAGATCAGTTTCTAGCATGAATCTATTTCTAAGTATTCTCTTCATTTTGAGCCAAGTATTCATCTCTCAGTAGCTTTCTCGTCTCCTTATGGCTTGAAAATTCTTCCACCATATGGTGGCATATCCGAAGAACTCAACAGCAGTAGTTCTCACCTTCTCATAATCTTCGTACTAATAGTAATCAAACACATGCTTCACCTTTTCTTCCTATTCTAGATATTCATCAACATTCCCAGATCCATTGAAACTCGGAATTCGAAGTTTCACATGGTCGAATACTCTGAGGACTCGTATGTGCTTTTCTTCGAAATACTTTCCCTTGTCTTCATCATTAAGCTCTCTTAGGTTTATCCTTTGCCTTACTTGTCTGCCTACCCCTCCATCTCGAACAAGTTGAGTTGGGTTCTAACCTCTAATAGGTTAAGCAACTTGTAAGGTGTTTTGCTCGGCTTTAGTGGGTCGGTAAGCCAATGCATGAAAAGCTTGAGTCAGATCTATTAGGAGGTTAGCCACCTTGTCAAGTCTTTCATCAGTGCTTCTAAGAGTTCCCTAAGACCGTCATCCATGGTAGACAACTCTATTGTCATCACCAGTAGTAACATTCATACTCGAGTCAGTCATTCTTCCTCATAGGATCAAAGCTCAAACAACACTTCAAGAAATTAACAGTTAACAACACAATGCTCAAATGAACACAATAATTTGCATTGTTTTACACACACAAAATAGAGTAACAGAACTTTGAAAACACACGCTAACTTGAACAAAACCTCTTCTCTGATACCAAGATGTTGCGAACTGTAACCAAGAATAGATAAGGCCAGTTGCTGAATGGGTCCAAGCTTGCAGAAAGCTCGAAAGAGTTAATGGGGAAAGTGCGAAAGAAAAAAATGACGAATGAAACAGTAAACAAAACTCACAAACAGCTCCAGAGGATATGACGCACCAATGGAGCTTTCGAAGACTCACAGTACAATTCGATATGACGTACGAATCGGTTTAATGAGGTTACTCGCCACCTAACCTTGCTCAAGAGTTAAGATAAGAGTGATGTCAAGAGTAAGCAAACAGTGTTTATGTAAGGAAAGAAAAATACTCAGGTATATTAATGATGATTCTGTCTATTTGCGGCTTACAAATACAAAGGGTATTTATACTCAAGAATTTAAGAAAACATGCTAAAAAGGGAAAATACAAAATGGGTGTTACTCTAAAGTAATAATGTACAATAATACAAAAAGGTAAAAATGAATATTTATAGAAGCAATAATTAATGGGGCGGATTCCATACGTAGTCCTGTACACGTGGAGATGCTGTATTAGTGAAGGTTGTTAAAAGATGTGGATAAAACAGTATGACCGGTTGGCTTGTCCGAGCAGGAATGATTTATGTAGTCTAAGGTCCTTCATTGGGCAGCTCGACAAGGGTGATGCCGAATAAGTGGTCAGGCATGAAGGAGAACTGGATATTGTCTTGGCCATCTGTTTCTTAACATTCTATATGTGAGAGATTGGTAGTTATTTGACACGGATTAAGGAGCGACTTGACAAGTAAGTACTTAACCTCAGCAGGAGTCGGCTATAGTAGAAGAATTTGTCTCATCAAGCCTTCCAGTCCTTGAGCTTGGCTGCAAGTCAACGAGCCGGTAGCTCGATTCCCATCAGTATAGCTATATGTGAAACTTACAAGATAAGTTAGAAGCTAATGTTAAATGTTGATTTCAAGAATTCTGCCTACTAAGTATTCTCAAACAGCTTCTTCCATACCACGTATTATCTCTTCTAAGCCATCTTATCCTTTCTTTACAAAAAATAATGTAAAGGGGGCTACCTTGAATTATTTTCAAATTATGTTTGTGCAAAATAATATTTTCAAAAATGTTTTGTTATCATAAAAAATGGAGAGAGTGTTAAGTTTTCTCAAGTAGTGTATTTTGATCATAACAAACATTATAGTTATATAACCAAGTTTTTGAGATAATTGTTCCAAAATAAAACTTAGAAGGAAAATTAGAAGCTATCACAATCTATTGACAATAGTTAGAAGGAGACTTAGAAGTTGATCATACTTTGAGATATGAGAAGCATGTTTAGAAAGAGAAGTTAAAAAAAGTTGGAAAAGATTCTTTTAAACAGATTAGAAGGTTAAATAAAAGCTCGAGCAGAAGAAAATCTGGAAAATGTGCAAGGTAGTGATACTTAAAAGCTTACTTAGAAGGTTCTTTAGAAGCATAAAATAAAGAAGTAACACGACTTAGAAGTTGAGTTAAAAGCTATGATAGAAGAATAACAGATCAAGCTAAAACCTAACATTTCATAAATATCTTGATTGTTTTCTTATAAGTTAAGGCTTAGCTCCACTTAATATGTGTATTTACGTAATCCAGTGTCTAGTTCCACTATGAATATTGAAGAATCTATTCAAAAGCAAGATTTAGAAGGTTCATCAAAAGCTGGCTGGAGTTTGTGGAAGCAATTTCAACCAATCTTTATCCTTTTATTGATCAAGATTCAATATTTAAAAGTAATCTAAAATATCAAGTGATTTAAATATTGAAATGGCCAAATATTGAGGAGTAACAATAGTCATATCTTCATAGGTTAACAACCTAGATAAGGATCAATAGATTTGAATTAGTTAAATACTAGTCATTATAATGAATGTTTAAAAACATTAAGAGTGCTTTGAAGAAGGACACATAGAATATATAGCTGCAAGATTTATCCAGGACCTTTTTGAATTATCAATCTATCTTTGTTCTAAATTGTCTCAAGCTTATTATATTTTGTATTTATCTTGCCAAAGACTTAGAAGCTTCATTCTGTTGTATTTACTGTTAGTAATAAGAGAGTATTTCACTATAGATCCGGGTAGCTTGTTGATAGCTTGAAGGTAGAGTAGTGTGACTAAGGCTTGTAATAATATATTGTACTCTCTTATTCTTAAAATAGTGGAAAATCCAGTATGGAAGATCGAATCCCAATAGTAGAGCTGAAGAGTGGATATAGACATAAGGTCGAACCATTATAAATTCTTGTGTTAAAGTTCTTTCTAACTCTCGTATCTTTATTTTGTTGTTATTGTTGTTTAATTCATTTTCGAAAACATAAAGCACTCTCTTGGAAATTCTCAACCATTATATTAAGTAATCAAGGGGATTTTCATTCAAAAAAGTATTAGTTATAATCAATTGACATGCCCTTACCCTATCGCATCCCCCCCCACATACACACACATATACCTTTCTCTTGATTGCTTAAGAGGGACAAATAAGATAAACTCGAAGAAGTCAAGGATACACATCAAGGGATCTAGACCTAACATTAACAAAGATAGTATAGGAGATGGGAGATCTAAATCTTGATAGACAATGCTCATTCCCTTCTTCTCTTGGGTAGTTACCTAGTCGATGTATGCATTTACTTCTCTACCAATATACTTAAAAGAACAAAATAAAAATGAAGACATTATAGAAACAATGTTTGAAATAATATTGCAAGCTCTCTAAGAGGTTGTATCTAAATTTTGTAAGCTTGATATCAGCAACAAATTGTCAAAATCCAGCTCAATCTTCTCTGATTTATTTTCTAGCGTAAACTGTAAAGCTTGATGAATCACCTTTACCTTAACGGTTTCAATGTTAAGAAAAATTGAAGGACTTGCTTGGCAGCTATAAAACTCCTACAGTAATCTCATGTAGTGAATTTGATACCTACTAAATTTCTTTCACACTTACTGCTACATCATAAATTATTTTAAAAACTCCTTGGTTTAGCTTCTACCACTTCTCATTATAATTGTGATTACAGCTCTGTAACCATTGAAGAATCTAAGGAGTAGACAATACTTCACCCAAAGAACACCAAATTTTGTGGATAATAATAGAGAAGGGATTAAGCAATGCTTCCTTATAAACCAAAGGACAGTAGCAACTTTAATAAAATCTTCCCTCCAAACATTATTTGTAGACCCCAATTTTTCCGTAATGTTAAATAACCAAACTTTAACCATATCATACTCCAAATTTGACACATGCAAATGCCTATGATGTATGTTAAAATTGGTTGCTTAACAATTTTTACAAGCTTTTCACACAAAATGCTTTATTTTCCATAATCTGTTATCATAGGCAATTGATGAAGAAGCTCTTTTTTGCACTAACCAACTTTTTGAAGCATCATTAAATAACACTTTGTACCCTGATTTTACTATATAACAACCAACTCTTTTCTAATCCCGTAATGGAATTGATTGTATAGCTTCCAGCTTCTCTCTTAAAAATTTCCCCTCCATCACATTCAATTCCAAGGATCTAGATGGCTTAGAGATTAGATTTTTACTTTGAGGTCTCAGTCTAGAGCTTCATTGTTTAAAGGATGAAGTGGGAAATTCCTACTGTTGGGAATCCAACGGCTAATCCATACATGAATCTTGCTTCCCTTGTGAACTTGCTACATGTATTGATCCTCAGTCATCTTTTTGGCATATTGTATGCTCTGCCAACACCATGAGGCTTCCTACCTATAGTTGAGCTCATAAAATCACAATCAAGAAAATAGATATTTTTTAGCACTCTAACCTAGAGGGCATTGGGATTTTCAAGAATCTTCTAAGCTAATTTCCTTAGCAAAGATTGATTGAATAATTTTAGATCTTTAAAACCCATCATAACCTAACCTTTTGAGAGAGAAAGATCATGTCGTTTCTTCAAATGAATTTTCTTGTGTGTACTATGTGAGCTGCATAATTTTGTGTAGTTGTTTGAGTGAGTAAATTTAAGGGTTTAGTGAAACTAACCCTAATAATCTAAAAATTTACAAGTAGATTCGAAACATTAGTTGAAAAAACCCTATGGACTCGAATTTCAAAAATATAATAAAAATAATAATAATAATAATATAGCTAAATAATGTAATTTAACTATATATATTATTTATAGTAAACGCATCAAACATGTTCTATTAGTTTATAAACTTTTAGGGATAAATAATATATGTACTAAAAATTATTATATGACATAAAATAATATGTAATATATATGTGTGTTACATGTAATTATTAAATGTGAATATATACCTAGAATTCATTAAAATGTCCAAATAATAGCATTTTAAGCTAAATTAGGCTAAATAAATTTATAAGAATTAATAAAAAAAATTCAAAAACAGAATGGGGTAGCTAGAATCAAGTTAGCTAGTATGTGTGTATGTAAAAGACAACTGTTAGAAATTTATGTAGTTAAAACATGCAAATTTGTTAAGATATAAACTCTAAAGTGTGAGGAGAGAGGAAAATCAAGCAAAAAAATTTTCACAATTAAGGATTTGGAAAAAATTAGAGTAGGTGAAAGTGATCAAAGAGGAAAATCAAGCAAAATTTTGAAAATCAGTGTGTGATCTAAGCACAATATGGTGCATAAACTTTGAGAGTTTTTGGATACTAGCCATCGTCACCAAGAGATAGAGGAGTCTATGCCTAACTCTTCCGACAAGGAGGCGACTAGTTCCAATGAGGTCCCAATTTAATCTAATTTTATATAATTTTGTAAAAATATAAAAACTGTTTAGAAAATTATGAAAAAATGATTCCTACATATTTTTATGTGTAGAATCTAGGAAAAATATGATTTTTAATAGCTACAGTAAACGTCTTTAAGAAATTGACAAAACCGAACAATTTTTTATGTTAAAATAAATAAGTCTAATATCGTAGTTTTGATTTCTAAATTTTTCTATAAACTTTCTTATATTTACACTAAAATGCTATGAAGAGATTTTTCACAAAATTATTTTCAATAATTTTTATGGATTGTTAAGCCTTAAATTATGATTAAAATGGTGTTTTTGGTAAAAACTATTGTATTTTTCTTAAAGACCTCACTTGGATTCCGAGCTTCGCTAGTTATTAAGGCATTTTTTTTTTTTTTTTATGTTTGGGTGCTGTTGGAAGAGGTTCTATTGAGAAAAGTTAACAAAATCAAGTATGAGCCACTTATATGAATAATTTAATGATATGGAATTTAGGGAACTTGGTGAGTAATGATGTGATATACTAGGAATTTGGATGTAATGAAGTGAGAAGTATGGATTAGAATATTAATCTGGTTAGTTTTGATTGGAGTTAGAAGTAAATGGACCAATTAATTGATTATAAGGGAATTAGGTGAAGGTAGATGGAGTTTCGCACTAGAATGATATTCAGAAAATGAGTCAGAAGCAAAACCTATGAATGAACTATAAAAACCGGGGATTCAAAAGCTTGGTTAGAGGATGATTTTCTTAAAAACCCTATAGATAACAAAGTCAGAGGATATCTCATAGGAAGTTAAGGGAAGTTAAATCAAAGGCAAGATTGAGGGTGAAACAAGGGAATTTCAAAGGCTAAATCAGAGGGAATATTCTTAAGAACTTTGAAGTTGCTAGTCTCAAAGAGTTTCTGTTAAGAAATTTAAATTCTAGCAGATGCAATAACTTAGTTAAAAGGTAACTCAGAGTAATATTTAGGGGTAATTATAGACATGTGAATACTCAGCAGTTACCTTAAAGGGTAATCCATAGGACATCTTAGGTGTTTATTAAATTTAGATGATGGTTCAGAGAATAAACTTGTTAATCCCATAACCTTGATATGGTTCAAGGGATAACTAGGAAGCTTCTAGTTTAAGAACTTAAAGGATGACTTAACTTAGAACTTAGCTTAGACAGTGTTTATTGAAAATCTTAGGAATTTACTAACCTTAGAGATTGACGTAGAGGATGAATCTGTAGTGAACTTCAATACCTAAGTAGTGTAGAGGACATCTCAGAAGCTTTTCCAGTAAATATTTCAAGGATATCTTAACTCAAGGGATAACTTAGAAGATAACATAAACTTATAGTATTATTCTAAACTTCGAATACTTAAGGCATAAGCTAATGAACCAATAACTAATCAACCTAATTCTATTATAAACGAGTAACTTAGCAATATTTTCTAATTTGTATGCAGAATAAAGTACTACATTGAGACAAACATTAAGGGATCACCTATAAGGACAAGTAAACAACCATGTTGGCGAGCAACTAGGTTCCACGTAAGTGAAATTAGTACTTCATCGTACTTTGTAGTATTGCTTAAGAATACTTGGTGACCTTACTATGTATCTTGTTGGTGATTGTAAGCTATTAATAGGTGTGTGTGCAGCATATGTGTTTGAATATTATATTGTTGTTATGGATTGCTAGATTATTTGTATTGGTTGTTTTATAGTATTACATGCTTTGGATTGTATGAAATTTCTTGATCACCCCAAAAGCAATTTAACACAAACTCAACTTAATTACTAACTGAACTTGCATCACAACCTACTAGGGGAAACGATTAGGTTTCTCGGGCCAAACATAGACCCTTCGATGGGGATAGCAGAAATGGTCCTTTCCCTACCCTTAATTAAACTAAGTGACATGAGAGGAGGTCATGGTAAGGTTAGGGACTGTGGTTCGAAGGTACTTTCGGATAAAGCGTGTTTCTCCATTGCACAAGCTTCAGTTTGGTTCCAATTCATGAAGTACACGACATTAAACTCCTCAAAACCTGGATTAGAGCAGATACATTTTCTCTGATCTCAATACGACTGGTCAACGTTGTATAATGACATTTGCTTGAGTATGCATGACATCTAAATAACTTTGCTTGAAAACCTTGGTTGTTTGATGATAGATATGTGCTATTGTCTCCATTCCACTTATTGAGTAAGTTGTCGTTCACTCTTTTATAGTTGTTTTATAGGTTTCTAGTAGACTCACTAGTATTACACTAAGTCATAAGAAGACTAGAGAACGAGGTTAGGGAATGAGATTTAAGACTAATGGACTGTGTTCTTAATTACTTCTCAAATTTATTAACTTATATGGAAACTAATAGGGTCTTTATTAGTGACTCTCTAGTTTTCAATTATAGATACTGTTACTATGCTCTATAAACTTATGATTTTTTATAAACCCTTTTACTGATCGTACTATTTTCTCAACTCATATTACTTTTAGAACTTTTGTTGAAATTTATATTTTATCCTCTAAATGATTTTGAAAGATTAATTTTCTCAACCATTTGAGCCATGAGTTTATTTTTTGAAGTTATTTTGAAAAGTTACATCACAGGTTGATATTTGTTAAACTCAAAATTGGATAGCTCAAAGCAAGGAAGTAATCAAATGCCTTGTGTAAGTTATACCTACGTTAGCGGCTAAAGTGACTAGCTTGGGTTAGTTTACATGACGAGACTTTTACGACTCTTTAGTTTGGAGTATGACATACTATCCCCTCTACATTAAAATATAACTATTGAAGATGTGACTTTTCACATTAAGTTTTAGGAAATCTAAAAACGTTCATAGCATAATTGGTTATATAAAAAGCAACAGACTTAATTAAACTTCTTTTCCACTTGATGAAAATAATAAGTTCTTCTAAGCTTGCAATTTTAACACAATTCTCTCTCTAAACACTTTAAGTGTTTCAATTTTGGACTTAGCCCACTATGTAGGAAGCCTTAGATATTTACTTGGAGTGTTTATTAAAGATATTTGCAAAATATTATTGTTTACATCTTTGAGAAATCTAAGGGTATTCTTACTAAAGTGAGGAAAGATTGAAAAATTTACTAAGGACCCTAAAGTTGTCACGACTCTAAAGGGGGCCTCTTAGGATTGCCAAATTTTTTTTCATATTATGTGTATACCCATAATATAAAAATCATCTTCCAAGTCAAAGGTTGCAAGACCTTATCTAGTTAATCACTATAGCTTTTGATTTTACTTTATTAATTTAATATAAAATATAAATAACTATAAATACCTGACAATCCATAATCTACCAGAACTGCAGGGAGCTAATATCTCCTAACATATAAAAAGATAAGGTAAACACGTCTTAAAATTCTAAAACTTACTAAGGTTGCAAAATTTTAAATAAAGGACAATCATTATACAGATTATTCTAATTCAACTATATAAACTCTTTATTGTTTCTAACTCCTCATAGACCACTCAATATTTACACATTACACTCATCTCTTATCCTAATCCTTGCTTAAAGGTTATTTGCAAAAGAATCTATAAGAGAATGAGCAGACTACGACTTGGTGAGTAGTTCCTCACTATTACCGTTTAAGTAAGTTATCAAGCGTTATTATTACACATGTAAATCTATTTACACATGAAATGAATACACATACAATGAATGTAAGTAACACATCCTTAGGGCTCCAAAACCATGAAAGGTGTAGATTTTCACCATCTACACATTAATTATCCCCCCCTACTTATCCGTACGAGGCATCTTACTTTATTTGCATAAGGTTGCTTGAGGGCAATATCCCTCCAAATGTAATTTAGTTATTACCCTAGTTGAGAAAAGAACACTACACAAATCCAATTAAGTGGATCTCAACTAAGGCCATCCATTATCAATATCTCAAATTTAGTGCCCCATCGGCTCATCACTAGTAAATCACATACAAAGCCCTATAGGCTAAACTATGTGAGTCCACTTGTTATCAATTAATTAGAGATAATTTACTAGCTTTGCCTTAATGATAAAAAATATCATTAGTAATCTCAACAAGCATACACTAAAGTTATAATAAAATCTTTTCAAGTCAAGAAAGGTGTTTCTTAAATACTTTCTGTAAACTATTCCGAATTTGTAAAGCTACCACTCTCTACAAGCATACCAATTGTATCATAGATATGCAATAAGTATAATATGTTATTTTGGTCAAATATTGAGATATACAAATTTAATGAGATGATTGAAAATGATAACATATAGGGAAAGTAATCATTTAAATAGTCATTGAATAGTAACCAACAAATAATAAGGTATTATTAAACACAAATAGATAGTAGATCATCAGAACTCTCTCACCTTGGCTTGCCGGCATACTTGTCTTAGTCTTTAGGTTTCTTGAGTTAGAAATTGGAAAATGGTTTCTTCAAGAACCTAAGAGTCACCTAATTTCCTAAATTCGCTGTAAACCTTGATTTTGATTAAATTTTTAATCGTGTATAACTTTTTCGTTTTAAGTTTGATTTACACAATCTTATAATTATTTTCCATCAGTTTTGAATCTAATTTTCAATGGTAGAGTCCATTTTAGAAGATAGCACTTGCAATTTCTATAGCAGGTTAGGCTTGTTACAAATTTATGTGTATTTGAGTCAAATTATTTTATTTTCATTATTTATGGGTCATTTCCACATTTTCTTCTAATCGGATCTAGAATAAATTGTTGTGGGGCCCCACTTAGGTGAAGCCTATTATTTTATGTGCTTAATTATTATTAGACCTAAATTTTAATATCTTTATCCTATGGTTCTAACATACCTTTTTATGCTCATTTTACACCTGAACCTAAATTGAGTTTTTTCCTAATTGGTAATGGGCCTTCCTAAATTCTAAATGGGCCTAGATTAATTTATTAATTTTTATATTGTGTTGTTATTTTTCTCCCTATGGACTGAAGTATATTATTTTTGCCTTAGATGGACTTTTTCTTCTATATTTCAATTTTCAAAAAGTGTAGAGGTATTTTACCCTTGTTTTAAATTGGTTCATGGGTCTTATTAGGCCTCTAGGTCCATTTCTAAGTCCATTTTATCATATTTATTTAGTTAAACCTTATTTGATTAATTTATCTAACCAATTAAGTTATAATCAAACTAAATTAATTCTTTCTTATTATTTTACATAAAAAAAACTCATAAGATCAAATTAGGTATTGTTGATAGTCAAATTTAGATTAAAGTAAACTTAGTTTTCTCAGTTAATTCCAGCTAAAAAAGAAGAAATTGGGCTATGGGGTCTGGGTATAGGGGTGACTTCAACATAATACAATGTCTAAGTTAGAACTTGGTCATGAACTATATAAAGAGCAAAGAGTGAGGTAGAGTATGTAGAGTTCAAGTGGCCTTAAGAAGCTTCTAATGCACCAACCTCTATTTATGAAGGGCAAGTGGTAACTGTCTTACAATTGTTGCCTTTAGAATCTCTATGTGGGGAATTTAAATTATGCACCATACCTTAAAAACAGGGGTCAGTTAATTGTGTAATGACTGCTAACTACTTATGCTTATGTTTGAATTTAAACTCCCAAGGGTTGGACTAAGTGTTCTCGGGCTCCTTATTTCTTTTCTAACCTTTCAAGGCCACCTCGATCTCTTGTCATGTGGATAGCTCTGATTTGAGCTTATTTGTTTCCCAAACTGTCAATCCTTTAGAGAGGTTCTAAGACTAACAAGGGAGGTCGAATGCTAGGCTCAAGACATCGGACATTAGCTCCTTCAAGTCACCTAAAGGTCTCCAATGCCTTAAGATGAAAATCTCTATTAGCATTTGCCTCCCAACTCTCCTTGGTGATGATATCAGGGAGAGTAATATGGTGCATCATAGTGCTTTACATGCTATGGTTCCTGAAATTTGGACTAATATCTGACTCTTGCTTCCTTGTTAGTTTAGGAACCTCTCTAAGGGATTGACAATTTAGGAAATAAATAATCTTGGATTAGAGCTATCCATATAACAAGAGATTGGGGTGACCTCAAAAGCTCGAAGAAGAAATAAGGAGCTTGAGAAGACTTAGTCCAACCCTTGAGAGTTCAAATTTAAACATAGGCACGAGTGGTTAAGGGTCATTACACAAATAATTACCCAAAATCGACCAATAACTGACCTATGTTCTATGGATTTAAGGGATGGTCCATTATTCAAATTTCCCACGTAAAGATTCTAGAGGCAATAGTTTCAAGACAGTTATCGGCTACCCTTTATAGATAGAGGTAGGCACATTATAGTAAGCTTCTTTTGGCTGCTTGAACTCTATTCACTTTACCTTACTCTTTATTCTTTATATACTTCACAACCTATTTTTAACTTAAGCATCGAAGTGGTTATGCTGGAGTCGTTTCGATGCTCTCCATAACTTGATTTCTTCTTTTTTGTATGCTTAGAATCAACTAAGTAAACCAAGTTTACTTTCATCCAAATTTGATTATCAATAAGTGTATTTTTGTAATTGGGTTTCTAATTCCAAATTTAAGCCTATTTCATCATATTTCCTAATTTAGGTACTAATTTGCCAACTAACCTAACAAATTAAATTGTAATTAACCTAAGTTAATTTTAACCTACTAATTTACATCAAAATCTAAGGGGATCAAACTTGGTTACCTTTTATATTTGGGCTTACTAGTCTAATTTTGAGCCCATTCTCATTTATCTACTAGTTTAGAGCATAATTATTTAATCAACTTGATAAATTATAATGCAAGAAACCTAAATAATTCTTAAAGTATTATTTTACATAAAAATTTATATGAGTTTAAATTTATTTATTTCTTATTGAGGGGATTTTCAAGTAAATTTTAAGTTTTTTTTCTTATATTTATCGATTTATGGCCTAATTAGCTAACTAATATAAAAAATCATAATGTAAACAACTTAAAATAATTTTAATTAATTATTTTATATTAAAAATAGATTGGGCAAATTTTAGGAGTATTGCCCTAGGTTTAAGAAGAGCACTTTAGTTGTCATCTTTCTTAAATTTGCTATTTTAATCACATCTTCCTACACCTAATATAATGATAATGCATTATATATTATTATCACCAAGTAAAACTAATTTTATCCTTAGTATTCCTACTACATAAAAATGTACGTGTGTATATATATATATATATATCTTAGCAATTGCTTGGAACGTCTTTTAAGGAAATACAGAATGTTATATCATACACAAAAATCTTAAAGTTACATAAACCTTACACCATAAAATCTATTATTTACATACAAAAATCAAAACCTATTACAAAGTGCTGGGTTACATATACATGTTTCTCCTAAACCATTCCTAAAATACAAAAAGAAGAAAAATACATAAAAATTGAATAAAAAAAAGGAAAAAAAAAAAGATTACCTCTTATAAGAGCTTTTAGGTGGTGGTTTGAGGTTTTCAAGATGGACTCCAACTCCTAACTCCCAATTCCTTCAAGTTCTTCTCTTGTTTGCTTGATATAAGTTGGAATTGAATGTTGAAATGCAAAATGGTGTAAGTGTGATGCGATGTGGATGAAATTGAAGGAAAAACACAAGAAAAATGAAGTAATAGGGAGAGAATATTGTATTGGCAAGGAAGTGAGGAAGAAGCGAGAGTGTGTTGTATGTTTTGAAAATAAAATGGAAGTAAGGAAATGAAATATTGTGCTTAGAGCTTCACCCTGTGAAAAGGAAGAGAAGTAGGTCCATTTAATGCTTATCCTTATGATCAAATTTCAAAGTATGGAAAGGTGTAATATCTAGTGATCTAGTTGGTTTTTTTAGGGTAATTTGTAAGTTGTGTGAGAGAAATAAACAAATAAATTATGGGTTGTGTTTGTTTGCAGTCCAATAAGTTGAGAGGGAAAAAGTTAGGTGTTTTGTCTCAATTCTTGGTAAAAAATGAGCTTTGAAATTAGGTTTGGGGAGTCTTATTGGGCAATCGAAAATTAGGTGTGTGGGGGGGGGGGGGGGGGGGGGGTGGGGAAGTTTGTTGGAAAGAATGATATTTCCATGTTGTGTCAACTCTTAGTAGGTTTGATAGGTTAGGAAATGACTAAGTAGGGTTTGGGCAGCTAGATTTTAGGTTTACACTAGATAAATTGACCAATTAACTTAAATCATATACATACATTATTTTTACATCTTATCTAATGAAGTATATTAGTAATTTATACCATATATTGTATAATTCTATGCTCGTAAAGAAATTTACATGTAATGTATACGAAGAAAATTATATATAATATGTACATAATATATATGTATGTATTGTATCACATATATATATACACATACACATACACACACACACAATTTAGAAAAAGGAATGTGATTTCAATGATTTACTACTTTAATTTCCCTAAATTTAATTAATTGGTATTATTTGGTATGTCTTATGTATTAAGTATGCGATAAAAGAATTATTCAATACATATATACACATATTACACCACTTACATATATGTAAGGGTATTTTAGTAATTTTGTTAATTCATTACCTTAGTTAGTTTAATTTTTTAATTAATTAGAAACATTTTTTTATTGTTCTTCATTGAATTTATGTGATTTCATGTTCCATGATAAATTTATTAAGTCGAGTTTTCATTTACATTTAAGATTTAATTTAGAGTTTCACGACTCTAAGGTTTAGGTTTTAAGGTTTTATTCGATTTGGAGTTTCAATTTGTGGTTTTGCATGCTTAGGTTTTAGGATTTTCATATACAATTATGGTATTTAAATCATATATTAGGGTTTTAGTATTCCTTTTAGGGTTTTGATTTAAAATTTTTATTAGTTTCAATTTCTGATCTCGTAGACTCTAGGAAATACCTATCAATAATCAAGTTTAATTCCATATTTAGAACATGAAATTTGTAGGATTTACAGAAGCCCCTACAATATAACTCTAAGATAGTTTTAAAATTTGTAGTATTTCCACTATATGCCTCACTAAAAATAAAAAAAATTATTAGCAAAAAATAAGTGAGTAAGCTCAAGGTGAAATTATTTTATCTTGATCCCTTAAGAAACCTCTATCATTCTCTTTTTTAATCATAACAAAAAAGCATATGAGCTTAAGGCAAAATAGATAAGGAGAGATAGGGCCCTTTGCCTAATTCCTCTTGCTGGTAAAAAGCACCCAACAAGTTTCCCATTTACCAAAAGGTTAAATGAAGTAAATATCACACATTTCATTATCTAATTAATTCATTTGGTAAGAAAACTCAATTTTTCCCTGAGAACCTTAAGAGAACTCCATTCCACCCTATCATAAGCCTTGATCTTATTTAATTTAGTTGCACAATTAGAAACCTCATCCTTTTTTGTAATTTCAAAAAGTGAAAGATTTCATGCGCTACAACTATATTGTCTTAGATTTGTCGACCAAGGACAAAGGCACTTTGAAATAAAGAGACAATGGTGATTAAAATGGGTGGTAAGCTATTAATCTTTGAAATGATTTTATATACGATATTGCACATGCTAATATGTCTAAATTGAGACACATT
The DNA here is from genome assembly GCA_024138015.1 of Lumnitzera littorea. NCBI lineage: Eukaryota > Viridiplantae > Streptophyta > Magnoliopsida > Myrtales > Combretaceae > Lumnitzera > Lumnitzera littorea. The sequence goes on along the minus strand of JAMXBB010000001.1, from coordinate 91,988,775 downwards.
ACCAGGGGAACTTATTTTAGGTATCAATGTTAAGTCAGTGTTATTAAAGTTTGGCGGAAACTTACTTGACTCAAAGAAGCATTTGATAATTGTTCCAAAATACCCAAAGTGGTTTAGTTTGATTGATAGAAGATACCATTAAACCCATCTAGCCCAAGAGCTTTCAATGATCTAAGATTAAAACCCATTGCTTTAACAACTTCATTTTCAACAAGTCATGTAAGCTAATCATTTTATTCATTAGTAGCTGTCCTATCCACATATTCTAACTCTATCGCTTGTTCACTGCACTCTTTTGAAGAATACAGATTTTCAAAAAAAAAAAAAAAAAAAAGGTTAATGCTTCATGTGCTATCTCCCCTTCCTCTTCTAACCAGATTCTTTCTCTATCCTATATTTGCATGATCTTATTCTTTTTCCTTCTTTCCATGGTGGTCTAATGAAAAAATCTTGCATTTTTATCTCCTTATGAGAGCCACTTCACTCTGCCTCTTTGATGACAGTATAACTCTCCATAGAACAAGACTTTATCTAATTCTTCCCCAATCTTCTTCTCCTCTATCAGGTTAGAATATACAACACTTTTGCTTTTTCTGCAGCAAACCTCTATTCCAAATATGCTATGAGTAATAAGTTATTCTTGACATTCAGTTTCTTCCATTTCATCAACTCACATTTGCATTAAATTCAACTTTTGAACAAGATCTTCAATAGATACAGATGGCAAATTATTGCTCCATATTTTCCCTATCACCTTCTTGTAACCATCATATTGAAGCGAAAACTGTTCAAATTCGAAGGTCCTTAATTGTATTGCTTCCTTTTTTTTTCGTATACAAAATGAGCGAAGAGTGGTCGGATCCTTGAGCTACCAGATTGAGAATCTGTATATTAAGAAACTTTTATGCCCGTTCCACATTAATAAGACCCCATATCAAGCAAACCTTCATCTTCTCTTTCATTCGACCATGCGTACATCTGTCCTTGAAATCCCACATCCACCATTTGACAATCTGACATCATTTCTTGATAAGCAAGAATTTGTCTCAAAGGCTTATCCTACTCTCCACAATTTTCTTCATTACAGGCGATTCATTTAAATCTCGCATGAAAAACCACGGTCATTCATGCTGTAATATCTGGTGATGGATTCCAACGATCCAATCTGTTTGAGGTCCGAAGGTGCATAGCACCAAGTGATTCGTATCCCACTTGCCATTGCCATACTCCAAACCCATGTATCAGTAAATATTATTTAAAGGTCAATTTATACTTTGTGCATTAGCCTTCCACATTAAAGCTAGGTCCCCATAAAGAACGATTGGATCTACGTAGGTTTGTTGCTTAAAGCGTGTTTGTCTTCTAACAAAATCAACCTCCATTAAAAAGACCATATCGAGTCTATACTTGTGAATACATTGTTGAGGCTCTCTAACTATTGAGGATGAACCCACATCCCGACAGTTCTAACTTAGTCCTATCACGGCCATTCTTTATGACTTTCTCCTCGAATCTTATATCATTCGAAAGAATGAGATATAGATTTCCACACAGATATGAAATTTCGAAACTTCCATAAGATTCCCATGCCTTTTTGATGATATTGAGAACTCCACTTTGATTAATATTTCAATATGATAAAACTTCGCTGATAAAATGAGGAATTGTCATTGAGGAATACTAGAATTTCCAAATCCTCTTTGTCATTCTGGACTATTTCTGGATCCATTGTATTAGCTGCCATAGAGCAACACAAAAACAAAATAGAGATAGACAGCAAACACTCTAATGTCATCCAAAGACACACTAGGATAGAGCATACGAATATTAGGAACGACAATGCCAACCGAGCAAAGGAATGAATGAAAGAGAAAAAAGACAAAGACATAAAACACAGATAGAATAAGAAAGGAAGTATAAGATATCACAAGAATACAATAGGCAACAAGAGGTGTGGATTAGCCCCGAAATGGGAGAGAATCTCTCTCTAGGATGACAGAGAGAGAGAGAGCTCAGGAATTATTTCTCATTTGAAACTAATTCCTATTAAGGATTGAGTTAGGTGTCATAAGTACCTCCTTAATAGATTTAGATCTAAAGTTATGTTGTTTAAAATTTTCTAAAATTTATCTACCTTAAAAATTTTGACATGTGTAATGAATGGAAAATATGATGATGTTACATAATTAAGATAATCCTAGCCATTAAATTTACCTTATGTACACTACGAATTGTAGGGTTTATCTTTTGTTTCAATTAAAGGAAACATATATTTTCTATATACAAAACATGTTATATTTTTATTCTCAAATTACATCATTAAAAACATATGTTCTTTATTATATTTAACGATAAATGTACATCCTCTTAGGCATAATCGTCCCGCTATATTTGCATCACATTATATTTCAGTTGGTTGTGTTTCAAATTGATTAGGAGAAACCTTAGGATCTAGTGAAAGAAAATAGATAAAATAAGAACATATCTTTTGAAAACTTTAGAATTTATATAAACTAGTTAATGCCCCGTATAATGTGCAAATTTTACAATTATGTGAATATTATTATTATTTAATTATATAATTAAATATTACATGTTCATGTATATAACTATCAATAATCTCTTTCATATTTGATTCTATATAATTATATTAGATAAATTTTATTATATTATATTATAATGAATTCTATTATATTATATATATAGTATCTATAAAATTTTGATATAAAATATTATGCTATTAAAAAACAGACACAACCTTTCAAATTATACAAATGCAATTTATAAGCTAAGAATTGTGTTTTTAAATATTAACCTATGCAAATGTTGTAACCTATCACACAAATGTTGCAACCTCTTTGTATGATGTATGTTGAATATATATAATTAAACAAAAGTGATCTTAATTATAGAAAAAGTCAATGTGATAAAAGAAAAAAATTATATAGTTAAAAAGCATTACTAACAAAAAGTTAATATCGATAAAATATTATAAGAAAAGTTAATGTTGAAGAATAACCATAATTTAAAAAAAAAAAAAACTTCTAAAAACAACTACCTTAGCTTCAAGCACACTCACAATCGTAAGTAACAAATTACATTATGTTAGTAATAAAACATTTAAGGCTACAAAATAGTGATAAAAAGACAAAGAATAAACAAAATAAAACAAAAATTTCACAAATCAAGCATGTGGAAGCTCAATATCCTATTGCCTTGTTCTTGATGAAATTTCCACAAATAAGAAGACTAAAATAAAAGATAAAACACTACAAAGATTTTATACTTTGTTTTCCATTTTGTCCAAAATTAGTAGTATCATGGGATAGAAGAAGTTAAGTAGAATGAATTTATAGTTAATAAGTAAATTATTAATACTTATTTGAATAAATTTATAGTGGAAAAAAATCACTATAAAATGTTATAAAAAATAATTAATTTAAAAAATCTTTAAAAAGATAAAGAATTCCATTACCTATCAAATTCGATAGAGAAAACTAAATTTCAAGAGCGAGAGATGGATGCTATGATTGAAGAGAAGAGATATTTCCTTTAAAGAAAAAAGAATCAAAAGGTTAAAAAAATTAATATAAAAGAAGAGTTATTATTGTTATCATCTATAGCTTCTATGAATAGAACATGCAAAAAAAAAAAAAAAAAAAAACAAACTCAAACATTATAAATAATGATGAAAAACAAACACAAACTACAATGAAGAGAATTTAAGGTATGAAAGTGTGTTCATGTGTTACTTTATAATTTTGGATTCGACTAGATTAAATTTGTTTTAGAGTGCTTTATTTATTAGAAAAATTACCTTTTCTAATTAAAATAACGTTACATCTTATGTTTCAAATTGATTAAAACTTGACTTGGCAATGATTAAGCATTTGAGTTCGTTAAGTCTGAAATTTGAAGGCTAGACTTAATGTGATTGCAATCGATTTAAATTGAAGCAAATTTTGAATCAAGTTAGAGTACTACATAGATGAGTTTGGATTATCTATTATATTAGACATCTTTTCATAAGAATAATTTTTTTGGAATGAAAGAGAGTGAAAGAATTAATTGAATAGAAAATATTATTTTACGCATGAGACTAACTTAAAGCAGGTGTAAAGGGAAAAAAAAAAAAAAGTAGTGTGAGGCCACATATTTTGATTTTTGCGGTCTAAGCCCAATCAAGTGGACTGGATTTCTCTAGGCGGTCACATTTCTTGGACAATCGACACGTGTTTAATTTTGCAAGGTTCGGGCCTTGAGCCTCGGTCCAATTGATGCTATATGGCTTGGGCCTCAGACAGAACAATTGGGCTTTGACATTTGAATAATTTAGTTGCCTTTTATTGCAAGTTCTTTATTCTGTTTTTCTTTTTCTTTTAAATGACAATTCTATATTTTACCTGAAAAAGTGGAAGGTTGAGAGTTGAATTTGCTCCATCTGAATAATTTCCTTTAGCACATCAAGAATGTAGCTTTAAATTTCCTTTTTATAGATAGTTAAATTTTTTTTCTATTAATAAAATAATTTCTCTTACTAATAAAAAATTAGTAGAATATTACTAGGGTATAATCTATGTTTACCACCTTTAAAAGAAAAAATTATATAATTACAAATTATATAAAAAATTTACTAAAATGCCGTTGTTATATTGTATTTTAAAGATGTAACATTATTATCTGTATTAATATTACATTAATATTTATATAAGTATAAATACGCTAATATTGCATCTTCATAAGTCTAAATGACTTAATATCACGATATAGATATTCTATTAGTACCGTATCGTAAAGATACGATATAAGTATAAGTGGTTAAGTCATATAGGTATTTTAGTAATATTTTTTTTATCTAATTTGTATTTATATAATATTGATTAATATTGATGGTAAATAGATAAATTTCTCATATTATTACAACAATTGTGATCCAATAAGCTTCTAATACATCCTCTTGCCTAAAAAATTCTAAAATAATGGAAAATAGAACACCTAATTCAACGGACACATCATGTTATATAGATTATTATACGGGTATGGAACACAATCAACTAAGTATAATCAAATCAAAAAGAAAATAAATGCTTCCAGTGCCACTTATTTCTCACAACACTATCTATTGAGGCTGTGATACATAAAAAGGTGGTCCATCCACATGTGATTGTCTTCTTCTATATGAGTTTCTCTTCTCAATTACCTCGATAAAAGATATTATTAGAGACAAGTGGTTTGCGACTCCACCGTCATTTCAATTGACAAAGGTGATATGAAACCGAGTGTCAAAACATATGGGATAATGTTGCGGTTACTATCTCAACTTCATACGTTTCAATGATTTTACACTTCAAATTTAAAGTTGTCAATTATATATCAAATTAAAAGTTTAATTATTGTCATTACCACATGATTATTTTTCGCCAGTGACCATTAATCGAATGACCATTAGAAAATAACAGCATGTTGACACACGTAATTTTGGTGTGATTAAATTTGTACAAAATTTTTGCTTTAATATTTAACTGTATCGATTTATTTTAGTTCCGTCACTTCAATTTTATATTTATTGATGCTGTGTGCATATATATTTTTCTAATTTGGATGCATAACTAGTATACTGATTAGGAATTATAAAATTAAAAGTTATACATATTGTATTATTATTAGTTTCTAACGATGACCATGTTGGTAATGGAAAAAGATGAGGTAGAGATGGTAGTAACTAAACTTCTAATTAGATGTATAATTTAAAAACTTTAAAATTGGGATGCAAAATTATAAAAAGGTAAAAAGTTTAGATAGTCACCATGAGTAAGCAGAGACTTATAGTTAACATAATTGTTGGTTTTCACTTTTCAAATAGTCACTGGACTGTCCCTTTGGCCGTAGTCACTATTGAGCTAATTAGTGCTCTATGTTTTACTATTGGGCATAAAATTGGATTTTTAATTGGGAAAAGTTGCTCTAGAGTTAAAACCTCTAAGACTTTGAGCATGGAAATCCACGTTGTCTTCCCACTAATGTTTGTATTACTCGGATATAATGGAACGGTACACTTTTAATGAATGATGGAGTCTATATGAATTTGTTTCATGGTTGTATGATAAAAGCTATCAAGCCAAATAGTCGTGACATTTTGCTTTATGTCTAATCAAATCTTACTCTGCCTTTTTTATCACACTTCAGAAATTGGCACAAGACATATCTTATTGTACCATTTCGGTTTATATATAATCACATTTTATAAATAGATAAGTTTCCCAATATTAGGATCAGTAATTTGGCTTCATGTAAGCACTTAACATTTCATCGACGCTAATTAAGACCATTTTTGTTGCAGAATTAGTGCTCTCGACTCAGTTAATTTTATCCCGTAAGTTATTAGATGAAAGCAATATTCTGATATATATATATATATATCTTTCCTTGTCTTTACAATTCCATAAATATTGGAAAAAATGGGTTGTAACACATGTCTACAATCTTTTTTTTTTTTTAAGTTACATCAACACAAATGACAATATAAAATTATTTACATATTTTGAAGATGCAATTTATTAGAAAACAAAAATGTCACATGTATCATGTATGATTTCAATATGACTTAGTGGCAAAGTTCTTGATGAAGAATCCAAAGAATTTTAGTTTGATTTTTGGAGAAAGTGCTAAAATGCTTTTGTTTTATAATATTATATATGTTGCATTTATTATATGCGATATTAATACAAAAATCTAAGTATATAGCATAGAATCGGAATTAGTGTATAGATTATAGATTCTAAGTGTATCATGTACCTACTATATAAAAATTCTCAATTACACTTTGTTAACTAATTAGTGCATACTAAAGGCTCAATGCCTACTTGCCCTTCATCAAAAGTAAAAACTATAAAATATATTATCTTTTTTCATTTATATGCTGCATCTAGACTTGGGCAAGGGTTGATTTTGAATGATGAACCAGTTTGAAATAGGCCAAAATCGAGCTGGGCAGGCTTTGAACCGGCTTGACCCAGAAGTGAGCGGGCCGAATCGTCAGGTTTTTAAGGCTCAAGCGGTTCAAGAGGATGGAATTACCCAACTCGGAACTGTTCGGCCTAGCGGGTCACAAACCGCTAGACCAACTCGCCATTAAACTGGCAAATCGGCCTAGTCGATTCACTCTCTTAAAAAGAAAAAAAAAGGAGAAAAAGAAAAGAAAGAAGAGAGGTCACTAAGTCGAAAAAAATAATTTGATAATATTCAATAAATCATTATATATCAAAACTACTTTATTTGTAATAGTGAAGAACAATTTTTTTAAAAAAATAATATCATCAAACTAATAATAGATGACTAATTATAAGTTAATTATGTGTTAAGGATAAATATAAAATTTAATTTCAATTAATATAAATCATTTTTATAAAATTTATTAAATGTTAAGGATTTAAATATGAGAAAAAAAGAAAATTTGAGGGAAAAAATAAAAAAGTTAGAATTGCTTTAAGTAAAAAATTAATAAAAAATTTGTAAATTATTAATTATTAGTAAAATTTAAAAAAAGAGAGAAAAGATATCATGTTATTAAAAATTATTAATATATTAAAAAAATTAATAAAAAATTAAATATTTAAAATTAAAAAAAAAAAGACAATTCAAGAGTTTCAAATTAGCCCTTGAATCGCTGGACCTAATAAACTAACTTGAAATTGCCAACTCACAGGTTGGTTACGGCTCACTATATCACCAACTTATGAATCGATGATTCAGGATTGGTTTCGAGCTAATTTGGTCGGGTGCCCACTATTAGTTGTATCTCATTTTGTTCTTAAAGTAGTATTACTAACTCGAACTCCCCTTTCTTTTTTTTTTCTTCAACATTTCTTCATTATTAGTTAGAGTTCTATATTATTTTATTTTCTACCATTTCAAATATCACAGTCCATTTGTTATTGGATTAGATTAACTTACTTTTAACTAAGTATGTATTAGATTTTGTCTAGCATGAACCGCCACTAGTAAATCCTTTTCTTTTCATAAAGAAATAAAAAGATTATCCACATATATTCATGGTTTGTCTTGTTGAAATATTAATTATTGAATCATTTGGAATTTTGTAGGCTAGTTGTTTGTTTGATTTGGCAACTTGCCTTAAGAATTATTAAAGTTATAGGTTGTTGGCCTATTCACCTAAAAAAATTACAGAAAAATATAAATAATCTTTAAATTTTAACCTCAATATGAATATATCTCTAAATTATAAGATAAATTATAGATAAGATGCATATTAAATAAAAAAAGTCAATCTAAGTAATAAGGCAAACAATTCATGCAAATGGATCATGTTCGTATATTTATTTTGTGTAGAGTTCAAATCAATATAAAAGGTTACATGAAATTGAATAGAAATTATAAATAATTAAGTTATAATATAATTATTTTTCTTTGTGTTATAATCTTATCTTTAAATTGTGTGTTGTGTATTTTTTTCTATAATCTCATCTTAATCATATCGTATTTGTGTTGTTTTATCATGTCCTTAGTTGTCCACCCTTTCGAGCAGACCATTTGCTCAATCCTCAAGTAAAAAGAGTAATCGAACTAGACTTGGGCATAGGTTAGGCTAGGCTCATGCCTGGACATCGTACTACACGCCAGATAATTGACTGGGAGTCTTGTACTCTAACGATGATTGGCTCTGGACTTGCTTCCTATTGGTCGCGTTCGGGTGAGTTCGGTAACACTTAAGGCAAGAAAAAAAAAAAAAGAAAATGCAATGCATTGCTAATCAAATTATAAATCATGCCATTCTCCATCACTCAAAAACGTACGAATTCATGAATAAGTCCATCAAACGTTTACCTATTATCATTCTTATAAATTTATAACACATATGCATGTTTTCACAGTTCACACAAACACACACACAGAGGTTACCTTACATAGCCATTCAAATAAATTTGTGTATATTTTTTCCCTTGTCCTAGAAAATCTATCATTTGTTAATATTTTTCATACATGGCTAAAATTTTACAAATTTTCAATATTGTACTAAACATTAACATATCTCTGAGTTATGCTTCTTAATGTCTCTCTTGAAATCCTAAGTTGATGATATATGTGATTGGAGTGAAGTAAAGCACGTGTACCAAGGATTATAGAAGGAACAGGGATGGAGATTATTTGATGAAATGTCAATTTCACTTCCGCCAGTGTAATCTTATGATGATTACAATATGAATTATTATATGCATATATAGTTCAGCATTAAGGGAAACTAATGATGATTGTAATATAAATTATATGATACTTGTAGATAGAGCATGGTTGATATCAACATAAATCAACAAATTTTATATTTTAGTTATTCTACTATTTTACTTTGTAATTATTTCATGTAAACATAATTGTGTTACCTTTTTTTTTTTTTTTTCAACACTGTATTTTCTGATAACAAGATTAGCGTCTAGTGTACACACTTGCCACTTAAGAAATGAAGAAACTGTGTGTTATTCGACATGAATGAGTTAACACCGAAAATGTAATTTTGCTATTTGATCAACCAACGGGCTTCTCCTTCGAACCAAGCAAAACTATGGAAAACTGGTACATTTAAAAAGAAAAGAAAATATTGTGTTTAGCGATTCATGGTTCAGCCGTTCAGGAAATTGGTATCTAGAATCACCTTAACTGTTGTTCCAAAAGAATTGGCATCAAACCAAAAGGGGAGGAAGGAGGGTCAATCACAATTAGGAATTTAGGGCCTCGTAACTTGACGGTTCTAGCTAGACCGAGTTGTGCCTTATGGCCTTTCTAAATCAAACCAAATAGTCTATGGGAGGCTCAATATTTACAAAGTTACATGAGTATGCAATCGGATGCATCTACTTGAGAAGTGGCTTGTCCATTTGTCCCCATGCTCTACCAATTCTATTCTTTATTCAAAATTAGTATCTACAAATTTTATATCCAAGACAAGTTTTCAACCCAACTAGAACGTTCAAAATATTCTCTGGAAAAGGTCTGAAGATTCTTCTAAAATTGAAGTACTCAAGGCCACACATTTCATTGCATTGAACAAAGTTGAACCATGGATGGACTGGACCATTTCCTACTAATATTAGGTGGGCATAAAATGTGGCCACAAATCTTTGTAACCATCAAATGGAAAACTACACTTTAGTTCAATAGTTGCTTTTACATGTTTATATGCAATTTAGGTTGTGATAAGACCAGTCCATAATGCAAGGATTCTGCTAGGGCTTTTGCCAATACGGATGAAACATCACACATGGGAATTCAATGTTTCAAGTGCCTAGGTTTTGTCCCTTATTCATATATATATATATCCTTCATCTGTTCTTAGGTATTCACTTTATTTTAAGAACTATTGTATGAAATATAAACTAACAATTAGGTAATTGGGTAGGATTTCAATTGCTGACCAGACAACATGAAATATTGTTCCAGCTCTTGTCATTTCGGAAAATTTTATACGTTCTATGTTCAAATCAATACTTAATATGTCTCGAATCTGGTGAATATTTGCCACAAGGATAATTACAATAAAGATGAGATATGTTTACTTTATGAGTGCAAATGGAGAGCGTTTGTGCATACCAATAATATTGTTAATTCCTTGCTATATTAATTATATGTTTGTTATGCCGTAAATGCATCTCTTATTTGCACTTATAGGTAAATTTACATCCTTTGTATGCAATTTGTATTGCCATGTTTATTCTCTATATAAACGGGATACACATTCTTTATATAGACTATTTGTTGTAATATTAATCTTCAGGTTGCATCATTTTAAAACTTATATCCTCTCTATTAATTTAAAGCAAATGTACATCATTATCATTGTAATTATCCAATTCGTTATTTCTCATATTAACTTCCATTTGACATATGCTTGTTTTTTTCATCCTTTTAGTTTTGATATTCCTTTGTTTACTCCTCAAAAGTAATATAATTTTAATTGTGTATTAGACTTTAACCATGCGATCTTCAACTAATGATGTAGAACATATTACTCAGCTTCTTTGACTATGTTTCATGAAAAATGTTTTCGTGATATTCTAGGAGTCTAAATGAGACAAACCTATTCGTAAGTTGCTCATTTTTGACTTGACATTTTCTCAAATTTGACTTAATTATAATAGAGTTAAGTTCGAATTTAAGTTGCTCGAGTAGCTTATCGAGTTGAATTTGATTTTTTTTTTCTTTTTTATGTTTAGCTTCATTAGTTTGCAAGCCCAATTGAATTTAAGCCCAATTTAAATATTAGTCGAGCTTAATTTGAGTTTAGGTATCTATATACCTTTAATTGAAAGAATATTTTCTAAAAATTATCTAGTTGAAATGAAATTAACTAAATCGAGCTTGAGCTCACAATTATAAGCTCGGTCAAGTTCAAGTTAAGTTTGAGTTTTGAAGTTTTAAGTCAAGTTTGAATTGACTACTAATGAAAAAGGGAAAATATATAATATATTATTTACAATTGTTAAATATTTTCATGGTAATATTATAAGATTATATATAAAAATAGTTTTTAATTGTAAATAGTGCTGGAAATCGTTGGTTCTCACTAGCCATCGATGGTATTGACAATGTTAAAAAGAAAATGAGAACAATAACTTTCTTTTTTTTTTTTTTTAAATAGAAATCATTTTTCAAAATTTTTTTCCATTCACACCACAAACATTAACCATGCATCCACTTTTGATTCTGTCATTATATGTACTAAAAGTCATTGATAACTAACCTCTTGACATCAAGTAATGATATTTTACAATTTGTAAAGTTTTGATTATAAAAAATATTCATAATTGTTCCAAAAATAATTCCAGAAAGCAAACATACCAAAAGGTGGGTGATTGTTTTGTGACAAAAAAGAAAAAGCTTTTTAGAAAAATTTCGACATGCTTGTTAGTACTTGGTTCATGTAGGAATTTAATATCGTCGTGGTAATAGAAAATATATTTAGGATGATCGATAGCTATTGGACCAGAGTATTTGTTGTAACTATAATCGATAAAGGTATATAACACTACATGAGCTCATTGAAGGTAAATTATGGCGATGGGTAAATTTCGGAACTTTATGGTTCAAAAGGAGGAAGATAAAAGTTGTAAGCCAAATTAAAGGCTTAGATGTGAGAATTTATTTTTAGAAAGGGCAACCATAAAGCATTTTAATGGTTGTTTTTTTGCAAGTTGAAGCTTCAAAGTGAGAATCTATTTTTAGAAAAGCCAACCGCAAATCATTTTAATGCTATATATATATATATATATGCAAAACTAAACTAATAATTTCATATCCTCACATCAACATAGAGCTAATGATTAGGAACTTGATTAACCAATCAATTCAGTGGCTAGTCATTTGCTCTTGTGGCAGCCAACTAGGTATAAGATTGCACAATCCAATAGGGACTTTTGAGAATCCGTTTACTTTTATATTTTAGATGATTATTAATTTTCAAGTTCGTTTTTCGGTAAGGCATTCTTTTAAATAATTTATAAATTATTATTTTATGTGTTTTTAAGAATGAAAGAATCTTTTTGTTGAGAGTCTCTCTCTTATTTTCTAAATTAAAATTTGCTTGTATGATAGCTTCTATCTAGAAATTGGAATTGAAAGGCAGTAGCATTATTCTTTTAAAAAATAAGCAACCAAATATTTGTCCCTAGCTCCCAACCATAACGATGCCCATCATTCTTAGGAATTTGTAATAGCCAAGAATGAAAAAGAAAAGAAGAAGAAAACGAAAAATTAAATCTCAAAAGCGATAACTTAATGTTCTAGAGGGTTGACCCTTATTGCTGCCCAACAACAACATATTTTGAAGAAGATTCACCCGTAACTCCTAAAAACTTGGCCTAATAGTTAAGTTATTGGCTCGAGGTAATAGAATATTTAGATTTAAACCTATAAAAAATGGGATAAAAAAATCACCCTCATTATAAATTATCTAAATGAGTATGAAATCCACTCACCAGTTTCTATCCTTAAAAAAAAAAAAGAAAAAAAAAAAGCCAATGTTGAAAATTCTGACTTTTGACTTTGGATTGAACATTTATTACGCAACATTTGATGTTATTGGACTTTGGGCAAGTGAGATTGTTTGGTTTTGACTTTCCCGTGTTTTTTTTTTCTTTCTTTCTTTTTGGGCCAATGACTTTTTCCTTGTTCATTTTCAGGAACAGAGGCAGTTAGGATTTGGGAGCTATTTGTTTTGGGTTGTGTTTGGGGTTGTTGGGGGTGGGGTTGGTGGGGGGCGGTGTGGGGCATCAAGGAGGGTCATTGTAGGTTTTCGATTTGTTCAATTTATTAAAAATTCTATAGGATTTAGTTTTATAGGGTTTTGGGTTAGGTTTTAGAAATGGTTTTTAAATCTTATAAGATTTCGGATTGGGTTTTAAAATTTAGAAAAAAAAAAAACTTGATGGAAAACTTAAATCCGGTTAAAAATAATAATATGATATTAGTAATTTAATAGTAGCTGTAAATAATAAAAAAATAATTAATAAAAAAATATCTTATTTTTTTCATGTTTTATCTTTTGAAAAAACCTTAACCTTAACTTTAACCTTATTTCTTTCTCTTTCTTACATTTTCTATGACTCTCCTCTTTCTTTACTCTTTCTCTCAACCGGTATGACATATTTCTCAATCCCCATTTATCATCCATCTCTTTTTCATTAATTGTGTATTGATTTAAAATAAAAAAAAGTTAGTTTAATCTTGAATAATTATATGCCATTCGTTTTATTATTTAAAACAATCTGTACATTGTTTACATTATTTTTTTATGTATACCTACAAATTAATTGTTATTTTTTTTTTTGTTTTTAGTATTAATAGGTCAGGTTAAGTTGGGTTTTTAATGGTTTCACAAAACTCCATAAGGACGGATTTTGGAAACATAATAAAAACCTTGTAAGGTAACTTATAAGGTTTTGGAAAGCCTTATAAGGTAGCAGGTTGGGTTTGACTTTTGCAAAATTTATTCTGAACCTGCCCTAGTGGCATCCTTAGATAGCATTGTCTTTTACATGCATTATTTTAGCACCTAATGTGAGCTAAATGGGCTTGGTTGCCATTTACCTGCTTTAGGTTGGGCCTATAACATTTATTGCTTACCATCTTTTACTATGATCAAGGTTTGAAATTCCAATATAGACTACAAAAATTTTAGCTACTTGCAATGGATTAATAACGAATAAACACCAATTAAAACATATAAAAGTATAAATGGTAACTTTTTAAAATCTACTAACTTATTAGTTTGTGTATAACTATTATTAGCATTTATCCACTATTAATGGTCAATCCTCGGCTTAGGGCTCCGAAGGTCCAAACTCATTAAGGAGCTTAGTTAGGGTAGTACTAGGGTCTCTTTAACTTAAATAAAGAATAGATCGAGGATTGTTCGAGCTCAATTTATCCTACTCAGGCTCAACCTAGGGTGCTCCAAGAATCCTCCTCTAGAAGCCTCTCGTCCTCACTTTCCATCCTTGAGGATAGAACCTATCCTTGCTTTCGAAGATCAACTTTAGATAGCTTGTAAGACCTAAGTCGTAGGACTTAACCATCACCGCTTGCTCATTTTTCTCTCATCATTAAATGTTGAATGATAACCCAGCATATGACTTATAGTTTAGTTGTTGAACTAAGGTAGCCACCCTCCACTAATGGGATAGGTTAATCTCTTAAGCCTTTACCAACCAATAGAAGGTGGGTTGTTTTTTCTCGTGCTAATAGTGCTGCTTCCTTAGATTTCGCACTAACCAATCCTCCCTTGGTACGTATTTGAGCAGGTTAGATCCCCTAATCTCACCAAGTAATGGGGATCTTTCCTTTTAACACTTTTGGGAACTCACTTGGCTTTCTCTCTTAGAATTTTTTCCCTTTCGTAGCAAACTTAAGCATTGAAGGGTTCTCGTTGGCTATGCCACAAGGGAGCTTTTTGCAGGTTGACTACTATATACGGTAAACAAACCACTAGGAGTTCACTAAGAGTCTTATCCATGATATCCACTATTGCCATTTGACCCCACCCACTTAAACCACCCCCCACGTCACCGTTGAAGCAAAAACACAAAATATCATCCGTCACTCTTAAACAATAGTGATTAACCAAACATAAACTTACCACCATTATAGATGAATGCATAACCATCAAATATGAAACAAGTAAAAGCAATGTTACAACAACTAATGGAAACTAATGCAAAAATTCTTTAAGAAAATGCCAATCTAACACAATAACTGGTCGTAACCCAGAAGCTCAAAGAAAAAGCTAACCTTAATAACAAGGTTAACCTTGAGGATACAATTACTAGTTCTTTGAGATGACATAACAAGTGCCTTAGGCGCTTACCCACATCATCACCAAACTCTATGTGCATAAGCGATGGCATTCAAAATGAGTAGCCCCCATTACTGACCCATGTGATCGATTGAATACTAATCGTGACAAGGCACACCACCAAGAAACTCACTTTAAAATGAGTAAGATCAGGAGACATCTGTCTTGAGCACTCACCAAGGCATTTGGGTGACATGAACATTCGTGAGCTTGATTAGCACATTTGATATGCCTCTAGCTTACATGACCAAAAGTGCTTTAAGTCCTTAACTCGATAATCAGGTGTAGTTACAAGTAAGAGCCCTTTTACTCCAATTATTTTGAAAGAAACTCTACCATAGGGGGGTACATCTCCCTTACTCAAATACCTATGATAGAACTAGCAATCTAGGAGTGACCACTTAGCATACTTTCGTATGATGATGAGCCTCCACAACTTCTTTGACATCATAATGTACAAGGCATTCTTAAGCACATTAACTAAGGCAACATTGGTTTGGTTCAACCATCTCCCAAGGAATTCCATTTATTCTTTTGAAGACCTTGCCACTAGATTCTAACAACACTTCCTAAGTAGCAAAGTACCACACAGGGACTCTTCTTAGTTATATAACATGCGCTAGTGCCAGGACGAGACACTTTGAGCATATCTTAAATGCTTTGATTGCGCTAAGTTACTTATTCCCACAGTAGAATTTGGAATAGCTCTCGAGGATATCATGTATGGCCTTGACCTGAACAATAAGCTTTTTGAAGCAATAGTACCATGTTAATCGAACAACTTTGAGGAATCCATGAATGTGGCTGAACAATATGTTGCATAAGAAGATGCTACCTATGCCTGCCTTAAGAGTAACCTACATCACAACACATTTGCAAAAGATCGCTTTGACTCATGTGAAGATTTCCCTTCATCCTTATGAGAATGCTGCTAAAGTCAAAAGGACAAGTTCGCTGATTACCCTAGCTACGCCTTACTAAATTGTCCTCTAAGGGGAAGTCTTTTATTAAGTAAGTGAGTGCCTACCCTATGCCCTTACCATTAGAGAAACACTGGAGGCCTTTGCCTCAAGCAAGTTTTATGATTACCATGGTACACGTAGCCATAACATTGATAAGTGCAAGCACTTTAAGAATGTGGTTGAAGGCCTTATTCACAAAGGCTACATCAACTATCTCGTTGCCGATGAGTGAAACCATCCTTGACTTGCCTAATGATGCTACACTCCGAAACTACAATAACAGCTCCAATTGTGACAACAAGAGAACTTACCCAAGAACGCAGAGCGGAGAGGCCGTTGAGGATAAGTATAAGTAATCATAAGTGGACTGGGCTTATCAGACAAAGATTGCTCTACCCAACTACAACATGAGGTCCTTTCAATCTAACATAAGAAGCCAAGGATAAACACAACCATCTCCTTTACTAACAACGTTAAGGAGGGAGTTGAATACCCTTACATTGATCCTTTAGTCTTCAATGTAGAAATTGGCTACTTTGATGTCCCCAAAAGATTCGTCAACAATGGGAGCTTAGTCAATATTCTTTTATACTCCTCATATGAACAAATGAAAGACCAACTAGACTAAGAACTCTAACCTTATAAGCAAATCCTCACTAGCTTTAGAGGAAATATGATTCCAACTAAAGGCTTGATTACACTACCTATTCGGATGGGTGATGACAAGCACATCATCTCATAGCTCATCAACTTTGTAGTTATTGATCATTAGTCTCCTTATAATGCCATCTTGGGGCGCCCTAGTCTTAATAAATTCAATGTGTGCATTGGCCAAAAGTTATCCTAAACCTTATACCTTAGTGATATCTTACATGATAAGATCATGTACATCAAATCCACTATAGACTCTACACAGGCTCTCAGGGGAGAACCAATAAAAAGGATTGAGGTCATCCAGTATGGTGACTACCTAAATTAGACTACTCGAATAAGGACGTCTCTATCCCTAAAGAAAAAGAAGACATGACAATTTTCCTCTATGCCAACTTAGACATCTTCGCGACGTCTCTAAACAAAATGCTTGGGATAGTTAATATGTGTGTACTGCAACGGGGTTCAATATGTAAAATTTAAGGTGATTGGGTAAGTTATTCAATTGAGTCTAAATTTTACGATAAAATTAGAAATATTAGTAAAAATAATTCCATAAGTTTAAATTTAAGAAAATAAATAAAAAAAATTATAATATTAAGTTATATGCATATTACCCGTTATTTATTGAAAACACGTAAAACGAGTTCAATAATTAATGAATCGATAGAGATAAATTATATTTACACTAAAAGCATAAAAATAACATAAATAATATTTAGGAGTATTTATTTGCATTATATATGTATCGATATATAGGTAAAAATACTCAAAATTACTTAAAATACCCAAAATATGTTAAATAAAGCTAAATTAATTAAGAAAAATCAAGAAAAATGTTGAAAAGTAAAGAAATGCCCAGATTCTAGGCTTGGTATGCTAAAATGAAGGAGAGGAAATTAACAAATGAGATTAAGTGAAATAGAAAGTAAAATAATTAATAAATGTGATCGAGCCAAATAGAAAGTAAAAAAGAGATAGGATAAGGGACAAATGGTACAAAATAATTCCCTAACTCATCTAAACAACTCTATAAATTGAAAGACAACCATCTAGAATTCATTTTGCTTAGTTAGGAGTCTAGAAAAAAAAAAAATAAGGAGAGGAGAGAAGAAAGGAAAGAGAAATTTTACAAAAAATTTACAAATTAGTGTGCAAATAAGACATTATAAAGAAAACTACACTCGAAAACTACACCTAACAACCACTTGGAGAGGAACAACTACACCACTAGATAGCAACCCCATTGCCTCGAGTCATTAACATAGGTGGAGTCACCACTAGTGGTTGGAAGTCGATCAAATAGTGAGTTCCAATTTCCTTTTTTATTTTGTTTAAATTATTAAAGATATTAAATTATTTTGTAAAATTGTGAAACTTGGTATTTTTAGATATTTTTTAATGTAGATTTAGGAAAAAATTTCAATTTGATAAATTTAGGTCTCGAGATATACTATTCTTAATAAATTACTAATTTGAGCTAGTTTTTTAATTTAATTTAAATGACCTTAGTAATATAGTTTTAATCTCAAAATTTTTATGTAAACTATTTAGGATATATAAGATAGTGTTATGAAGAGATTTTTCAAAAAAAAAAAATTCTAAAATATTACTTTATTTTTAGGCCTTAAAATCATAGATAAAATGATATATTTTAAGTTAATTTTGTGATTTAAGGTTAATTTGGTATAAATTTTGATTTAGGATGTAATTTAATATCCTGGAATGTTATTTGGTGATGAAAGATGATACTTGTAGTGTTAGGATGTTAGATATGTGTTTAATTGTAAATTATGTAATAATGTATAATATGTGGATATAGGAAATTAAATAAGTAGGAAATATTAGGTTAAATTGATAATATTATAATATTAAAAACATCATATAAAGTTGAGATGGAATACGTATTTAGGTAACTATATGAAAAATGTTGGTTATTTTTACATCGGGAGCAAAATTCGAGAGTTAGATTAGAAATGGAATGTATAATATAGACTAGAATACTAGTTTAGAAGCTAAATAGAAAATTTAGGATACTAAGTGTAGTTAGATTAATTTCACATATTGGTTCATAAGGAATTCTTGGGGTTTATAGATAAAAATTGTAACTAGTAGCTAAATTAGAACCTAATTCAAAAATTAATTTAGAATCTAAATTAGAAACTAGTCTAAGATGAATTTAGTTATAAGTAACATAAAATTTAGAAAATTGGGTAAAATTATAATTTAAAGATTATATGTTATAAGGGTGTAAATACTAAAAGGGTATTTATATTATAGGACAAGCGGTGACGAGTTGACCTTGCAGTGAGTTAAGTGAGCAAATCAAGAATCTTAGGTAAGTTAGGATCAATACATTACTGTATTTTGGAGTGCCATATTAAAGTACTTGGAGACTTAGGATTGTACTTGTAGGTAGATGTTTGTGTGCATGCTTGTGTGTCTCAGATTATTTGGTTGTATGATGATGCTTTGCTGTGGTGGTTTGTTATGAATGGTGTCGAGTGAAACTGTTTGATCACCTTAAACTAAGTTTAACCATATTTGACCTAAACATCTTAATTAGACATACATTGCAACCCTTTAAAAGACTATTAGGATTCTCCAACCAAGTACCAACATATTCAATAAGGATAGTGCTGTAGTATAATAGTTCCTTTTTTATCTATAGTTAAACTAAGTAGCATAAGAGGATGTCTAGGGAAATGGTTCGACGGATAGTTATGGGAGGAGTAGTACTTTTATTGCATAAACTTGGGTTTGGTTATGAGCTGTTACATAAGTATTGAAACTCTTTAACTCGGATTAGAGTGAGTGAAATTTCTCTAATTTCACAACGAACCTGGATCATGTTGTATGATGGCATTTGCTTATTCCATTGCATTTAATTAATTGTTTAAAAACCTTGTTTGTATTTGTTATACAATCTTATGTCTTCATCCTTACTTACTAAGTTGTTGGTTGCTCATGCCCTTATAGATTTTCTTATACATGATAATTAATATGCTACATCATAATTATCTAGAGGTTAGTACTCTTTTGAAGAATTTTGGGGAAGTGAGGATCAAACTAGCTAATTAATAGAAGCTTTAGAGAGCTTTTGTTAATAACTCTTATTTATATGGGTCAATCATGTAATATTTTACTTATCAGGTTATTATATTGTGTAAATATCTCATAGAATTATAAGACAGTATATATATATATATATATGAATATGACTTGAGGTTTTGTATATAATTTTATCAAGAATCTTGTATAAACTATTTACTTAAAAGTAGGTAGTCGTGGATACTTTGTGTAAATCACATTTACAATAGCAATTGAGAGGTCGGTCACTATTTTAGATTGGTTTACATGGCAGGATTATTGTGACTCTACGGCTTCGTGGTGTAACATAACATTCCTGATGCCACCCATCATGTGAGAATCAACCCACATGTTTGACCTGTTAAACAGAAGAGGCGATGCTTTGCACTTGAGCAGTTGGCTGCCATAGAACAGATAGTATAGAAACCTTTAAAGGCCAATTTCATTAGAGAAGAAAGATGCTCCATTTGGCTTACCAACACGATCTTCGTAAAGAAAGCAAATGGTAAGTGGCAAATGTCTAAAGGCTATTTTCCCTTCCCCAAGATTGACCAGCTCGTCGACTTTACCTCAAGCCTTACTAGATTAAGTTTCATGGATGCATACTTTGGCTACAACCAAATCCGTATACCCCCTCTGGACTAAGTTTACACTTCCTTTGTCATAGAGTTTGGAACATACTATTATAAAGTCATGTCATTCAGACTTAAGAATCATAAAGCAACATACCAACGATTGGTGACAATTTTCTTTAGACCATAGCTCAGTAAGAATGTCAATGCCTATGATAACAACATGATCGTCAAAAGCAGGAACAAGGTTGACTACATCATTGACCTCTATGAGACCTTTGATACATTGAGAAAATACCAGATGAAGCTCAATCCTTAGAAATGTGTCTTTGGAGTAAGATCTGGCAAGCTACTCGAATACATGGTCATAGAGCAAGGTATCGAAGCTAACCTGATAAAATACAAGCAATTAGGTATATGAAAACCTTATAAAAGATTAAGGATGTCTAACGTCTTACGGGCATAATAGCTACCCTCGATTGTTTCCTCTTACATAGTGCTAACAAGTGTTCTAAGTTCTTTAAGCTACTGAAGAACCTATTAGACTTCAAGTAGATAGTCGAATGTGAAGCTACCTTTGACAAGCCTGAAAAAATTCTTAGAAAACTTACATGTACTCTCCAAGCCAGTCCTTAGTGAACAACTTTACCTATACTTGGTCATCAGTGACCAAGCACTCTCTTCGGTGCTCATCCAAGTAGAAGGACGCGAGCATAAGCTAGTCTAGTACATTAACTATATCTTACAAGGCTCGAAGTTTAGGTATACCCAAGTTGAAAAATTTGCTCTTGTTGTAGTCATAGTCATGCAGAACCTTAGACTATATTTCTAAGCACATCCTATCATCATTCTCATTGATCAGCTATTACGGACACTCTTGTGAAAGCCAAACACATCAGGATGGATGGTTAACTATTCCTTAAAGCTCAGTACTCACGGTGTCCAGTTTCACCCTCGACATGCCATCAAAGTACAGGTTCTCACCAACTTTGATGCCAAGTATACCAAAGAGGACAAAGCACTCAGCATTGTCAATATACTAGTATGGACTCTCCATGTAAACGAATTCTCCACTCACGGGGGAAATGGAGCAAGAATAGTCTTGGAAGGCTCCTATGGTACTAAGGTTCTATATGTGCTTAAGTTTGGATTCCCTATGAGTAATAACAAGGCCGAGTATGAGGCCCTCATTACAGGACTAAAGATCGCAATAGATGGGGGTTGTAGGGAAGATTAACATATACTCGGATTCTATGCTGGTGGTACAATAGGTAAAGGGGGAATATGAGACAAAGGAAGAGAGCATGGTAAAATACCTCCAGATATTATAGGACTTCACTTCTAACTTCTCCTCCTAGACAACAACTAAGATTCCCTAGGTGGAGAATTTTAAGGTAGACCAGTTATTCAAGCTCGCTTCCACAGCTGTACCCTACCTTATGAAGCCAATAGGAAAATCTTTCTCCACTTCATGTCATAATATACTATTGGCGAGCTACCTCAACAGATCCTCAGGGTTAGCCTTGTGCCTATAGCGCCATCTTGAATAGATCCTATCATTAGCTACCTTAGGATTGATGCTCCACTTGAGGACAGGACCAAAGCCAAGAGGCTCCCATATAGTATGGTTAATTACACTCTCATAAACAACATCCTCTATCGACATGGACATGGTTTACCCCTCCTCCGATGTTTAAAGACAGAAGAACGCCTCCACACCCTTGAAGAGCTGTATGCTGGCATCTACAGTAACCATATTCAAGCCCAGGTTTTGTACATCCAAGCTCTTGCCTATAGTTAAGGCAATCAATAAGATAGTGTTTAGTAGTTTGAAAAAGGGAGTAGTGTAAGCAGGTAGCCAATATGCGGATCAACTCCCTATTATCCTTTGGGAATATTGGACCACACATTGGATGACTACGAGTGAAACCTTTTTCTACTTTGCCTTTGAGTCTAAAGTATTACTGTCCACAGAACTCGAGCTCCTAACAAATCGAACCTAAAATTTTGATGCTGGCATTAACAAAGTAACCCTCTAAGAGAAAGCTTAGATACTATTGATGAAGTAAGAGAGGTTGTAAGGACCCAAGTGGCCACATACTAACAGCATATAGCTATGTACTACAACAAGAAGTAAAACATAAGCTCTTCCAGTTATGGGACCCTCTATGCTGGAAGCTCAAGGTCACTAGGTCTTGAGAAAGGTAAAGTAAATTAGCACCCAATTGGGAAGACCTTGTACGGGTTAAAGAAGACATGGGTAATGGCACATACAAACTTGAGGCACCAGATGTGCAGCCTATCCCTTAGACATGGAACGCGAACAATCTTCGACCTTATTTTATGTAGATTGTATGAAGAACCATATGTACTCAGTATATCTTTTGAAAAAAGAGCACAAAACACCTTTTACATTCATCTTACCTTATCATTATTACTAAATTACAACTTGATCTTCATTAGGCCTTACGCCTCATCCATCGACAACCAAAAATGCATTAGACTAAGTTGAGTTGATCCCTATCTTCGACATTTGGACACCTTCGTATGTTTTTTCACCTGAACAAGCTTTAGCCTTGAGCTTTACCTTAAGCCCTTAAAGGGCACCTACATTCGATGGTCTTATAAGACAAGCATATAGACTTAGTTTATAATGTTTGATCTCCTAAATCATAGGTCCTACATGTTCAACACTTCTGACCAAGTGTTGCCTAAACTAGGATTTCCGAGCCTATGCCTAGAATTGCATACCCTCACTAATGGCCAAGTACCTACTAATACTTCAAGGAGCAAAGAACATAAAAAGGGAAAAGGAGAATGGATGTAACAAAGAGAAAAACTAAACAATGAGAAGTAAATAGCACTTGGATATTTTCATTCATATTGACCCAAGCACATTACTAAGAAGCATATATAAGCAAGAAAGAAGAACAGCCCTACCATATAAATATATAAAGGCCCCTAATCTTCCCTGGGTCATTCCCTCTAGTAACAACAACTCCTTCGTCATCGTTGTCAGGATCATCCTCCCTATCCTTACTAACCTCAGCTTTAGTTGCATGTTCTTCTATTGGCTAACTCAAGTAACTAAAGTCCAACTGGTGATATGGATCCTTGGCTTCCATCTTTGCCATCCTAGCGCCATCCCGATCAGTACCTATGAGAGCATTGTTAAAATTCTTACTCGACAAGAACCCTTTGAACAATTCATTTATTGCCACTGGAGTCAGATCATGTAAGTTCCTCAAGTCCTCCTCCATCCTTTTAAAATTAGCTCGGGCTTCCTTAAGCTCCTTTCTCAGACAATTAACCTCACTCCTTACCATTACCTCCCCTTCCTAATGGAATTGACCTCCTCTTTGGTAAACATAACCTCCTGCTTAGCCGTTTTCGCCTGCTCCTTTGCTGCAACGAGCTCCTTGTCGTAAGCAGTAAGCTTTGCTTCTAAGTCCTTGACTTATTTTTTAGCACTACTTAGTTCAGACTTAATGTTGGCAACCTCTTGCTCCAAACGCATCTTTTCCATTCTACCTTCGTTGCACTCCCCCTGTAGCTCCAAATTTTGCACTATCAACCAGCCAATTCTTACCATAGCTTCTCTTTTTCTTCCCCTCCGACCTACATATGCTGTCATAAAGCTTAAAACAAGAAATAGGCACAAGTAAGTATTCACAAACACCTAAACAAAGCACAAAAGAAGATAAAGGGCAATAAAAAATGCACCTTATCAAGAAGAAGACCCCCTGAGTAAATGCAAGTCTGCATAGGCTAATAGCATCTCTTAACCCTCTCAAAGTAGCTAGATTACACTGATTAAAGGGCTTATCTTGCATCTATACACCATGCATCCTCTTCATAAGCCATTCCCTGACGATGTGAACATTATTATGTACTTACATTGGCCCACTTGTCTTAACCTCCAGATGAACCAAAGGAGGAAATTGCCTTTGTGAAGCATTGTCAGCTTCACTAACAACTAACCCTTACTACTCCTCAGGCAATCCTCCTAAAACTTTGGTTAACTCTCCTTCAGCTACTCCCCTTCCACACGCTCCTCTTACACCAATTGGTTGGGGACAAGTCTCCTTGACCTCCCATCAATAGATACGACATGCTCATATAGTTCCTACTCCTGCACTTGCTCCTCAACTACACCCCGACGTACCTCTTGCCTATTCGCCTCCCATTTGTGTAGCTCCTGAGCATTACCAACTCTCTCACATTCATCTTGTTTGGGCATATCCATCACATCAATAGTAATAGCAACTACCCACTACCTAGCAACTACATCTAAGGGGACAACAATCGAGACATCTTTCGACCCCTTACCCATGTCTTTCTTCCCCTTCACCTTAGTTGGTGTGACCTTCTTGCTCTTCATTGTAGTAGCATCCCCTTCTATTGGCCTCTTTCCCTTGTGGTGGTGTCTTTGCTCCCAAATTGCCAACGTTTGCTCCTTGGAAGCATTGATAGATAGGTCATACGCTATGAACAAAACAACTAAGTTAGTGGTGAAAACAAAATACAAATACTTAGAGACATTCCTATCGAAGAAAGCAGCCATGAGCCCCCCTTGCCAGCAACTAATGGTAGCGAACTCTTGGCTACCCTCCCTAAGTACAACAATACCCATATCTGTCTCCTAAGTGTGTAACATTTTCCCCTTTAAGTATAGCTTCACAATTTCTACTGCATCAAACCACAACCCCTTCCATTAGCCTATGTTGAGAATCTACTCCTTAGCCTCCTTATATTCTCCTATGAAGTAAGCGATTGGCTTCATTCGAATAGGCTTTATCCACTTTGTTGGGAAATATAACTTGTAAGTCGACTTCATAAGGAAGAATTGGTATCTATGGTCCTTAATCTTGGTCTTCTAGCCATAAAAAAGTTTTGTATGCCTACCCTCCCCTCCCTCTCCAACCCCCCCCCCCCACCACCACGTGGCCTCGCACTGAACAATATACCCAACCCCTAGAGTTACCCTTCAAATGGAAGAAGTACCTGAATAGATGAGCCATAGAGCTCCTCATGTGAAATATAAACACGGCCTCAAAGGCCACCAACATTTTCCTTATGTTCGCATGAAGGGAACTCAAGCATACATTGAAGTAATTAAAAACCTATCCTTGAAACTTGGTAAAGGATAAGTGCATCCCCATCTTCATCACCTTTAAGCATATGTAGAATGAGTGCTTATCCCTACCATAATCATACGTTTGAGCACCTTTCTTAAGCATAACTACCTCCCAAGCATCAGCATTTTGGTTCACCTCCTTATGAACTTTACACCATTACTCCTCCCTATGCACATACTCTACCTCAATGACAATACCATCACTCTCAGTGGTTGAGAATAGAGGTACAATCTCATCATCCTCCTCGGGTGGATAGTCTCACCAAGACCTCTCCTTTATGGTGATTGATTTGCCATCTTTGAAAGCTTTAGGCAGAAGAAAGGAAAAGGGAGGAATAGAAAAGGGTAAGGATGCAAGAGAAATGCCCTAGCAATGTTGTCATATAATGAAAACAGTAAATAAGAAGTAGACTAACCTCTAAGTCCTTATATAGGTTAGCAAGGCTATATGAAATGTTGCTTTAAAAGGAGCCATCATAGGTGAATATGTGTTGTGATCAAGAGATCAACGATCGAAGATTGTTTGGTAGATGGATTACTAACTAGGCATTCATACGTGTGGCATTGATGGCATATGCCCCTCCTGATGGGAATCAGCCTCCGACCATATTCAAACCAAGGCCTATCAATGCTTGCCAAGGTTGAATTGCAACTAGAAGGACAAAGGGAAGGAAAAATAAACACTCAGCACCAAAATTGTCGTCAGCCAAAGTACCGAGAAACCATAAGGCTGAGTAATCGAGACTAAAGAACCACTCGGCATGACCCCGAGAGACTAGTGTCGACTAATTCCAGAACTTGGCAATTATGGGCTAACCTCTTTGGTGTCTCGGCCAAGCCACTCGAGATGTCAAGGACCCTTTCCCGAACTCGTACATCCAACTATCGACCCCGTTTGGTTCGAATACTACTCTTCCCAAGACATGTCGAGTGACTGCATGTCGAGTTATGTAAAATGTACAGTTTTTTATTCTTGTACATGTTTTTGTTTTATTTTATTTATGGGCCCAATTCTTTAGGGTTTAAGGTCTTGTACTTCATTTACAGTTTTGCCATTAGGGTTTAGGACTTGCTATAAATAGCAACTGTTGTATACAGAGATATAGAGATATATAGATAAACAGATATACAGAGTGAAACTTTC
This sequence comes from Lumnitzera littorea, assembly GCA_024138015.1. Classification (NCBI taxonomy): domain Eukaryota; kingdom Viridiplantae; phylum Streptophyta; class Magnoliopsida; order Myrtales; family Combretaceae; genus Lumnitzera; species Lumnitzera littorea. The sequence continues at coordinate 91,961,858 of JAMXBB010000001.1, read as the reverse complement.
CTCTTTTGAGCAAGGTTACACTTGAGTGAGTTAGCATTTATCGTATTATCGAGTGTTGATTAGGCTCTTTAATTGTCCCTGCGTTTTTATCAATCCTGTTCTCAAGTTGTGGTGAACCGCTTCATTTGAACCAATTAGTGAGTTGCATCTAACTTTCATTTGAAACCCCGAGCAACATTTAGTGTTCGTGAGTCGTATCAAACTTTATTTCGAGCTTAAACCCCTAATTATGTTTGTGTCTTTGTGAGTTATATCCATCCACATTTACTATCAAAACCCTTCCTGTTCTTTGTACCTATTTTCCTTGAATACCCATTCCTGTTCATTTCCAGATCCGTTGCCATTTCCTTTCTGGATTGATCCTTATCATATTGCTCATTTGATCCTTATCACCTCCAAGGCCTCAGGCACCCCAATAGTTACATTGATCACACTAACAATCGCATCTGATCAGGGACAATTAATAACCAAGATCACAAGCGCACCTAGAATGTCTGGTAGCTTTAGATCACTAAAGTTCGGTCTGTACTCCATAGGCTTGGAGAAGATCTATTGGTGCTTGGTCTCATCCTGAGCGCTCTACAATCCCTTACAATTACTTGAGAAGAGGAAAGGATGAGTTGAGCAAAAGAAAGTAGAGTAAAAGTAAAAGAATGTATACGAGAACATGAAGAAACTTTAATTTCTTTGATCGTAATGGAAACGGTTACAAAGCCTAAGGACTGCATACCAACCCCGAATACAAATACAAAAAAAAAAAAAGGAAATAAGTATAAGAGTATATCAGATCGACTCGAGGCCTTCCTAACATAGTGCTCGATACCAAACGTCTGTCTTTAAGCTCACAACATCAACTCATCTCTCAGTTTGCCTAAGGGAACCATGACTAACCCGAAACACCCCAGCTAATGGCTACAGACTTCAAAAACCGCGCTTACTACTCCCCTTCTACGATTGTAGTCATTACTAGGCCAACTCCCTTGTACCAGTCCAAAAGTCACAGCAATATACTCTTCCTTCACTGTATATATATAGCCACAATGGCCTTAAAGGGAAAGCCCCTCACACTTACAAGTGAACAAGGAACACCTGACCTCTTGGAATGTATAGCCAAAAACCACCAGGGAGTCTATGGAAGTCACTTGAGTACTCAAAGCTCATAGGATAACCATTGATAGGCATAAGAGAGCATATAGACTTATACAAATTAACATATTCTTGAGGCCTTTAGACCCCTTAGGAGTCCTTTAGTTGATAAAGGTCAAGAACTTACAAGCCTACGAGCTGTCGAAGTTCCCCTTTCATGGCTAAAAATATCATGGGTAGCAATAGTACCTAAGCATCCACCATGGGAGCTCAGGTATCCATGATGTCAGTACCACGATGACTTGAAGAGGAATAATAGAGTAAAGGTTGAACAGCAAAGAGATCTACATATACCCTTTGATCAATGCTTAAGAATTACCCTAAACTATTGGGCAGCCCTTTACATCACTCAATTAGTGCTCAATGGGCCCATCAATGGGCTAAAACCCCAATTTGTATGCCCTCTCACACAAAATGATCATTCTAGATTCATTCATTTGCTACATGACTTTTGGAGATGTAAGGGTTACGCCATACTCTCAGTTAATCTGAATGAAGCAAACTTAGAGCGAGAAAGATAGTCTCCATCAACCCTTTTATATAGAAAATGGGGAAAGGATCCAATCTATCTACATGCCATTGTTAACCCATCTAATGGTTAGGGGAAAAGTGATAATGAAAAGTCACCATTAATATCCCTCATTAATTCCAATTCGTAGATTCCTTATGCACCTTAATGATTACGTATGCAATGCATTTTCCTAGGCATTGTCATTGTGCTTTGAAAAGGCAGGCATAGGAAAAGACCACTATCAGCGATCATGTCAACTGTCACTTTTGGAAGACCATCTACAGTGTTCCTTTAGACGCCTTATCGCATTTGCTTATTTATCTTTGCTACTGATCTCACATGGGCTCTAACCTCTTGAGCCAAGACCTCTTATAATCTCCTCACCACCTAAATGCTAAGGAGAGTAGGAGAACAAGTGTTAATGGTCGATTGATACGCTGAAAAGGTGTTTAGAAAAAATGAGTGCAATACCAGCAAGTATACTGGATCATATCAAGTAGTATAATGTTGAAAACAAGTGTCGATCCCACAAGGACTTAAGTAGAGTATTAAACTTATGCTAGCTTTAGTTAATATTTAGGTAAATCAAGAATGGTTTTTTTTTTTATACTAAAATTAAAACTAATTTAACTCAATTACAATGAGATCAAAAGATGATTTGAAAAACTTATCAATGGAAAAGTGATGGGAAATCGAGATTCCACCCTAGAGATACTAATCAAGTTGCCATTGAGTTATATAGAATAATATATGTATGGTTATTTCATTGAGATTATAATTCCTTAAATTAAGGATTCGACCTCTAATATAATCAGTCCGCTTGGATTCTAGAGTATTATCATACATTTTCTAATGATATGATAATCTAATATCTTCAACCCAATTATCCCAATTCCTTAGTGATTAATTAGTTTTAGATATTGCATTAATCTCCCAATAATCTCTAATTAAACAATTAGACACTGCTTCTGCATTTATCTGAATTCTTTAATCAAGAACTCCTAATAAGTTTACAAACATTCCCATGTTTATAACCTCTAACAATCATAACTTAGACAAGTCATAATTGAAATAGAAAGAGTTGCAATCTAAAATAAGCCATATTTATATTACTCCTATAACATAATTACCACAATCATTTTAGCAATCTAGGGTTTATCTCATTCTTATCTAATAAATTAGTTAGCCATGGAATTCATAGCATCAACATAATTGTGTATGAAGGAATTCATGATTCAATATAATTACAATGGCAACACAATTCTCTATGATAAACAAGAAATGCGAACAATCTCACCGATTCCTTATATAGATGAAAATACTGGTTTGTGCGCACTTTTCTCAAGAAATTCCAATAACTAAACTCTCAATTGAAATCCAAGCAAATGTTTTTCAATCTTCCATAAATCTCACAGTGTAATCTCCCCAATTATATTAAACCCTAACTTCTCAATATCCAAGCAAAATAATTAAAGGAAAAGTATCAAATATCAGAACTTCTTTTTATTCTCTCTCCTCTCTTCTATATATATATATCCCTACGAAAAATACAATAAAAATTCTTTCTTTTTGTGCACCCCAGGTGTACCACGGCTGTGTGTAAAGCCGTGGTTGTCACCACTAACACGGCCGTGGTTGTCACCACCAACACGGCCGTGGTTCAAGGTCATAAGCTCCACTAATCGTCTCATTTCCAATGCTATTCATCGGCTATTTTAGCCACGGTCGTGGATCCTCCCTTGCTTGCAGAAAGTCCTCATTCCTCTGTGTTTTCATGCTCCAAATGCACTCTTTCCAGCTCCTTTTCTCCCATTTGTACTGAATTAAACCTGAGGCAAATATATTAACTAGTTAAGTGTCAATTCTTTCAATTAAGCACATAAATCTTTAGGATATCGTTGAATTGCCACTAATAAAATAGGGGTTAAATTAGCTTTATCAAATATCCCCACACTTGAGCTTTTGCTTGTCCTCAAGCAAATAGACTTTCTCATAATTTAAGACTTGCATTTCTGGTGCCTACTACTCTAACTATACTGTAGACATGTAACTAGATTACTTTAATCATAATTGAGTAATTAATCTAGAAAGAGTAAACTTTTAATCCTATTGTTTAACCCCAGAATTCTTAGTTCAAAAGTAAATGCTCAGTCAAGTGAGGAAGAAAACTTATTTAAACTTCATTAGCAACGAACAAGTATATGATCTCTCAAATTACCTATCTAAATAAGTTAACACAAAGTGAAAGCAGAAGGTATCCACTCTTTCCTTAGATTTATCTATTTTTATTTTATTTCAAGTATATATATATACTTGATTAGTTTTTTTTTTATTCCACCCTTCTCGTTATAGTGAGTTCACTGAGTCGGTACATCCCAGGCTCATCATCCAAGTGACCAGGTTTTAAAGGGACCCCTACAAACTCTCATTCACTCTAACATTCAAGATTGGATACTCTTAACTCACTTACCTGAGTCATTGGAGTAAGGGTTTTACTTTCACTTTTCCATGTTACCTTACATTAAGACTCTTTTTATAAAGGATCACTAAGTAAAAAGTTTCATCTACCTCTTTCACTAAGTGTTAAAATACTCTCAAGGTAACTCAAAGGAAAATACACAAGCTCAATCCACCAAGAAGTAGACCTACTTATTCTGCACTCAAAGACTCGACCTACTCTTAAATTCCAAATTCAAAAGTTAAACAAAAGGTAAATTTGTGCCTTAAAGATTCTATTACTTAATTATCACCAAGTAAACTAGTCACAATAGTAAGTGAGTAAGGCACCTCTTCAAATCTCCCTTTTTTTTTATTTTTTATGAAAGTCATGCATAAATGTATCCTAAAAACAGCCATATCACTTTAAGGACAAGACAAGTTCAGTAATACATGCAACTGTAGCTCAAGAGTATTCTCAATCCTTAAGTTCTTATTCATCTTATCATGTGCATATACAACCCATACAACCTTCCCCACACTTAGTATCGGACAATGTCCCTATTGTCTACTCTAAAAGTATAAGTGCGAAAAGTGAACATTAAACATGCATTTGAGTGATGAAACTTCCCTGGAAAGGAGTACATTAGAATAGCTAACAATTGATAGCATACTTTCCAAAGCTAATTGCACCAAAATCTTTGCGGTTTGAAAATGCAGAAATACAATGACTAATCCTCATCATCATCATCATACTCCTCCTTATCACCATAGTCGATGTCCTCCTTGTCTCTAGAATCCTCCTCTTCAAAAGATGAGCTCTCTTCTACAATTTCTGGTGTAGGTTCTACTGCTCTCTTTATTTTGATTATGGTAGACCTTCTGGGTGTGATTTTCATCCGACAACCTCTAGTGGATGAGTTAGGAATAATGGTAATGGGAAGATCTTCAGGAGTAGGTTGATCTTCAGTAGGCGGTGGTGGTAGAGGAACAACGTCCTCATCAGAACTACTCCCGTAGGGAGGAACGTTGAAGCCCAAAGCATCACCCATCTTCTTAAAGCAAGTATAGACATACTTCTTCAAGCTTTTGATTTTTTTTTTCTTTGTGCTTGTTGTTCCCTTTTAATTTCCTCAATGTCTTCTTGAAATTGATCGAGAGAGGTAGAGAATCCTCTCTTTTCTTGCTGAGGAACTTCGACCCTGCTAGGACCTGATTCTTCTTCAGGAACTGGACCAAAACCCCATACTCGAAGAATCTGTTCAGGCATTAAGATAGAAGAACCCACTCTATCAGTTGGCTCTTGTCCTGGAAAGACCCCCATGTTCTTCAAAATTCTTGTAATCCATGCTCCCACATAGATCCCTTTTCTTCCTTTCTCACATTGTCGTCTGATGCACTTGACTGCTACGCGTCCGACATTCAGACGTTGGTTTTGAATCATGGACCACATTTGCAAACAGTCAAACACGCTTACAATCCCTTCACTATCTATCTTTCCACTTGTGGAGCGGGCAATTATATAGTAAAGTATCCTGTGAGCAGGATTTTTCAACTTAGAACCCTGAGAGGTGGATGCACTGTAAGACCTTTTGCCAATCACATCCCAAAATCTAGCTGTTGACATCTGACCGTACCAATAATCCTTCAGTCTCCTCAAATCATCGAAAAACACATACTCCTCATTCTCATAAATTCCCAACATCTTTATGAACTCACCAATAGACATTGTGAAGTACCTACCTCCAAACAAAAAGGACACTGAATTTTCCATTCCCATGGTCGGGTTAGCTGTGAGTTCAAATGTGACCATAAACTCCACAACAATCTTCTGATAAATATTTTCTTTGATATCTAACAGATTTCTCCATGCCCTGTCTTAGAAGAAGGTCTCGAATTCTTGAGCGAAGCCATATTGCTCTAACACTTCCTAGTTTAAAACCGTGTTAGCTTTAATCACCTTCTCTTTCAGCACTAAGTTGTAACGGTCCTGATGCTGCTGCTTCAAGCCAAAAGGATATGGATCCTTTCGCGATTGAACAGTAGGTCTTGCTATTCTTTTATCCTTGCGTGCTCTCTTTTTAGAAGATGACTGACCTTGGTCTCTCGGCATCTAAAATGCAGCCATATAATACTCATAATTGATGTTCTAACATACTAAATTCTAAAAATAAATAAATAAATAAATAAACAAATAAAAATAAAATAAAATAAAATCATCAAACATGAGTATTTGAACAAAATACGTAAACCCTTGACCAAGCGACACAACAGAAAATCATCAACAAGCATTTTTCTCACATCACACAACAAGACCGAGGAGCTCCATACATGACACGGCCGTGGCTCATCATATAGTGCGAAGTTTGCGCCAAAAATTGTATTTTCAAAAGAAAAACGGCTAGTAAGAATCCTTTCACGGCCATGCATAAGCAAGATCTACAGACTTTATTCAAAACATGTATAAACACCACAAAAGAAGTAAGCTTTAAAACATCAACAATAGAGACAATTGTAGATACCCATTACATGTATAGGTCCTTTAAAGATTCGTCAAAAACAATAAAGCATAAGTGATTTTCGCATGCACATGCAAGAGAAATACAAGATCATTCAAAAATTGAAGTCCCCTTCATCACGAACCAAAATAATCAACTCAGATCTATTCTACTCGAGACAAGAACAAGCATGGAAAAGTGCAGAAAATTGGATGAAAGTGAAAGATGTTACCTTTTTTTGCTTGAGAAGAAGATGTAGTACACAAAGATGGAAGCTTTTTGGAGAAAACCTTTAAGGAAAAAGGTTTAGAGAGAGAAAATGCAGAGAGGAAGAAGAGAGGAGAGAGAAGGAAATATAAGAGGAAAGAGAAAGAACAAAAAAAAATTTCGTTCTGCATTAGGTTTTAAATACCCAGATCGGGCACGAGAAGACCCACAGTCTTACCTCGACCCGTGGTTTCTTCATCTTCTCTCTTTTTTTTTTATTTTTTTTATAACGGTTTACCAACCTATGACCGTGTCCTGAGTGGTGGGTGATTTCCACGGCTGTGGGGTAACCCCATAAAGCCCACTGGGATTTATGGGGTTACCCCACGACCCTAGGGTGCACAAAAAGAAAGAATTTTTATTGTATTTTTCGTGGGGATATATATATAGAAGACAGGAGAGAGAATAAAAAAAGGAGTTCTGATATTTGATACTTTTCCTTTAATTATTTTGCTTGGATATTGAGAAGTTAGGGTTTAATATAATTGGAGAGATTACACTGTGAGATTTATGGAAGATTGAAAAACGTTTGCTTGGATTTCAATTGAGAGTTTAGCTATTGGAATTTCTTGAGAAAAGTGTGCACAAACCAGTATTTTCATCTATATAAGGAATCGGTGAGATCGTTCGCATTTCTTGTTTATCATAGAGAATTGTATTGCCATTGTAATTATATTGAATCATGAATTCCTTCATACACAATTATGTTGATGATATGAATTCCATGGCTAACTAATTTATTAGATGCGAATGAGATAAACCCTAGATTGCTAAAATGATTGTGGTAATTATGTTAGGAGTAGTATAAATATGGCTTATTTCAGATTGCAACTCTTTCTATTTCAATTATGACTTGTCTAAGTTATGATTGTTAAAGGTTATAAACATGGGAGTGTTTGTAAACTTATTAGGAGTTCTTGATTAAAGAATTCAGATAAATACAGAAGCAATGTCTAATTGTTTAATCATAGATTATTGGGAGATTAATGCAATATCTAAAACTAATTGATCACTAAGGAATTGGGATAATTGGGTTGAAGATATTAGATTATCATATCATTGGAAAATGTATGATAATACTCTAGAATCCACTATTGATTAGAAAGCAGAAGCGGACTGATTATATTAGAGGTCGAATCCTTAATTTAAGGAATTATAATCTCAATGAAATAACCATACATATATTATTCTATATAACTCAATGGCAACTTGATTAGTATCTCTAGGGTGGAATCTCGATTTCCCATCACTTTTCCATTGATAAGTTTTTCAAATCATCTTTTGATCTCATTGTAATTGAGTTAAATTAGTTTTAATTTTAGTATAAAAAAAAACCATTCTTGATTTACCTAAATATTAACTAAAGCTAGCACAAGTTTAATACTCTACTTAAGTCCTTGTGGGATCGACACTTGTTTTCAACATTATACTACTTGATACGATCTAGTATACTTGCTGGTATTGCACTCATTGTTCCCAAAAGAATGTATTTATTTGTAAAGCCGTTGTTGTCACTACCAACACGGCCGTGGTTCAAGGTCATAAGCTCTACTGATCGTCTCATTTCCTCTGCTATTCATCGGTTGTTTTAGCTACGGTTGTGGATCCTCCCTTGCTTGCAGAAAGTCTTCATTCCTCTGTGTTTTCATGCTCCAAATGCACTCTTTCCAGCTCCTTTTCTCCCATTTGTACTGAATTAAACCTGAGGCAAATATATTAACTAGTTAAGTGTCAATTCTTTCAATTAAGCACATAAATCTTTAGGATATCATTGAATTGCCACTAATAAAACAAGGGTTAAATTAGCTTTATCATCGATCCTTAGCTTAGGGCTTTGAAAGTCTACGCCTATTAAGGAGTTCAACCAAGTTGGTACCAAGATCTCTTTAGCCTAGATAAAGAATAGTTCAGGGGCTATCTAAACTTAGTTCATCTTGCTTGGGTTCAACCTCAATCACTCTAGGAATCTTCCTTTGAAAGCCTCTTATCCTTGCTTTCCATCCCTAAGGATAGAATCCATCCTCATTCCCAAAGATTGTCTCTAGAGAGCACGCGAGGCCTAGGTTGCAAGACTCACCCATCACTCCTCGCTCATTTCTCTCTCATCATTAAATATCGAATAACTACCTGACGTATTACCTATAGCCTAGCTGTCGAATAAAGGTAACTACCTTCCATCGATGGGACATGTCTATCTCATAAGCTCCACCAATCGACAAAAGGTGGGTTATTTTTTCTTGTACTGGCAATGCTACCTCCTTAGATTCTACGTCGACCAATCTTGATACAAATTGAAGAAATAGCAGCAAATCTTGAAATAAGGTTAGGATGGGTCGAATGGGTTTGATGTATAGGAAGTGAGATGATTGGTTTAGATAGTAAATGTGAATGGATATAATTCACCAAGACACAAACACAATCAGGGGTTTGAGCTTGAAATAGAGTTCTATATAACTTACGAACACTAAATGTTGCTTGGGATTCAAATGAAAGTTAGATGCAACTCATTAATCGGTTTAAATGAAGGGGTTTACCACAATCTTGAGGATAAGATCGATAAGAACACGGGATAGATTAAAGAGTATGATCTACACTCGATAATCCGATAAATGCTAGCTCAAGAGTAACCTTGCTCAAAAAGGGAAAGATTCCAAAACATAGGAATATACTTTCTATCTAGTTTCGTATAACGACGTCTATGTATATCTAATAAGAATCAACCCCCGGGACCGATCATAAGAAGTTGAGCTAGAGGACTTTAAGGGCTCGTACAGAAAATACTAGCTTTAAGCCATGGTCGAGATGGGGACTCCTATCCCAATCTGACCTCTTACTGACCTATCTCTCAAATCCTTACATGTGTCTAACATATTCCTACCTAATAATGAAGTTCTAATCTAGAAGACAGCCTTAAATTAGCCGAGTCGAGTTGAGCTATCGACTTAATCCATTAGCATCTGACTTCAAGACAGCTGACCTTTTTGCCAGGCTGATTGACTCTTAACCTGATCTAGATCAAGTCGGCCCTGACTCCTACCATTTTCTACTTTTTGCCTATGTATCATACTCCTGACGTACAACCATCAAGTGATACGTATCTTTTGATATAACGTTCCAAAATAATTCTTTCTTTTTCGTATTGGATATTCTTTGTCCTTTTTACCCTTTTTAAGTATGATTAATGTAACATAATTGTAAAATACATTTTTGTCTTTTCATACGTGTAAAATAACCCTAATGGGCAAGTATATAAACCCCCACCTTCCTTATACGCACACATCTAACTTTCAATATAAGATTATTCTCTTTGAGCAACCTTAATGTTCTCGCTATTATTTAACTCTTATCTATTCCCTTTAGTAAGGAGTAGTGGCGAGTGACCCTTCAATTTGGACCGATGTATCACATCTGATGGATTGTTGGTCGAGTAGGATTAAGTGTTATGTCATATCCATTTGGTAGCTACTTGGACTTTGCTAAACTTTTTCCTGTTTATTTTGGTTCATTTGTTGTGGTACTCTTCCGTACGTTCGATCCTGGAGACACATCAGCTTTGCTGGTATTAGAGCACAATTTAGCGAGGGAGTGTGTGAAGTTGTAGTGGAGTTTTCTTCGCCTTACTGTTTGTGGTTGCTGTGTTCCTTCCGTAGCTACTGCAGTATGTTTGAGTGTTTGTAAGCGTAGTTTCGTTGATACTCTATTTTACTATATTTTCCATTGTGACAATAGAGCAAGTTTGTTAATCCATTTAAAAAGGTATTACGCTATGTTAGATTCGAGTGTTCGGAGAGTTGTTGGTGACCAAGGTAGTGGTGCTCGACCTAGTCGTAGTTATAATGATAGCAATACCTTAGAGTCTGTTGATGACAAACTTGACAGATTCATAAACCTTGTTGAGAGTTTAGTCACCGCAATGCAAATTAATCGGCAACAACCCTAAGGTGTTCAGCAACAAAACCTACGGGATGGTGCCCTTGAGAGACACTATGGAAAAGGTAACCAGACCAATTACCCAATTCGACCGCTATGAGCTAGAGAAGTAGTAGATAGAGCTACTAAACGAAGACTGGAGTTGGAGGAAATTGGGGAAGAGAAGGTCAAGAAATTATTTGAGTGTTATGGGTATGAAGAAGTGGTCAAGGTCCAACTTGCTACATTGAAATTTATTGGATACGCCACCATGTAATGGAATGCCACCAGAGTTAGAGATGGCAGACAAGGTGTTAAGACTTGGGATGAGATAAAAAGGTTGTTAAGAGGCAGATTTATACCTGAGACTTATTTACAAGATACATTTGCAAGGTTATAGGAGCTTCATCAAGGAAGCTGAACTGTTGATGATTACGTAAGAGAGTTTCAGATGTTAATGATTCGAGTTGACATGGAAGAGCCAAAGGCCTGTATAGTATCAAGGTTCATTCCATGGTTCAAGTATGAGATTTGCAATATTGTAGAAGTACAGACATTTTATAATTTGGAAGAGGCCATCAAGATAGCACAGAGGGTTGAAAAGTAAAGGAGAAATGTTCAAAGCCGATCTAAGCCAACATTCTCCCGAGCCCCGATACCACGCCGACCTATTCAAGTCGAGCTAAGGAGACCATACTGGGCTGAGGAAAAGAACGACTAACTTGATGATAGTCGAGCAGGTCAGCATGGTTGAGTAGGATAGTCAGTTCGAGCCGAAGCTAGGCCGCCCTTGAGAATGTATGAGAAGGGATAAACCTCCGGACGGAAGTCTAGCGAAGTGAAATACTTTAAATGCTTAGACTTCAGACACATGGCTGTTGAGTATGTGAACCAATGTGTCATGGTGCTTTAAGGAGATGTGGATAGCACCGATGAGAGTGAGCTTGAAGAGGAGAAGGATGTTTGAAAGGCAAAAGCTGACTAAGAAGAGGAGACCGGTATCTATGTCAACCAAGGAGAAGTAATGGCTTCAGTTCTAAGGTAAGTCTTGAGTTCCCTACCAAACTTTGAGTAAGACCAGAGAGAGAACCTATTCTATACCAAGTGTACCATTAGAGGCCAACTGTGCACAATCATCGTAGATGGAGGAAGTTATACTAATGTCGTTGTACATTCCTTTGTGTAGAGGTTGGGTTTGTCGACTTCAAAGCATCCCTGACCTTACAAGCTACACTGGCTTCATGATAAGGGTACTTTGCATGTAATTGAACAAGTGATCGTACTATTTAGTATTGGGAACGTATATAAGGATGAAGTAGTGTGCGATCTCGTCCCTATGGGAGCTTCACATCTACTACTTGGACGACCATGGTTATTCGACTAACGTGTCACTCATGACGAGTATAAGAACACCTATGCCTTTATCAAGGATAGAAAGAAGATTGTGTTGCAACCCCTAACCCCATCACAAGTAAATGAAGCTCATAACCAACTTACCCAAGCTAGTAAGAAGAAAGTGTTGGTGATAAGCTAAAGAGAGCTCCAATCAGCTGAGAAAGCTGATGAATTGATGTTCTTGTTGATTAGGAGCCTCACAGAGATGAAGGAGTTACAGAATGTTTTAAAAGAGATCCAAAGCTTGCTAAATAGGTTTTCTGACCTGTTTCCAAAAGAACTACCTAAAGGACTCCCACCAGTCCGAGGTATAGAGCATTGTATCAATTTGCAGCTAGGCGCCGCCTTATCGAATCGACCTGCATATAGGATGAACCCTAAGTAAGCTGTTGAGCTAAAAAGATAGATGGATGAACTCATTGAGCGAAGATATGTGAAGGAGAGCATGAGCCTTTGTACTATACCAGCTTTGCACGTCTTAAAGAAGGATGGATCATGACACATGTGCATCGACAGCCAAGCAATTAATAGAATTATTGTTAAGTATAGATACCCGATATCGAGGCTCAATGACATGTTAGATGAGCTTCATGGTGCAAAGATATTTTCAAAGATTGATCTGCGAAGTGGCTACCATTAGGTTTGTATGAGATCAGGGGATAAGTGGAAGACTACCTTTAAGACTAGGTACGGATTCAATGAATGGTTAGTTATGCCATTCGGACTTACTAACGGGTTGAGCACTTTCATGAGGTTAATGAACCATATGATGCACCCTTTGATTGGAAGATGTGTGGTCCTATATTTTAATGACATATTAGTATATAGTGCCGACTTAAACGACCATGTTTAATGACTTCATGAAGTATTTGACATTTTATGAGCAGAGAAGTTGTATGGGAATGTAAAAAAATGCATGTTATGCTAGAGAGAAGTGATATTCCTAAGGTTTGTAGTGTCAGGGGAAGGAATCCGAGCAGATGAGGAAAAGATCCGAGTTGTTCTGGAATGGTCAATACCGAAGAATGTCATTGAGATCCGAAGTTTCCATAGCCTAACTTCTTTCTATTGGCGATTTATTAAGGACTTTAGTACAATAGCCGCCCCATTAATCGAGCTAGCAAAGAAGAATGAAGGGTTTAGGTGGAGCGATCAAACTAAGCCAAGCTTCAAGGAGATCAAGGAGAAGCTCATCTCAGCCTCTGTCCTATCACTACCAGATTTTAATAAGCCTTTTGAATTGGAGTGTGATACATCGGGAATTAGAATTGGTGCTGTCTTAATGCAAGAATGATGGCCCGTTGCTTACTACAGTGAGAAACTGAATGGCTTAGCCTTGAACTATTCCGTATATGAGGAGTTGTACTCCCTTTTCTGAGCCCTTACTGTTTGGCAACATTACTTGTTGCCGTAGGAGTTTGTTATTTATACAGACCATAAGTCTCTAAAGCATCTGGAGAGTCAGATCAAGCTTTCGAGGGGGTAAGCCAAGTGGTTGGAGTTTATGGAAAGTTTCTCATAAGTCATGTGGTATAAGAAGGGAAGTGCAAATGTGGTTGCCAACGCTCTGTTACGATGGCAAATGTTGCTGACCACTTTGCAGACAAAATTATTAGGATTCTTACTAATTACTGAACATTATGCTCATGATTCTCATTTTGGCCCCATTAGAGAACAGTGCAAGGTTGAGATTGCTGTCAAGGGGTATTACCTCAAAGACAGCTACTTGTTCAAGGATCGACATCTGTGCATACCAAATTGTTCCACGTGCGAGCTGTTGATTAGGGAAGCTTATAGAGAAGGATTGTTTGGTTATTTCGAGGAAACCAAGATAGCCAATTTGTTGAAAGAGAACTTTTGCTAGCCTGGTTTGGGTAAGGATGTCCATAAGGTGGTTAGTAGTTGTGAAGTGTGCAGATGTGCTAAGGGGAAGAGAGAACCCCATGGAGAGTATATGCCATTACCATTACCAACACCAACTTTACCCTAGGCCAACCTCAGTATAGACTTTGTCCTAGGGTTTTCTTAGACATTCAGAGGGAAAGATTCTATCTTTATTATAGTGGATCGCTTTTGCAAGATGGCGTACTTCATTCTATGCTGTCGGACTAACGATGCTCTATATATTGCTAATTTGTTTTTGTAGGAGATTGTTTGACTACACGAAGTACCATAGAGGATTGTCTCAGATTGAGACACAAAATTCTTAAGCCATTTTTAGAAAACTCTTTAGAGAAGACTTGGGACTAAACTCGTATTTAGCTCCAATAGCCACCCTTAGACTGATGGCTAGACTGAAGTGGTAAATATGACATTAGATAATCTATTCAAAGCTATCGTAGGAAAGAACCTACGGGATTGGGATCTGTGCCTACCCGTTGTAGAGTTCACATATAGCCGAACTGTCCATAGCATTACTGGGAAGACCCCATTCGAGGTCATTTATGGCCTTAACCCTACCATTCCCCTAGACATGATCGGTACCCTAACAGCTACTGAAGAAAGTTAATCTAGAGTGGACTGAGCCCAAGAATTGCATGAGCTACACTAGTTTGTCATAAGGAAGATCGCTAAGTTTAATAAGAGATAACAAGAGATTGGTAGCCGGAGTCGCCGAACTATTTTCTTCCAGCTAGGAGACTTAGTAGGGATTTACCTTAGCCGAAAGCAATTTTCGCACTTAAGAAAAAAAAAACTATCTCCTTGAGCTGATGGCCCATTCAAGGTCTTGAAGAAGATCAACCATAACGCCTACCAGATCGAGTTGCTTGATGACTATAGTGTCCCCTCTACCTTCAATGTATCCAATCTAATTCTTCACCAACCAGCAGAAGACCTTATGAGTGCTTTAGAAGAATAAGTAGAAACTACTTCAGATTTGAGGACAAATCTCTTCGACCTCAAGCAGATGATAAGAATCAACCCCCTAAATTAATCATAAGAAGCCGAGCTAGAGGACTTCAAGGGCTTGTATGGAAAATACTAACTCTAAGCCATAGTCGAGATGGGGACTCTTGTCCCGATCTGGCCTCTTCCCGACCTGTCTCTCAGATCGTCACGTGTATCCAATATACTCTTGCCCAACAGCAAAGTCCTAATCTAGAAGACAGCCCTGAACTAGCCAAGCTGAGCTATTAACCTAACCCATTAGCAACTGACTTTAAGACAGTTGACTTTTTGTTAGGCTGATTAACTCTTGACTTTATCTAGATTAGGTAGGCCCTTGACTCTCAGCACTTCCTGCTTTTTGTCTATGTATCATATTCCTAACGTACAGCCATTAAGTGATATGTACCTTTTGACACAACGTTCCAGAATAATTCTTTTTTTTTTTTCTGTATTGGATATTCTTTGTCCTTTTTACCCTTTTTTAGTATAATTAATGTAACATAATTGTAAAATACCCTTTTGTTTTTTCATACGTATAAAATAATCCTAGTGGATAAGTATATAAACCCCACTTTCCTTGTACTTACACATCTAACTTTCAATACAAAATTATTCTCTTTGAGTAACCTTAGTGTTCTTGCTATTATTTAACTTTTATCTATTCCCTTTAGTAAGGAGTAGTAGTAAGTGACCCTTGAATTCGAACTGGTGTGTCACATTTGGTAGATTATTAGCCGAGTAGGATCGAATGGTGTGTCATAGTTATTCGGTAGCTGCCCAAACTTTGCTAACCTTTTTCCTATTTATATCTCTCCCTTCGTTGTTTATAGATGTTGCTATTTATAACAAGTCCTAAACCCTAGTAGCAAAATTGTAAATAATGTATAAGGCCTTAAACCCTAAAGAATTAGGCCCATAAATAAAATAAAGGAAAATATGTATAAGCATACAAAACTATATGTTTTACAAGGGAAGTCAACATGCAATCACTTGGCATGTCCTAGAAGGAGTAATATCTGAACCGGACGAAGTTGGCAGTTGGATGTGCGGGTTCAGGAAGGAGTCCCCGAAGTCTTGCAGTATTTGGCCAAGACACCGGAAAAGTCGACCCATAATTGCTGAGTTCTAGAATCAGTTGGCATGAGTCTCTCGATGTTGTACCAAGTAGTTCTTTGATCTCAAGTACTCGGCCTTATGGTATCTTGGCATCTCGGTTGCCAAGCATTTATCTTCCTTCCTCTCGTCTTTCTAGCTACTGCTTAGCTTTAGCAAGCTTTAATAAGCCTAAACTTTGGACAGGTCTGCCTCAGCTTAGATATAGTCGGAAGCTGATTCCCATCATTACTGTAGGTTTGAAAGAAAGTCATCCTTGACATTAAATGTTGAGTACGGGTTGGGATGCCAAATAAGCTCCTTCTCCCTTTTCGCTTTACCATGGGTGCCAAGTGTCTCTAGATTTCCTCAATACTCATCAGGGTTAAGAGATAGCTCTTCCCATCCTTTTAAACAATGTAAGTGTTGAGGAATCTATCATGGATCACTTTCCAATCAAACTCCCATGGTTAGCTAAGAAGTAGATTCGTGGCATTCATAAGCATTACGTTGAAGTCAATCTTATCCTTATATTGCCCTGCCTTGAATGTGATCCGTGCTTTTTTATGCATATGGACTATACCCTTGTCATTAAACCATTTCAATCCATAAGGTCAGGGGTACGGGTAGGTCGACAATTTCATCTTTTCTACTAACTTAGCAAAAATGATGTTGGTGTAGCTATCTCCATCGATAACTAAGGAACAGGTTTTACCATTCACTAGGCACTGTATGTGAAATAAATTTTCCCTTTGTTTGGGATCAACCTTTAGGTTAGCTCATGTGGCCATAGCCAGGAGTTTATCCAGGTCTTCAGGATAGATATCTTCTTCTATCAACTTGTCTTCCAAACTCCTATCACTTTAACTCTTAATTTGAGCCTCGAGCCCTTCGCCCTTCAAGACCATGACCCTTTTATATAGACATTGAGAAGCAATGTGTCCGTAACCCAAGCATTTGAAGCACTTCACTTCTTAAGCCTTGTTGCTCGATGCATTCTCTTTCTTGACAATCTTTTTCTCGACATGGACGGGTCAGCTAAGCTCTCCTTTTTCTTTCTTTTCTTGCCTTCTCTCGACATACCTCTCAGGCTTAGGGCTGCCTTGTTAAGGTTGGTTAGTTAACCTCTTATGCCTTCTTCTCCTTTACTTATCTACTCTTAATGCCAAATTAATTAGCTCATCTAGAGAGTTGAATCGCTGCAATTCAACTATGTCGACAATATCATCTTGGAGTCCACTTATGAACCTAACAAAGTTACGATCCTGTGGCTTGGTAATCTCATATCTTTTCATTAGGATTTCGAACTCTTACAAGTACTCCTCAATAGTGTTTTGGCCCTGTCTAAGGTACTAGAAAGCATGGAACATCTCCTGCTTGAAGTAAGTCGGCATGAAACACTGATTCATCAGCCGTTTTATAAGCCTCCAAGTTCTAATCGACTCTTCTCCTTCAGTATCTTGCTTGACAACCAACTTATCCCACCAAAGGCTTGTATACTCAACAAGGGATAATGATGCCAGCTTAACCCTTGTTCGTTCATTACACTCGTAGCACTCAAACAACTTCTCAACTTGAGGAACTTAATTAGGGAATTCTTCAGGTCTGTTACTTCCATTAAAGGTCGGTAGTTTCAGCTTCACATTGTCAAGTCCTCAACCAGGTGCTCGAGGCTCATCCCTTGCATTCTGAGTTGGTTGGTTCACCTCGGTTTGGCTACTTTTGTTAGAGCTCTACTCGGCCATGTCCCTTCTCAGTCTTGGCCCTTTTCTCCAGGCTCTTTGATTTGTTTTGGAGTCAATACTCCTTTCATTCCTTCTTTTCAGCTCAAGTTAGTTTTCTCTTCTTCTTGGCTCAGTAGCTCTTCTTAGCTGTCACTCATTGTTGTCAAGTTCATTAGAACCGCTTCTACTGGTAGGTGTTTGATATGAGGCAAGTGCACCTATCAATTTTAATATAGCGGATGTGAGTCTGAGTCGATCCTTCAGAGATTTTGAGTACTAATATTAACTTTAATTCTATTATCTAACTAGAAAATTGTGATAAATTGAATGAATTAAAAATACTGAAATTAACCATCTAAACTAATTATGAGACTTGATTAAGCAAATTAGAAAGCAATATACTACGAACGACTTTAAGAAATTAATAACGTATTTAGGAATTATTTCCCCTAGTGTTTAACATATGACCGCTTAAAATATATTCAATTCAGTTTCTATTATTCTTAACCGGAGGGATTCACAATTAAAGCTAATATCTTTCTCAAGCATATTAACCCTAATCCTAAATTGTTTACCGGAATCTCTTCACTTAGTAATATAACTTAGAATTGCATTAATGTATAAACAATCAACTTTCCGGAAGAAACATATATCTTATCTCTAAGTATACATGTAATTCTCTCCAATTATGCTAAGATCTAATTACACATGCAATTTCTCAATCATCATGCGTAATATCATATATTGATACTCTAGAATTATCAATCAACAATTAAACAACATAATTGAATCAAGAAAAGATAGAAACTTTATTGAAAATTATAAATCAACCCAAGAGTCACATGAAACCCTAGGTTCCATAATCCTAAATACTCGAATTCTAAGCTATCATAATGAATCTAAAAATGAGTTCCATTAAAAACATAAAATAAAACATGGAAAACCCCTTTAATTGATGAACAATCTCTCTAATCTTGAAGTTGGTGTTGTTCTTGCCTCTTTCTTCTCCTTATCCTCAAGTCTCTTCTCTTCTTTCGTGTCTTGTTTGTTTTCTCTAATGTCTCCCTCTTGTCTAAACCCTCAGATATCCTTTTATATATATATATTATAAGGATTCTGTTTTCGTCACCAGACACGGCCTGGGACATGGCTGTGTCCCCAGGTCGTGTAACTTTCTGCACCTAGATAAATTTTTCTACATAACTTCAAAACTTCATAACTTCTTCGTTTGAACTCTGAATTGAGTGAAACTTGATTCTTTTTCTTCGTTTTCGATCCTAGAACGTGTTCAAACCTTAAAATCAAAATTTTACTCAATTAAGTATCAATTTCTTTAAAGAAAACAAAAAATGTAAGGAAAATACTATAAAATCACTATGTGAAATATGTTTAAAATCAGAGTTATCAAATTTCCCTATACTTAAGCATTTGCTTGTCCTCAAGCAAATAAATTAAAACAAAACTTTCGGGACAAGAAACGCTAATCAAAATTTATCACTATTTAAGAAACCGGTGAACGAATACACTTGACCCGAAGAAAGGTAAGAAAATCATTCTCAACTAACTTGTAATAATAAAGTCAACCAATTTCATCTGACCATATTCGAATGCTCCAACAATACTTAATATTAGAATTCACTAGTTAATTTATGAAAATCAAAGTTTATCCGAGTCATTTAACCAAGGATTCTTAAACTAATAATTGGATTTAACATCTCACCAACCGAGAAAGAGTCATAAAAATTTTGTCCATTTGACTAAAGTGTATACAATTCTCTTTTCCATCTCACCAAGCATCATAATCTAAAACAAACACATTTTACATCCACTTATCCTCTGATCATCCCCCTAGTTCATGGTTTTATTGAGAGGTCTTTTGAATTTACTTTATTTAATGCACAATTGTGTTGGTAGAGGGAAAAAATCCCGCTTTTCTAATGGACTAAGACTGATCCATACCAACTTATTTCTTATATTGATAGCGGGAAAGAACCTTGCTCTTCTAACGGACCAAGGCCAATCCATATCAATTTTTTTCATTAGAATTGGCATTGGGACTCAATCTCGCTCTTTTAACGGACCAAGACGAATCCTCACCAATTTTTCTATTCATACACTTGTTATTACTTTTGACCTCCAATCATTATGATTTTTCAGGGGTTTCTCAAAAGAAGAATTTCATTTGTTTGTTTGTTTGCTAAAAATTATAGGACTCTTAAAAATTTCTAAGAGAAAGGTATACATAAAAGTAAATTTAAAAATAAACATGACTAACTCTCAACTAGTGATGTTACTCCAATCTCAAGTCTTAAAGTCCTAAGCTAAATAACTCGTAACTTTACCCTCCACAAAGTTGACTAATCAATTCTAGTAAAGTATAATAAGATCAATAATGATCAAGATGACATAGTTGATTTGGCTTAATACTTATTAATCACTTATTGCAAGTTAACTTAAAAATTAATTGGGTCAAATATGAATAATTGGTCTCCTAAACAGTAACAAATTCATATATATCCCTTCCCCACACTTAATAATGTACATTGTCCCCAATGTACCACGAAAAATCATAACAGCACGAAAAAGCAGCATAGGGAAAAAGGAAACATATGTATTGAAAAGAAACTAATACTTCCCTGCCAGTCGAAAAGAAGTGCAAATTGAAGAAGCATCATCATTATATATATCGGAGTTTACAAGCCTTGATCAACAAAAGACAACACAAAAAATTAGGAACTAAGAAGAGGGATCATAATTCGTCTCTTCATCCTCCTCATCAGATGGTGCCTCAGCCATCGTAGCATCATCATCATCATCACTGGCCTCGACATCCTCATCACTTTCTCCAGCTGCCTCGTCCTCACCACCCTCATCATCCTCTTCCTCTTCACCCTCATCATCCTCTTCCTCTTCCTCACTCTCCTCTTCATGGGTAGCCGACTCTTTCATTTTGAGAAATTGTTCCATTTTGTCCTGGCGAATATGAAGTTTATCCACACTTTCTCTTATATAACGAACCTTAGACAGCAACAAATCAAATTTATCTTCAAAGCTGGCTGAAGATGTCTGGCCTCGAGATGTGCTGCTGCGAGAGTGTCGACCTTGACGTCTTGTTGGTAGGAGGTTCATGAGTTGGAATGAGTTGAGGCGCATAGGAGTGACTTGGCTAACCAAAGTAAGTGAAGGCCAAGCAACAAATTTAGTCCGCATGGCTTGCACTAATAAGGTAATGTAAGGGCCACAGCAAATATGCCCTTTCTTACGAGTAGTGGTGGCTTGGTGGCTGAAGAGTTCGGTGATTTCGATGGAGAGATTGATGGGATGTTTATGTATGACACTATATAGATAGAGGCAATCCTTGTTGGACACTACCTCGATGCTAAGGCTTCGGCCAGTCAATGTATGTGAAAAGAGCCAGTGAAGAACCTGATATTCAAACCTGACTAATTGAGAGGCCTTACTCCTGGCTGGATCATAGGCATCGCTAACAGTAATCTCATTCCAAAACGACCCTGCTGTGATGCCACGAAGAAAACGATACGAAAGACGTTGGAATTCATCCGTCCGTGTATATCTCTCTTCATATAGACCAAGATATCTACCCAGTTGAGCGATGGACATGTGAAATGGATGGGCACTCAAGGTGAAGTGTAATTTGCGTTTTGGGCCCATGCTAGTAGCACTTTCCTTATCAAGTTTATAAGTGCACAAAAACTCCAAAGTCAGCTCTTTATAAATTGGAGCTTCAAAAGATAATAAGCGCTCTTAAATGGTACCATCCAAGAGCTCCTTCATTTCTGTGGTGAGCTTTAATTGAGTGAGAACATCCAAATCCAACCGAAGGGTCTCGCTAAAGGGCTTATTCTGAAGTAATTGATATCGTTGCACTTGGTAATCTTCTTTAAATTGGAGCATTGGGTGCTCCATCGGGGGAAGAGTAGCTAGTGGTTCAACTATTACTCCTGATTGTGATGAAGAGGATGTGGCAAACTTTGATTTTCGGCGAATGGTAAGCTTAGCTCGATTCGCCATTTGAATACCTGAAAAGAATCACAACCCAAATCAAACACGCACGTCCTTGTCGCACATAGGTCAAGAAGGCAAAGGACAATAAGAGTAATAGTGAAGAATGGTAACATAATACTCATTGGGGCATGTCAACAAATATATGGAGTGCAGCTAGAAAACTAGTTGGTGGAAAGAAATGAGTGGCAAACGCTTCCAACGAATTCCATTACACGACAATTAACAGTGAAAAACAGGCATCTCAACATATAAAAGATGGTAAATGACCCAGAATTATTATCTCCCATTGCTAACCCTAACTAGCATCAATGAATAAGGATGAGCAAATTAGCCAATAACATTCGGAATTGAGAGAGCACAATGAAATCTAACTAAATGAGGCAGCATTTTGGCATATAAGATCAAGAAACTCAAAGCAATGATGCATGGCATTTATGAATAATAAAAAAAAAAAAAAAAATCTACAGTCCAAATGGAAAAACCAATACGCACAAGAGTAAAAATGCAAATAACCAAATTTCCTAATCATGAGGAAGAGAGAGTAATATCAACGAGGAAACTTACTTGGATCAAAATGCAAAATGCAAGAATTATGGAGAGAAGAGGGAGAATAAGAGAGAATATGAGAGAGATATGTTTGATTGTGAGTGTGTGTGAGGGTGTGTTTAGTTTAAATAAACCGGGCGTGTGCAAAATCGTATAAGTTTGTGTCAACACGGGCTAGGACACGACCGTGTCCCTTGCCCGTGTAACATTCTGTCTGTGTCGTGTGAAGTCTGGACGGACATGGGCTAGGACACGACTGTGTCTCACGCCCGTGTAACTTTCTGTTCCCGTGTTATATAAACTGGATGGACACGGGCTGGGACACGATTGTGTCCCACGCCCATGTAACTTTCTGTTCGCGAGGGGAAATGCTGAGCGCACATGGGTTGGGACACGACCGTGTCCCTCGCCCGTGTAACTTTCTGTGCCCACGGAGTAGAATCAAAATTTGGGCAGACAAGGGCTGGGACACGACCGTGTCCTACGCCTGTGTAACTTTCTGTGGGTAGGTAGTTTTGAAGGTTTGGATGGACACGGGCTGGGACACGACTGTGTCCCTTGCCCGTGTAACTTTTTTTTTTATATATTTAATTTAAAGATAAAGGAAACTTAAAGAAATAAAAACAATAAAACTAAAGAGAAAAAGCAAAAATAAAACTAAAAGGGGAAAGAACTATGATGAAAAATTGAAAGAAAAAGAAAAGAAGCAAAGCAGAGTTAGATAAAAAGAAAATAAACTGAAATAAACTGAAAGAAGTGAAGAATAAACAAAGTTAGACATTGGTTGCCTCCCAAGAAGTGCTTTAGTTAACATCAATAGCTTGACGGGATACGTCTTCTCATGATTCTTCATCTAGGTGGAGATAGGACTCCTTTTGTATCTCGCTTTCGAACTCTCCATACGAGCGTAAATTTACCCTTAGGCCATCGACCTTGCCAATTCCATTTCATTGGTGCATAACTTCCATAGTTTCTCTCCTTATCATGCCACTTATCAAATTCATGTAGTCTAAATTTCTTCATCTTGTCTGCTTTTACCTTAGATGCGGTTGTCATTGGAAGTTTTGAACTTTTCACCACAAAGGTATGTTCTAAATAATTTCTTGACAATTTTGGTTCTAAAGATGATGGCTTCTCTTTGAAGGATCTTAACCTAGGATCCTTTGACTTATGGAGTTGATCAATCCTCTTCTTGTCCACAATAGATTCATGAACTTCTATTTGAGCTACTACTTCTGCACAATTGGGGTTGGTCACCAGATTTTCATCTCCCTTTTGTAAGCAATACCTTGAGGAATCCTTGGCAAGCGTTTCCTATACACATGTAGATATAACAGCATTAGTGACATTAACATTATGACATATGTCCTCTGGGTTAAGAAATTTGTTTGTTGCCTCTAGAGTTTTAAAAACTATTTCATCATCCCCAACCCGTAATATCAACTTATGCTCACTAACATCAAAAACAACTTTAGTAGTGGCTAGGAAGGGTCGACCTAAAATGATTGGCACCTCAATATCTTCATCTATATTAAGTATAACAAAATCTACAGGAAAAATGAATTTGTCTACTTGCATTAAAATATCCTCTATGATGCCTCTAGGGTATGTGATAGACCTATCAGCTAATTGAAGACTCATGTGCGTTAGTTTAGATTCTCCTAACCTTAGCTTTTTGAACAATTTATATGGAATCAAATTTATACTGGCTCCTAAGTCTGCTAAAGCATTATCTACTAACAAATTGCCAAGCATACAAGGAATAGTGAAACTCCCTGGATCATTTAATTTTTGTGGCAGCTTTTTCTGGAGAAGTGCCGAGCATTTCTCGTTCAATGTAACAGTTGTAAGCTCCTCCAACTTCCTCTTATTCAATAGAAGATTCTTTAGAAATTTCGCATACTTTGGCATCTGCAAGATGACATTAACAAGAGGTAAGTTAATGTGCAATTGTTTGAAAATATCAAGCAATTTACCAAATTCCTTATTTGGATCAGTGTAACTTTGCTTAAGGCGTTGCGAGTAAGGGATGGGAGGCTTGTACTCCTTCACTTTCGGTGGTTCCATACTTTCGTTTGATTTTAGTGGCTTTGCATCTTCCTTACGGTGGACTTCCACTTCTTTCTCAACTACTTCCTCACCATCCTTCTTCTCCACTTGCAATTTTCTACCACTTCTCAAGGTCACAGCATTAACATGTTCCCTAGGATTGACCTCGATATTCCCTGGGAGTGTTTCCTGTGGTCTTTCAGAGATTAGCTTCGCAAGTTGACCAATTTGGTTCTTAAGGTTGCGATTTGAAGCCTCTTGATTCCTCAACGAGGATTCAATGTTGGATAAGCGAGCATCATTGCCTTAAATATATTTTGTGAGAAGTTCTTCCACACTGGACTTCTTTTCTTAAGGGAGAGGAGGTGGGAATGGTCTTTGAAATCCAGGTGGGCCAAAGTTGGTCTTCTGCTGGCCTTGGTTTTGATTTCCCCATGAGAAATTGGGGTGATTCCTCCATCCTGGATTATAAGTGTTGCTGTAGGGGTTATTTTGTTGCTTAGGTGGATTTCCTAAATAATCTACCTGTTCCAGTTGTTCTTGTGCTCCATACCCCTGCATACCAAAATCACTTACATCCGATTGCACTTGTTGAGGGCCAACAGAGAGTGCATCAGTCTTCTTACTCAACAAGTTCACCTTGGCTGCTAGAGTAGTAGTCAAGTCCACCTCATAAATTCACATGCCCTTTTGCTTGGCTCTAGTGGTTTCCCACTGATAATTGTTTATCGCTATTCCTTCAATCAGGTTTTGTGCTTGCTCAGGTGTCTTTGTGTTCAAAGTACCTCCTACGGATGCATCAATCATCTATCTAGTAGATAAATTGAGACCATTATAGAAGGTCTGAATCTGCATCCATAGTGGGAGGCCATGATGTGGGCATCTCCTGAGCAAGTCCTTAAACCGCTCCCAAGTATCATATAGTGTCTCCGCTTCCAATTGAGCAAAACAAGAAATATCATTCCGAAGTTTAGCGGTCTTTGCAAGTGGGAAATACTTCTCCAAAAATTTCTCTACCAATTCATTCCAAGTTGTGATTGAATTTCTTGGTAGGGAGTTCAACCACTGTTTTGCTCTCTCTCTCAAGGAGAAAGGAAATAGCCGTAGTCGGATGGCATCATCCGTAGCTCCGTTGATTTTAAACGTATCACAAATCTCTAGAAAACTAGAGATGTGGGCATTAGGATCTTCATCTTGGAGACCATCAAACTGAACATATTGTTGCACCATTTGTATGATGTTAGGTGCAATTTGGAAGTTATTAGCTGCGATGGTTGGCCTTGCAATACTAGAGTTAGCTCCAATAAGTGTAGGCCTTGAATAATCGGACATGGTCCGATTTGCTTCATTCCCGTTGTTAGCCATATGTGGTGGATCTTCCTGCTCGATGAATTGAGTGTTGGTCTCTTTACCTTCTTCCTTGATTTCAACGATTGACTCGTCGTCTATGGTCGCCACAACTTGTCTAGGTTGCGATCTCAAATTTTGAAGGGCAGTTCTCTCAATTTCAGGATCAAGTTCTACTAAATCTTCCGAGTTACTTTGGGTCATGCACTACAAGGGCAAGAAATATAAAATCAATTGTAGCTTTAGGTAATAAAAATAAACAATGAAAACAAAAGAAAATAAAGAAAAAATGGTCAAAGTAATAAAGCAACTAGCGTTCTTAATATCGAAAATCCCCGGCAACGGCGCCAAAAACTTGATATGAGGCAAGTACACCTATCAATTTTAATATAGCGGATGTGAGTCCGAGTTGATTCCTCAGAGATTTCGAGTATTAATATTAACTTTAACTCTATTATCTAACCAGAAAATTACCAGAAAATTGTGATAAATTGAATGAATTAAAAATACTAAAATTAACCATCTAAACTAATTATGAGACTTGATTAAGCAAATTAGAAAGCAATATACTACGAACGACTTCAAGAAATTAATAACGTATTTAGGAATTATTTCCCCTAGTGTTTAACATGTGACCGCTTAAAATATATTCAATTCAGTTTCTATTATTCTTAACCGGAGGGATTCACAATTAAAGCTAATATCTTTTTCAAGCATATTAACCCTAATCCTAAATTATTTACCGGAATCTCTTCACTTAGTAATATAACTTAGAATTGCATTAATGTATAAACAATCAACTTTCCGGAAGAAACATATATCTTATCTCTAAGTATACATGTAATTCTCTCCAATTATGCTAAGATCTAATTACACATGCAATTTCTCAATCATCATGCGTAATATCATATATTGATACTCTAGAATTATCAATCAACAATTAAACAACATAATTGAATCAAGAAAAGATAGAAACTTTATTGAAAATTATAAATCAACCCAAGAATCACATGAAACCTTAGGTTCCATAATCCTAAATACTCGAATTCTAAGTTATCATAATGAATCTAAAAACGAGTTCCATCAAAAACATAAAATAAAACATGGAAAACCCTTTTAATTGATGAACAATCTCTCTAATCTTGAAGTTGGTGTTGTTCTCGCCTCTTTCTTCTCCTTATCCTCAAGTCTCTTCTCTTCTTTCGTGTCTCGTTCGTTTTCTCTAATGTCTCTCTCTTGTCTAAACCCTTAGATATCCTTTATATGTATATATATATATATTATAAGGATTCTATTTTTGTCACCAGACACGGCCTGGGACATGGCCGTGTCTCCAGGTTGTGTAACTTTCTGCATCTAGGCAAATTTTTCTGCATAACTTCAAAACTTCATAACTTCTTCGTTTGAACTCTAAATTGAGTGAAACTTGATTCCTTTTCTTTGTTTTCGATCTTAGAACATGTTCAAACCTTAAAATCAAAATTTTACTCAATTAAGTATCAATTTATTTAAAGAAAACAAAAAATGTAAGGAAAATACTATAAAATCACCATGTGAAATATGTTTAAAATCAGAGTTATCAGTTTTCGTGCCTTTCTTTCTTCTCAACCATCAAGTTGACCTCTAACTAACCCGGTAAGCTCCTGAATAGAGTCAGTGATGTTCTGAATCTGGTATTCTAAGTTATCAATACGTCGTCTCAAACTTCCACAAGGACTATCACCAGTGTTATTGACACCATCCTCCGACATTCTTTTCCGTACAGTAATTTTCTAGAAAATTCAACAAACAACAAAATACAATCACAGTAACCTAGAAACAACTACTACTTAGCTTTTGTAACTACTACTACTAACAAGCAGCTACTACTACTGATAAACAACTACTATGTACAGCTCATTACACTATAGAACAATGATTAATAGAGAGGTACAAACTACGAATTAAACTTTGAAGAACACTAGAATGTGCATCTCCCCAAAGCTATGATACGAATAAGATATGAATTGAAGAAACAGCAACGAATCTCGAAATAAGGTCAAAATGGGTCGAATAGGTTTGATGTACAGGAAGTGAGATGGTTGGTTTAGACGGTGAATGTGAATGGATATAACTTATCAATACACAAACATAATCAGGAGTTTAAGCTCGAAATAAGGTTCGATACAACTCACGAACACTAAATGTTGCTCGAGATTCAAATGAAAGTTAGATGTAACTCACTAACCGGTTCCAATGAAGGGGTTCAGCACAATCTTGAGGACAAGATTGATAAAAACACGGGATAGATTAAAGAGTTCAATTTACACTCGATAATCTGGCAAATGCTAGCTCAAGAGTAGCTTTGCTCAAAAAGGAAAAGATTCCAAAACGTAGGAATATACTTTCTATTTGGTTTCGTATAATGACGTCTATGTATATCTCTCCCTTTGTTGTTTACAAATATTGTTATTTATAGTAAGTCCTAAGTCCTAGTAGTAAAACTGTAAATAATGTACAAGATCTTAAATCTTAAAAAATTAGGCCCATAAATAAAATAAAAGAGAATATGTATAAGCATACAAAATTGTGCGTTTTATAAGGAGAGTCGGCATGCAGTTACTTAGTATGTTCTAGAAGAAGTAGTATTCGAACTAGACGAGGTTAGCAGTTAGATGTGTGGGTTCGGGAAGGATTCTCCAAAGTCTTGCAGTGTTTAGCCTAGACACTATAAAGTTTGACCTATAATTGCCGAGTTCTAGAATCAGTTGGCACGAGTCTCTTGATGTTGTACTGAGTAGTTCTTTAATCTCGAGTACTTAACCTTATGGTATCTTGGCACCTTAGCTGCTGAGCATTTATCTTCCTTCCTCTTATCTTTTTGGCTACTACTCGACCTTAGCAAGCTTTGATGAGCCTTAGCTTTGGACAGGTCTGCCTCAACTTAGATATAGTCAAAAGCTGATTCCCATCAAATCTCCTCTTGCCACATGTTCGAGCAGGTCACATCCTCCAACCTATAAATAGTAGTCAAGCCACTAGGTAAAAGGATCCTTCCTTTTGGCACTTTTGGGAACTTACTTGACTTAGTCTCTTACAAGTCTTTTTCTCTCTTCTTGTTAACTTGAGTGTTGAAAGGCCCTCGCTGGCTACTCTAAAAGGGGTTTTTTGTTAATATACCACTGTATATAGTTGATGGACCACCAAAAGTCTACACATGAGTCTTAGTCTTACCCATGATATCCACTATTACCACCCACTATTAATATATACACTTGATATATTAGTACCAATGAAATTTTTTTTCATATAAATTGGGTACAACCTATGTAACCCCTATGACAAATAATCCAAACACACTATATCTCACATATCTAGTATTAACGGTGAATATTTTGTGATGTGCCAATAGCACATCATATAACTAGAAGACATGATAACCTCGTCTTCGGTTGGGATTTTATAGATGCGCTCAATCTCATTATTTTCCTACCCAACAAAGGTATATCTTTTATTTTTTTGCCAAAGAGGTAACTGGTATTATATTAGAAAGATAGAACGTCCACTACAGCAGATATCAGAGCAAAATTATTTATAGAAGAAGCTTGTAGAAGAAGCATAAAAACCATGAAGTAAAACATCCAAGGATATGATATTTATAAATTTAAAAATAATATTAACATATCTTTCTTTTTTTGATCAGATATTTGGTGTGTAGATGTCACAAGTGGATACATAAATTTCATCTCTATCGTGTTTCAACTAGACATAAAATGAGTCAACGATGTCTTTATAGTAGCTATCCTATTAATGGGTAGAAGTGCTTCTGGGTCCAAACACTTTGGATACCCCATTCCTGACTGACGTCTCCTTAAAATATGTCTAGTAGGTTAGCCAACTTGAATAAAATAAAGTGCGCATGCACTTATGACCGTGTACTAATGTCTCCCGATTTTTTGTTTTTGAACTTTGAATCTCAAGTTATAGAAATAAGTTAAGTGTCAACAACATGATAATTGAATTGAAGAGGAAAGAGAATGTGTAATATTGTTGTAAAAAGTAAATCTCTAAGAGAGATTAGGTTTAAGATTTATAAAGAGTGGAATAAGAGGAAATTACTTTATTTATGAATTGCTCAGGTTCGTATAAAATTTGTTGTCTTTGACTCGCCATGAACAATTACTAATCCTATTGTTACCTAGTTGAAAAGATAGACAATAAGAATAATCAAAGAATGCTGCTCAAAAGTAAAAATAACATATAGGACATGACTACAAATTATTTCTTGAAAAAATGGTTCAATAAGATTTCACTAACATTTGGATTGGATTAAGGTTTTATATTTTATTTTCCAAGTCCACCTTTTTCTCATGTATCATAATGCGGAACAATTATAGCAAGGACTGGGTATATTAGCCTCCAAATCCAATTCGATGATATATGTTTCAAATGATAGGAAGCGAGGATAAATATCACAACCATGCCGTACAAACAAAGATGTGTTTTTAACATCCTATTATAATATTAACATGTGGTAGATATAGGCTTGATCCGTACCCCAACGTTGGACTAGCATGCTTGGAAGGTGACCTAGGAATGACAGGGGTGTTGGTCCACGAGTGAGGGTTGGCTCTAGCCCCTACACCATGGACTTGCTAGTACAAGCAGGATCTACAAACACCCCTCTTAAAAAAAATAAAAAAATTCACATTGTCTTTAGATTGCATAATTAATTTGTAGTATTTATCTTTGACATGCAAATGAAATCAAGCATGAATTCATGAGCATTCCCCACTCTTATAAATTTACACACATATTAATGCGGTTTTTTTTTTTTTTTTCACAATTCATACAAATATATATACATAGCTAGACTATGGTACACATACATTATAATAAGATTTTTAAATATTTTCCCCATCCCTTAAAAAAAAAGTTCAATATGTTAATATTCTCCATATACTATTAAATTTTATAAGTACTTTATAGTGTACAATTTTGCAATAGACATTACTATTTGCTCAAGTGGTACTTCTTATATTGTTTTTCTCAAAATCCTAATTGTAGAAATAGAGGTTGGAGTGAAGCAAAACATATGCATTAAGAATTTTAGAAAGATAAGTAAGGCAATCAATTTGATGAAACATTGGTTTTACTTCCCACCCTGGATAGTATGTTTAAACTTAAAAATAGAATGAATGAAAAATATTCTCAAATAAATATATGTTGTAATTTATCATCTCAAATTTTAACTAGTAGTGGGTAATAGGCTCCCTACATCAAACTGACTTAATAGGGGCGGACTCCATGCACCTTAGGTCTAATTGCAAGGTAGATAAGGATGAATAATACAGTCGGGGG